>JARQOD010000004.1:404086880-404128916 GCA_033576555.1 Oophaga sylvatica
TGCAGCAAAAACGCTGAAAGAATTGACATGCTGCAGATTTCAATCTGCACCAAATTTGCTAGTCACAAATAAGCAATGTGGGCATGAGATTTCAGTATTCTCATTCACTTTGCTGGTACTATGAAGTTCTTCGGGTTTTGTGACAAATTTGGGTGGAAAAAAAACATGACAAAAACGAGGCAAATCTGCAACATGTGCATATGTCTTGGATGGGAAGTGTGACTCTACATGGTTGTTGATCCTCAGGACAACTTTGGTGTGGTTCCCAATAAGTACATTTAGCTCAATGATTTTGATGTTGGTTACTTATTCACTGTTATGTGTACTGTATATGAACACTAAAAAGTGAGAAATACTTTATAATAATGAAAACATTCTTCACTGTAGCACAATTGAAAAAAATAGTAGATGAACAGATTTCACTTTGCCCTTGGTTTCCTTTTTTAAGACCTAAAGGGATTTTGTCAACATTGGAAGAACATTTCATTCATGTTTTAAGTCTTCTAGTCACAACATTCCTGCTGTAATATACATGATCCCATAATCCTAAATAGACAAAGAGGACAATAGACACATTAAAGTGCTTTTTATACTATCTTTCCTTTTGTGAAATTTTTTCTATATATATTGCTAACAATCCTGACTTCAACATTTAGTACATTATTTGATTATTCTTTGCATTGTATGATATACACAATAAATGAACTTTAAAGCCTTTTTTCTCCTGATTTTCCAGTAATGACATTCCTTACATAACCCTTCAAGCCACCATGTGAAGTCAATTCATTTTTTATGACTTTACAAACTGAAAACATCTTAACATACCAAGAACATAAATTGAGTATTACTCTCTACTCTGCACAATGCTTTCACCCACAAAGATGCAAAGTCATCATTCATGTCTTATACATTCATCAGAAAACAAAGTGCTAAACAATGGGTTTTCTGTAAGGCAGCAAACTGGCTTTACAAGGTTTCTGTGAAGTTCCGAAGCTGTGAATGTGTGTTGTGTCATTCACCCCTCATGGCAAGCCTTTATCCCTTATAGCATTAAGTCAAGGCCAGTGTTCTAAGGAACCCATGCAACTCTATATGTGTGTTACATACTAATGCATCAATATGATTAGAATTACTAATGAGTTTAGCACAGTAAATATACTGGTAAAATAGGAAGTTTATAATCATGGCTAGTATGCTGTAACCAGGTTTGGCCCAACAGCTTATTTCTGTGAAATACAGGGTCACAAAAAATGGAACCCTGTTTTCCTTGTGTAGTATGTACAGGAAAGTGAATAGTGAATGAATGAACTAACTACCCCTTACAGGCGATGCTTGAGGTCCAAATGGTCATCCACCATTTTAGGCAGTAGCCAACTTCAATAATGCCACATGCTTCTGTTAATCCCCCCCCCCCTCTTTTACGAGCCACTTCAGTGATTTTTTTTTTGTTTTGTTCTCCTTTGTTAGCAATCATATGTGTAAGTATTATAAGGTTGGTAATATACTGTCATGGTCTGCTGAGTTTCTGAGATTAGGTGGTTTTAGGGTTAAGGGATGGCCTCACTCTGGGATTCTGGGAGGCTTCTTATAGCCTCATTGTGGGGCCATTCCCTGTCACTTATACTCTGACCCTTGGCCGAGTGTGTTTGACCCTGTTGTGCCTGTGCCAGTACATTGTGCCTGTGTTACGTTACATCTGTCTGGTTCTGATTTGGCTGTGTCCCTGTTGCGAGTTTTGCCTGCCCCTTTTGTACTGTGCTACCTTCTCTGTGAATGACCACTTGGCTATGTCCTGACTACTTTCTGCCTGCATCTCTTGTACTCCGCTGCCCTCTCTGTGTAAGACCCCTTGGCTATGTCCTGACTATCCGTTCTGTCTATGCCCCTTGGTAACTTTGTCCCGTAGTTACCCTTCTAGGAGTTTTCCTTCAGCTACTAGCTCTATGGAGCTTAGGCCATGCCCCCAGCAGTCAGGTGATTCAGGTCCTCTGGCCTAAAGCATTCTCTATCTGTTACTGCTTTCTCTGAGAGACCTGTGGCCGGCTCTGCCCCTTGGCAGTCATGTGCTTCAGGTCCTTTTTGTCTGAAGCACGCTTCTTCACTGCTGCTGCTCCACTCCACAGGTATCTTTGGGCACAGTTTGTTTTACTCAGTACATGCACACTGGCTCAGTGAGCAAGTGCAGTGCGGGGTTCCTGATATATACTCACTGATATCCATCTTCTTCCTGTGTCAGTGGCACTCTGCTCTGTTCCAGGACCATCGTATTTATGACCTGTTAAATCACACAATGGTTCCTGTATGGAACGAAGGTCAATTTATTAAAATTTAGTCAATTCAAGCCTATGAGGCTCAGAATGAGACTAGAGAACCTTGTTCTCAATCTTATAGACTTACATTGAGAGAGTAACTATTGCTTCACCCAGTGATCTGACAGGTTACAGAAATGGTCATGTGGTGCTGGAGAAGACTAGAGCGCTGCTGAAACAGGGAGAAGATGGCAACCTGTGCATATGTTAATACCCTTATGTACATGATACCTAACAAAGGGGAAAAAATACTGGAGTGGGGATTTAACTTTTGTACAGCTGGTAATTTCAGGTACATGACTTCAGGTGAAGTGATTTCATGTACACACTTACATGATGTGTGTACATGATGAAATAATATCAGTAAGAAGTGTAATTTTCGGGAAACAGCTTTAGCCTATTCATCCCTACTTATCTCCTCTCCTCATGTGACAACCTAATAAAGTTGCTGTTTTTGCTGAGGCTGGAGTATATACAATAGAAGATATTGGGATTAGAGTATATACATCACAGGAAACAGTAGGATTGGAGCATGTACATAACAGGAGACAGTGGGGCTACAGCATGTACATCACAGGAGACAGTGGTGTTGGATAATGTACATCACAGGAGACAGTGGGGCTACAGCATGTACGTCACAGGAGACAGTGAGTTGGATAATGTACATCACAGGAGACAGTGGGGCTACAGCATGTACATCACAGGAGACAGTGGTGTTGATAATGTACATCACAGGAGACAGTGGGTTTGAAACATGTACATTACAGAAGACAGTGGGGCTAAGCTGTAAATCAAAGGGACAGTGAAGTTGGGTCATGTACATCACAGGAGGAAGTTGGGCTGGTGCATATGCATTACAGAAGACAGTGGGTTGGACAGTGGCAGCAAAATGCAACTGCCAGCCCGAGCACTGTGGTCCAGGAATCAGGCCAGATAAAAGGTTGTCTTGGCTGCAAACAGCTGCAGGCCTGATCTCTCAGCCCTGATTTAAAGTATCAGAATGTATCAGAAGTTTCCTCATGTGGCTTAAGAACTGTGAAACATGTGCTTCTAAGTCAAAGTGAAGATGGAATGTTCAGTTCCCTAAGGTACATGTATTAGGTCAAGATTCAATATGCTCGTTCCTGATTATCAGCGCATGTAAACATACCTGTGGTCACCTGAAAAATGAGATACTGCTTGTTCATTGGGTGATTGGATCATTTACATCAGCATAAAAACCATCAGTGCTTCACCTCGTGTAAATAGGGGATATGCTGCTGATAGCATGACGATGTATGGTGGGAGCAGTCGTTATGATTAGTACTTGTCAGCATCTGTAAACAGGCCACTAAACAAACACCCATCAACTTGTAGATAGCTCACTGCTCAATGGCATAAGATTGACAAGTGTGAATGTAACCATAAGTTGCCTATATTAGATAGCTGTCAGCCAAACATAGATTCTCTCTCCAGACTTCCACATACACAAAAATGTTCGACTCTGCCATCCATTCCTGTGTTCTCTATGAAAGAGCTGCTGCCTAAATAATCCGGCAGCGACTAATTCCCCTTCAGAATAAAATGTGAGTGATTAAATTTCATCCCCCAGTTGCTTATGTCCCCAACATAATCTGTCAGGCGATAGTGAGAAGACCACCGTATACCGTATATAAGATGGTCAGCAGATCTAGCCGAAAAAAATGATTCAGGACAACTTTTATCTAATGTGCATGGGGCCTTTAGCTCTTGGTTGCCCTTGGACAATTGTATCTCTTGCCCTTCCTATGGTCCAGTCGTGTGAACATTCATTCATAAAGGCAGAAGAATTGCAAACAACATAAGAAATGAGCATAGTGACATGGAAGAGAGATATGCCTTATTAATGTCGCCATGTATTACACTGCTTGATTGCTGAATAAATATTCCGCAGCAAAAGGGTGTACATTTTAATGGGATTTCAGAACAGATAAGTCCCATAAATGCGTTATTGTTTTCATAAAAATGATCTCGCAAACATCACAGTATCATTTTCTTGATATAACTTTCTCATTTGCAATTCATAAAATGTCATTTTGCTCTGCTAACGTCCTCCCAGCTCCCTTTGTGACTCTTGCTGAGCTTGCACCATGCTGCAAAAATGACAAGACAAGTGGTAGCGCGGAGCTGCCTCCTACAAAGAGAGCAGCTGCCACTGTCTCTCATTCAATTCCTGCTTCTAATCTGAAGGCAGTTTATCTTCATCAAGAGAGCGGCTCCTGTCAACTCGTCTTTTTTTTCTGTTTTAGCATAAGAAAACATTTTGCACTAGAGAAAATCTATAATACCCATTAACATGTCACACATGTTTACCTTGCGTTTTTTCTACTTAGTACCAAAAATTCAACTTTGGATCATGTTACAGCCTAATGTATTATCTTCTTTATATTTTCGAGATCTTAGATTTAACAACAGCTCCATATTTTTGTTCTATTTATTAGTTTTATCATGTTTTGGTGTATTATTATGTTGTGATTACATTCACTTTTCGAAGTATGAAATTTTTGTTAAAAAATGTTTTCCAAAGATTTATATACAGGTGCTTCTCACAAAATTAGAATATCATCAAAAAGTTCATTTATTTCAGTTCTTCAATACAAAAAGTGAAACTCATACAATTGTGCTCAAAAGTTTACAAAAAGTTTACAAACCCCGGCAGAATTTTTGTTTTCTTGGCCATTTTTCAGAGAATATGAATAAGAACATCAAAAGCTTTTTCCCCACTCATAGTTAGTGGTTGGGTGGAGCCATTTATAGTCAAACGACTAAGTTTTCTCTTTTTAAATCATAATGACAACCAAAACATCCAAATGACCCTGATCAAAAGTTTACATACCATGGTGATTTTGGCCTGATAACATGCACAGAAGTTGACACAAATGGGTTTGAATGGCTACTAAAGGTAAAATCCTCATCTGTGACCTGTGACAAATGCCAGGAAAATTGTTCAGGATGCGAATAAAAACCCCACAAATGACATCAGCTGAAATACTGGACTCTCTGAAAACTAGCAGTTTGGTTGTTTCAAGAAGCACATTAAGGCTATGTGCGCATGTTGCGTATTTGCTTGCAGAAATTTCTGCAAGGTTTCTGCATCTCTTGGCAGAAAAAAGCAGTGGAAAAACTCGCGCTATTTATGTGATTTGTATGCGTTTTTAAGCGTTTTTTTCATGCGTTTTTGTAAATTCATAGAGCTAAAAATGCTATAACATATTTTTCGCTTTATAAGACGTACCTGATTATAAGACGCACCTAGGTTGTAGAGGAGGAAAATAAGAAAAAAATATTTTGAGCCATTTAGTGTGCAAAAACCTTTAATTAAATAACAAAATATTATTTTAACATAGTAAACTCAACAGTAGTCAACAGCAGCATTGTGGGTAACATGTAAGAACAGTCCCATGTACCCTAAGTAACAGCAAGAACCATGGTCTGAATAACAAGTGAGGCGAAACTTTAATCCTCAGGCACTGCAATCTTCTAGTCAGGGAATCTCAGGAATTCCTCATCACTGCTGTCAGAGTCTAGGAAGCTTAGGTCCTCACAGTCATTAGTGTCACTTTCTCCACTGTTCTCATAAAGCAAACCATCTTCGGTGCCATCTAAGGCATTGCTAATCCCACATTCTTTGAATGAACACATAACCATTTCATCCTTTACTGATAGCCATGATGTTTTCACCCACTCACAAACTTGAGTGATAGTGGGCCTCTTCAGGCGTCTAGTTGGTGTCAGGTCATGATTGCCAGCAGCCATCCATTTATTCCATTCTGTAGACTTTAAACGGCGTGTTTATAGAACATCGAGAGGTTGCAGCAGGCTGGAAACCCCCCCAGGAATTACCGCGAGATGGGTCTTCACTTCTTTAAACACCTTTTTTGTGTTTTCACTAATATGTGCTCTGAACTGGTCTAGCATTAACAGGGCAGGATTTTTTTAGAGGCCCTCCAGGACGTTTGGACCACACTTTGTCAACCCACAATTTTATTCCGTTCTCGTCCATCCATCCTTTCTCGTGAACGTGCACAAAACTCCTCGTGGGATAGCTTCTTTGGGCATATTCTTTCTTTTAAAAATTAACATTGGTGGCAGTTTTGTGCCATCAGCACAACAGGACGACCAACTGTGTAATTTTTTTTTTCATGTCCTTCAGTTTTTACCATTTTACGGCTTTGGCACTCTTTGCATCAACAGTCCTGTTGGATGGCACATCAAAGCTTAGAGGGACTTCATCCATATTCCCAATCTGGCCTAATTTAAATCCATTTTTCTTTCTGCTGTCAATTATAAACTTGTGGAAAGACAGAATCTTAGCTTCATATTCTTTTGGCATTTTTTGCGTAGTTCTAGTTTTGGTGACGCACTGTAATGGGGGATCTGTGGTGACGCACTGTTATGGGAATCTGCATGGTACACACTTATGGGGGATCTGCGGTTGATGCACTGTTATGGGGGATCTGCAGGGTACACAATTATTGGGGGGATCTGCAGATAACGCACTGTTACGGGGATCTGTTACACCAAATATGGTTACAACCCTCATCATCCGTCAGAATACGCCCATTGATACAGTATATTCTAAAGGATAATGGGGGTTGTGCTTCCCTTCAATGTCTGCTCACCTCTCCCAAGGATCACGGACTAGTGTAAATAAGAAAGTGCTACATTATACATTGTGCAGGGATAGATTTCTGATTGATTGAGGCAGCTCAGCAACAGTTCTCTCCACCTGTCAATATCTATCCCTGTAGAGGAGGAGGAGAATACTCTTCTCTCCCTCCTCTGCTTTAGGTCTCCATGCGCAGCAGAGCCCAGAATTCTGTCTGCTGCCAGCTGTTTGCCGTGAACTATTGCAGCGCATGCCAGATTGAGTGCTCAGTGACTGGGAGCTCCATCTGCTCATGCACTGGTTTGGCGGCCATTTTCTTGAAGTCCTGTGTGGTAGACACAGCCACTGAGTCCAGAAACCGAAACTCGTAGCCTGATACCGGAAGTGCAATGGCGCTGGCCTGCACTATACCACCCACATACAGCCGAACACCGTGCCAAACACCGCTGATAACCGCGCCGACACCTCCAGCTTCAGGACTGCTGGATTGCCCCATCGGTGACCCTGACTTCTACCAGTCTGCTCCGCAGCTGCCGCCAGCCCCTCAGTAAGGAATATTTTTTCACTATTTTTTTCACTCTTCGGGTTGTATGATTCACCCACATTCCCCCCCCCCCAATTTGGGGGAAATAAATGTGCGTCTTACAATGCCAAAAATACGGCATTATTAAAAAAAAAAAAAGAATTGTGATGTAATTTCCTTGTTCAACCTCTTCTTTTTTATTCTCCATTGAAGACCATAATGTCATTACATATTACAAATTACCTTGTTTTAGAAGTTTTGAGGCTTGTCTCTGTGCTGTTTTGCATATTGTAGATGAGATGCTTTGTGGCATTTGCGCAGTAATGGCTTTCTTCTAGCGACTCAACCATGCATCCCGAACAATTTTAATGGCATTTGTCACACGTGAGGATGTTGCCTTTAGAAGCCATTCAAACCCATCTGTGTCAATTTCTTTGTTATCAGGCCAAAATCACCAGGGTATGTAAACTTTTGATCAGGGTCATTTGGATGTTTTGGGTTGTCATTATGATTTAAAAAGAGAAAACACAGTAGCTTGACAATAAATGGCTTCACCCAACCACTAACCATGAGTGGAGAAAAAGTTTTCGTGTTATCTACTGCAGGGCCGGCTCCAGGTTTTTATGGGCCCCGGGCGAAAGAGCCTCAGTGTGCCCCTTTAAACACAGACCACGATTCATGATGCACAGATACAGCAGAGAAATATGGGTACAGTACAATGCCAAATACTTCACTTCTTCCATTACATGAGTGATATCTATTGTAAATTGTACAATAGCTCAAAAACTGCCAAATCCTCACAGCGCACAGAACAGACTGGACAGTACAGTCCTCCATACAATATTATGGGCACCACAGTCTCCCCCTCATCACCCATATAATACCCCATGCAGGATGTCACCCCCCATATAATGCTCCATACAGAATACTGGACCCAAAATAATGCTCCATACAGAATACTGGACCCAATATAATGCTCCATACAGGATACTGGTCCCCATATAATGCTCCATACAGGATACTGGTCCCCATATAATGCTCCATACAAAATATGGAGCTCTCCTCTGCGCTGTACTGCATTCTGCACTGTTACGGCTCAGGAAAGGGCGCTGTGGAAAGACTCCCCCTGCCCATTATCATCAATGCCTGCCCATTGTCATCATCATCTCCCCATCATCATCAATGCCTCCCCATTATCAGCAATGCCTGCCCATCATCATCTTCTCCCCATCATCAATGCCTGCCCATTATCATCAATGCCTGCCCAATTATCATCTTCTCCCCATCATCATCAATGCCCCCATATCAGCAATGCCTGCCCATTATCATTTCTCCCACACTCAATGCCTCCCCATTATCAGCAATGCCTCCCATATCACAATGCCTCCCCATTATCAGCAATGTCTCCCCATTATGAGCAATGCCTGCCCATCATCACACACAGACAGCACCACAGCACACAAGCACTCTCTCACATACATACACACACATACACACACACACACACAAAGCACCGCACTACATACACACAGACACACACAGAGACACACACACACACGTCTTACCTGTCCAGCGTCCGCGCTCTCTGACCACAGCCGGCCGCTGAATGATGACGTCATTCAGCGGCGCTGCTGTGAGAAGAAGCGCCGGCGCCCCCTGGAGCCCGAGCTGCGGCAGCGGAGGCACGGAAGAGGTACGTATTGTGCCAGCTGATGCCGGGCCCTGAGCAAGCGGGGGGGCCCAGTGGCGGCGCTGACACCGCTCTCCTCCGCTAACGGGCGCGGGGGTGCCAGACGGCGAGTGGGCCCCCCGCCTGCTCAGGGCCCCGGCACTTGCCCGGGTGTGCCAGGTGCTGACGCCAGCCCTGATCTACTGTATTTATATAATTGCCTTGTAAATGTTTTCATTTCCTGTTCTGTCCAGATGTCACCGTATCCCAGAATTCCAAGCAGAGGAAGTTCACCGACCTCAATATTGGGACACCTAAGTGATGGGTGTCTAAATATGGAAACTGCTGCTGGTACCAACCTATTGTGCGGTAACACCAGTGGAACACCATCACACCACACATTCACACACACACTCTACACGCCATATGCACCATGCACACTCACACACTAACACACACACACTCACACTCAGACACACACTCACACTCACACACTCAGACTCAAACACTCAAACTCACACTCACACACTCACACTCACCCTCTCAACCTCACACTCTCACACTCACATTCACTCTCCACACTCACACTCACATTCAACTACACTCAAAACTTACCACTCACATACTCTCACTCTGATCTCGCTCAACTCACCTTCCACACTCTCACTACAGGACACTCACTCAGACACTCACACTTACACACTCACACTCAGATCCAAAATGAAACTCATCTTACACACTCAGACTCACACTCACACCCATCACAACCAGACTCACACCCCATACTCAACTCACACACACTCCCATCGCACACACAATACATTCACACTCACACACTACACACACCCCACTCCTCACCTCAAACCCACTCCACACTCACACTCACTCTACACTCACACACCACACTCACTCTCACACTTACACTCACTCTCAACACTCACATTCACACTCACATTCACTCTCTCACACTCACACACTCACATTCACACTCACACTCACACACTTACACACTCACATACTCTCACTCTGACACTCACTCACACTCACATTCACACTCTCACTCACATTCACACTCACACTCAGACACTCACGCTTACACACTCACACACTCAGACTCACACAATCACACTCACACTTACACACTCAGACTCACACTCACACTCAGACTCACATACTCAGACTCACACCCTCATACTCATACTCACACACTCCCACTCGCACACACAATTACATTCACACTCACACACACACACTCACACCTCACACTCTCTCACTCTCAATCCACTCCACACTCACACTCACTCTCACACTCACTCCCACACTCACTCTCACACTTACACTCACTCTCACACACCACATTCACACTCACACTCACACACTCACACTCACTACTCACACTTCACACTCACACACTCACATCACACACACTCACAACACTCCAACATTCACGCAGCCTCTTGGCGCGGTACCAACAGAGGAACATACATTCCGCGCAGGTGCAGTGAATCATTCGGCTGATCCCAGCGGCAGATGCGCGACGTGTCTACAGGCAGAGGAAGCCGGTCACATTAAAGAAGTTTTCCCATGAACGAAAGTTCATTTTAAAAATTGTCTATGTCTGACCGTGTACAGAGCATACCACATCTCCTGGGCAGTGGATGAAGCAAAAGACAATACTGACAATACAGCAGGAGATCACAGTGGATTCATTTTGTGAGGTAAAATATTTCACTGACTGTTTTTAAACAATATTTTGCCTCACAAAATGTATTCTCTGTGGTCTCCTGCTGTAATGTCAGTATTGTCTTTTGATTCCTATCCTGCCTAGGAGCTGTAGTATGTTCTGTACACGGTCAACCTCACAGGGGTGAGAGAGACAGAGCACAGGGGGGAGACAGCTCAAACAGGACAACACATGAGGAGAGAACACAGTACAGGAAGGAGAGAGACAGCAGAAAATGGGATAGCACATAGTGTAGACGGGTCAAAGATAGCACAGATAGGAGAAGTCAGCACATGGGAAAATAGAGAGTGGATAGGTGGGTGAGCACATAAGGGAGAGATTCTCAATGCTGCAAAGCCTGCCCCATCATGACATTACTGCCCTCCTGATACGATAGCATTGGGCTGCCATCTAATCATTCATATTCTCTGAAAAAAAGGCCAAGATAGCAAAAATTCTGCTGGGGTATGTAAACTTTTGAGCACTGTAGATTATATAGAGTCATTACAAACAGAGTGATGTATTTCAAGTGTTTTTTTTGTCAATGTTGATGATTATGGCTTACAGCCAATAAAAACCCAAAAATCATTTTATCAGTAAATTAGAATAATTAACAAAAAACACCTGCAAAGGCTTCCTAAGAATTTAAAAAGGTCGCTTAGTCTGTTTCAGTAAGCTCCACAATCATGGGGAAGACTGCTGACTTGACAAATGTCCAGAAAGGCGTCGTTGACACACTCCACAAGGAAGATAAGCCACAAAAGGTCATTGCTAAAGTAGTTGGCTGTTCACAGAGTGCTGTATTCAAGCATATTAATGGAAAGTTGAGTGGAAGGAAAAAGTGTGGTAGAAAAAGGTGCACAAGCAACCAGGATAATTACAGTCTTGAAAGGATTGTTAAAAAAAAGGCCATTAAATATTTGGGGGAGATTCACAAGGAGTGGACTACTGCTTGAGTCATTGCTTCAAAAGCCACCACACTCAGACATATCCAGGACAAGTGTTGCATTCCTTGTGTCAAGCCACTCATGACCAATAGACAATGCCAGAAGTGTGTTACCTAAAAGAGAAAAAGAACTGGACTGTTGCTCAGTGGTCCAAGGTGTTGTTTTTAGATAAAAATACATTTTGCATTTCATTTGGAAATCAAGGTCTCAGAGTCCGGAGGAAGAGGGGGGAGACCACAATCCAAGTTGCTTGAGGTCTAGTGTGACTTTTCCACAATCAGTGATGGAAAATGTCATCCGCTGGTGTAGGTCCACTGTGTTTTATCAAGACCAAAGTCAGCGCTGCCGTCTACTAGGAAATTTTAGAGCACTTCATGCTTCACTCTGCCAACAAGCTTTTGGAAGATGGAAATGTCATTCTCCAAGAGGACTTGGCACCTGTCCAAACTGACAAAAGTACCAATACCTGGTTTAAAAACAACAGTATCGCTGTGTTTGATTGGCAAGCAAAATCACCTGGCCTTAACCCCATAGAGAATCTACGGGTATTGTCAAGAGGAAGATGAGAGAGACCAGACCCAGCAATGCACATGAGCTGAAGGCTGCTATCAAATCTACCTGAGCTTCCAAAACACTTCAGCAGTGCCACAGAGTGATCACCTCCATGCCATACTGCATTGATGCAGTAATTGATGCAAAAGGAGCCCTAACCAAGTAATGAGTACATTTATTGAACATACATTTCAGTAGGCCAGCATTTCGGAATTTAAAATCATTTTTCAAGCTGGTGTTATAAGGTATTCTAATTTACTAAGATAATGACTTTTGGGTTTTCATTGGCTGTAAGCCATAATCATCATCATTAACAGAAATAAACACATGAAATAGATCACTCTGTTTGCAATGACGCTATATAATATATGAGCTTCACTTTTTGCATTGAAGAATTGAAATAACTTTTGATGATATTCTAATTTTGTGAGAAGCACCTGTAATTATTCACACTTTGGATTTGGAAATTAAGGCTGTGTGTCCACGATGAGTTTTTGATGCTTCCTGGTATTTGGGTTTGACAAGATTTTATTTATACAGTCATGTGAGGATTGCATGCATTTTTATGCTTTTCATATGCAGAAATGCTCTAAAAACACATGAGCGATTTCTTACCTGCAGATTTTTTGCATGTAATGCAAGACTATGGGGATAATCTGCAAATAAAACTCAGGGTACCCGCAAGAGAAATCAGCATGTTGCAGATTTGAAACCTGCACCGCAGGTCAGTTTCTACTGAGTTAAAAAGCAAAGTGAGCATGAGATTTTTATAAATCCTATCCACTTTGCTGGAACTGTAAGATGCTCTGTTTTTGATGCAGCGAAAACAAGCACCATGAAAAACTCACCAAAAACTCATCGCGGGTGCAGAGCCTAAGTGTTCGGATGAAGATATCTTCAGGTCACATTTACACTCTCAGTATTTGTTAGCCAAAACCAGGAGTGGGTGATAAATAAAGAAGTGATGACGTATTTCTACTATACTTTTCTTTTTGATTTTGGCTTACAAATACTGATGTGAAATACTGACCAATTACTGAACGTGTGAACGTGGCCTTAGGCTGTTCCTTTACCTGTTTCTTTGTTTGACTTGCATTAGATGCAGAAAATAAAAGACGCAAATTTGTTGTTAGTGTGATAGAAACTTAGCAAAAATTCACATAATCCACATGTGACTGTATCAATAAAGTTTTGTCAAACCCAAATACCACGAAGTCTCAAAAACAAAGCAGCTTTATTTAAAACATGACACACCAAAGAGAAACAAAAAAAGCAGTGTACGGCCGGGTCACACTTGCTAGTGCAATGCGAGAAACTTGCGCGAGTCTCCCACCTCAATACCAGCACTGCTGGGGGCACTCGGGCCCGGAGTGTGCGGCTGCATGTATTTCTATGCAGCTGAATGCTACGGTCTCAAGTACCGGTGGCAGTGCCGGGTATTGAGGTGGGAGACTCACGCGAGTTTCTCGCATTGCACTTGCAAGTGTGATGCCGGCCTAAAAAAGGCAATAAAAAAGAATTGAAAAAAACACAAGCAACCTAATTTACTTGTTAGGTGCAGAAAATCTGCAACACCAAAAACTCACTGAAAGCTCATCATGGGAACATAGCCTTTTTGTCTCTTGTTGGTGTGTCAAGTTTTAAATAAAGTTGCTTGTATTTGATACTTTCTGGTATTTAGCTTTGACAAAACGTTATTGATACAGTCATGTGAAGATTACATGCATATTCTGTGCTTTTCCACAGTGGAAACACATTAGAAACACGTGCATTTTTTAACTGCAGATTTTCCACATCTAATTTCATTCTATGAAAAGTCATATGCAAATTGCCTCTTCAAAAAAAGAGGACTTGTACTCTATAGCGCCACCTATTGGAAGTAGCGATCCTACAAGTCACAATCAACCCTTTAACAAAGAAATCACAGTAAATTTATTGCCTAGATCCAAAATAGTGCTTCCAAATATCAACAAATTTCAAAAAATCATAGGAAGCTTTTTCCACTATAAAAATACAAATTTTATTTAGAACATTTTTAAAATACATATACGGATAAAAAATATCCAAATGGGGGACAACATTATGCAAAAAAAGTCTACAGAAAACAGGTACAGGTACAGTTGGTAGTGTTCAATAGTGAATATATCCGTATATCATGCTTAAAGCCACATTGACAAACAAGGGGTTATGTATATTTAATGTCTATCACATATACCACAGTGCATAGATTTTTAAGTAAAATATCCCCAAAACATATCTGTTAGCATAGGGTTAAAACGGACATAAAGATTGCCCTCCTACTAATAAAGCTAGCATTTAAATGTTTGCTATGCAAGTGCAGAGCATGCAGCAAGTGCTATAATATGTGCAGTAACCTGCATAACGATGCACAAAAAAGTTTTTAAAGTGTTGAAAATAGTAAGCTGCTGGTAGGAGACCGTACCTGATTGCGGCTGCAGCACCCCTGACGCACGTTTCGCGTTTGGATATTTTTTATCCGTATATGTATTTTAAAAATGTTCTAAATAAAATTTGTATTTTTATAGTGGAAAAAGCTTCCTATGATTTTTTGAAATTTGTCAACCCTTTAACAAGTCTTGTAATATGACTTAGGATAAAAGCCAAATCAGTATCTCCATTTGCAGACACGGTGTTTCGGACTATTGGTCCTCGTAAGTGCAAAGTAGGAGAGATCTGATTTGGCTGGATGAGAAACCTTACCCCTTAGACCAGGGGTCTCAAACTCAATTTACCCGGGGGCCGCTGGAGGTAGAATCTGGGTGAGGCTGGGCCGCATCAGGTTTTCCAAAGAAAAGCTCTTACAAAAACATACCAATGTTATCAAATGTCCCAATGGGGACAGTGTTGATGATGTATGTATAGTGCTGTGGAGTTAATAGCGCAAAATCAATGAATAAATAATATCCTTATTATTATGTTACAATACCAGGATCTGAGGATTTTCTGTTTCGAGGTCAAGCTCTCTTGATGTGATGTTGCTGCCTGTCTCGCTGTCTTCCTCTTTTGACACTGCAGTGTGGTGGACAAGTAAACATTAACTGGTTAACAGCAAGAAGTCATTCCCCCCAGCGCTCATTCTCCCCCCAGCGCTCATTCTCCCCAGCACTCATCCTCCCCAGCACTCATCCTCCCCCAGCATTCATCCTCCCCAGTGCTCATTCTCCCCAGAGCTCATTCCCCCCAGCCCTCATCCTCCCCCAGCGCTCATCCTCCCCAGCGCTCATCCTCCCCCAGCGCTCATCCTCCCCCAGCGCCCATCCTCCCCACGCTCATCCTCCCCAGCGTTCATCCTCCCCCAGCACTCATTCTTCCCCAGCGCTCATTCCCCCAGTGCTCATCCTCCCCAGCGCTCATTCTTCCCCAGCGCTCATTCCCCCGCGCTCATCCTCCCCAGCGCTCATTCTCCCCAAAACTCATTCCCCCCCAGCGCTCATCCTCCCCAGCACCCATCCTCCCCCAGCGCTTATTCCCCCATTGCTTTTTCCCCATCACTCCCATCATTGCTTTTCCCTCATCACTCCCATAATTGCTTTTCCCCCATCATTCCCATCATTGCTTTTCCCCATTACTCCCATCATTGCTTTTCCCCATCACTGTTTTTCCCCATGCTTTTCCCATTGCTTTTCCCCATTATTCCCATCATTGATTTTCCCCATTGCTTTTCCCCATTACAGCCATCATTGCTTTTCCCCATTACAGCCATCATTGCTTTTCCCCATTACTGCCATCATTGCTTTTCCCCATTGCTTTTCCCCAATACTGCCATCATTGCTTTTCCCCATTGCTTTTCCCCATTACTGCCATCATTGCTTTTCCCCATTGCTTTTCCCCATTGATTTTCCCCATTGCTTTTCCCCATAGCTCTCCTACACACACACACACACACACACTACCTCTCACCTATACACACACACACACCACCTCTCACCTGTCCGCAGTATCACAGGTGCCCGCGCTTCCTCACTCTGACAGAGCAGGCCGCTGAATGATGACGTCATCCAGCGGCGCTGCTCTTCGTGTCAGAGACAGGAAGCGCGGGCGGCGGCAGCAGCAGGAGATGAGGTGAGTATGCCCGGCGCCGGCATCTCTCTGTGGTACCGCTCATTAAGCTTATGAATATGGGCGGCACGCCTATGAGAGGAGTGGCGTCCATATTCATGACCTTAATGAGCCGTACTACGAGTGACTGGGATTTCACATGCGGTGTTTCTCGCATGTGAGATCCTGGCCGAGGGCCGCAAAGTATGTACTAAGGACCCATGAGGTGGGGGCCGCAAACTAGTGTCCCGAGGGCCGCAGTTGGCCTGCGGGCTGCGAGTTTGAGACCCCTGCCTTAGACCCTATGAAAGTCACACATTAAACTCAATGTAAATTGACATTTTCAGGTCCGTTTACGTAGTTTTAAAAAAAGAAGCAAAATGGGCATGAGATTTCTATAAATCCCATCAACTTTGCTGAGCAGTAAGGCCACATTCACACTTTCAGTATTTGGTCAGTATTTTTCCTCAGTGTTTGTAAGCCAAATCCAGGAGGGGGTGATAAATACAGAAGTGGTGATGTGTTTCTATTATACTTTACTTCTGATTATTCTACTCCTGCTTTTGACTTTCAAATATTAAAATTAAAAATACTGACCAAATACTGAAAGTGTGAATGTGGCCTTAGGCATTAATATGAGAAACTGCGTAAGGTCGAGATCACACGTGTGAGAAACACGAATGAGTCTCGCATGTCACTATCCGGCACTGCCACCGGCACTCGGGAGCGGAGAGAGCGGCTGCATAGAAATACATGCAGCTGAATGCTCCGCTCTTGAGTGCAGGCGGCAGTGCCGGATATTAACATGCAAACTCGTCCGTGTTTCTCACACATGTGATCCGGCCTTATATGTACAGTGAAAATACGCAACATCAAAAGTTCAACAGAAATTCATTGTGGGAATAGAACTTTAGATCTGTTTTAGGAAAAATTATGTATGGTTCAATCTGCTCACTTTCAGTAATTTTCGGTCAATCGAAGATTTCTACCCTTAGGCTATGTTCACACTTTTGGTATTTTATTGTAAGCCATAACCAGGAATGGCATAAAAATACAGAAGTGGTTGCAGGTTTCTATTATACTTTTCCTCTGATTGTTCCACTCCTGGTTTTGGCTTACAAATACTGATACAAAATACTAACCAAATACTGCAAGTGTGACGGAAGGCCTTAGAAGACAGAACACCAAATGTCATTATTTTGTAATCTCAATTGTTTTGTCTTTCCAAAAAACAATTTTCAAATTTTTTATTGTTATTTTTTTTCTTTGTAGCAACATTTTCTGTAGTCCTATACATAGATTATAATCACTTTCAAAAGTGCTTGCTTCCAATAAGATTCACATTCTATTACTCCTGTATTAAAAACACATGTAGACACGAGGGTCAATTTCATAGGAAACCAGTTAACCTATCAATATGTGCTAGGAGTTTCTAGAGGGAAACTAGAGAACATCTATGCAAACATGAGAACCTACTAATGCCATGCAGATGAGCCCCTGGTCAGTGCATGGGGGTTAGCAGCTGGATAGCATAACTGTCATGGTGCTTTCTTTCTACTAAGAAGAACTTGCAGCAAACATCTTACATCATCACTTCTGTAAGGATTTCTTGTTACTGAACGCTTTGCTAGTGAATGACCTGGTACCAGTATAAGAAATATCTGCCAATTGGCCCCAGCAGCTTTTTTCAGGTTGCTTATAAATGGAGTCCTGTAGAAAGGGAAGTCTCCAGTTCCAGATCCAGAATGTATGTGGCCTGTATAGTATTATCGCTAACAAAATTACCCTAAAACATAGAAGTCATATAAGTCAATCTAATTTGATTGATAGAATAAATATAAGATAATGGAATCCATATGATGGAAGCTTGATCTGATTTCCTTCATGAATACAAAACATAGAATCCAATTAGAGTTTCTTATGTTGAGCCCGGTAGAAATAAGTTCCACATATCCATAGAGGCACATTTACATAAGATACTGTTACTGGAGATCTTTCTTAGAGTGCATTTTTAATATCAACATATCGTATTCTCTGTAATAATGGTGTTCGTTTCACTTCTTTGGGGTTTCACCACAACCCTCCGAAGTAGCTCAGCATGTGAGAGTAGCAGATATACCCAAGGTTATTACTATTTGTGCATAGTAATTGTGGTTAGTGGACTACATTCTTCAACCTGACACTGACTTTAAGGATCTATCCACAACTTGGTTTCCTTCCACAATACATATTTCCATGTCTCTAAATTTATCGAAAACACCTACATTTTTTGACTGGATATAGCTGACTCAGCTACTAGTCATTTGTCACTTGACTATCAGCCTCTTGCAATTTTAGATGTCATATTTAGCCTGCCATCTGCAGAGCTTCCATATGTATCTTTAAACTTTTTAATATCACAAAGTAATTGATGTTACCAGGGAGCAAGAAATAGCTTTTAGAATACACAGTCATTCTAGGAAGCCAACAGCTAAGAGAGGAACAAGATGTATGCTGCATAGAATAACTCACTGCAGAGACGCATAGTGTCAAACTTTGCCTGTAGGGAAGTTTTGGAAATTCAGAGGAAAATGCTGTGTATTTTGTCACTGAGTAGAAAGTAACAGATGGTGTCCTGGAAGGAAGGACAGAGTTTAGCTGGTACTAAGCGAAATAAGAGTAGCAGCTTGTTTAGAAATCTAGAATCCTTTAGAAAGAATGCATGCTTCTGATATATTATATATATAAAAATATATATATATATATATATATATATAATATATATACAGTGCCTTGCGAAAGTATTCGGCCCCCTGGAACTTTTCAACCTTTTCCCACATATCATGCTTCAAACATAAAAATACCAAATGTTAATTTTTGGTGAAGAATCAACCAAGTGGGACACAATTGTGAAGTTGAACGAAATGTTATTGGTTATTTTAAATTTTTGTGGAAATACAAAAACGGAAAAGTGGGGCGTGCAATATTATTCGGCCCCTTTACTTTCAGTGCAGCAAAACTCACTCCAGAAGTTCATTGTGGATCTCTGAATGATCCAATGTTGTCCTAATGACTAATGATGATAAATAAATCCACCTGTGTGTAATCTTATGTTTGAAGCATGATATGTGGGAAAAGTTGAAAAGTTCCAGGGGGCCGAATACTTTTGCAAGGCACTGTGTATATATATATGTATATATATATACGCATCACTATGAAAGAGCAGCACCAGAAGGAAAAGTCATGGAATTATTATAATCACAGGATGGATAGACATGTTAATGAAATGGAAATAATAGATAATGGAAACAAAATTTTAAAAAACACTCAGCCCCTATTCAGCAAGACATGTGTTATTCATGTCAGTTTTGATGAGCGGACGTGTCGGAGTGAGACCAAAATGATTTATTAAGAAAACAATGCCTCTTAATGAATAAGGTGTGTCTTAAAAGTGTCACATGCCTCCATGCGCTTCAGCAGATATCTTACTCTATTCGGGACTAGAGCATGAGTTTTTGGCATAGGTACACCACGCTGACCATAAATTAGATCAGTGAGGTTCTAAATACCCTGTTCCATATCCACTCTGCCTATTTGGGCAGAGCTGTCCAAAACTGGAAAAATTTGCAAATTTTTTCTGTGTTGCCCAAATATTTAGGTGATTTTTTTAAAAGTGTTTTACACCAAATAAATTAATTTGATGCATGATGTCCTAGATGTGCTCGATGGAGAAACGTCTGGAGATGCATCAGGGCAGAATACAATAGATAAGCAACATTTGACCTGGCACTGTTTTGTTGAAAATGGCTCCTGAAACACTTTGGAGTAATGACCATACCACTGGTTCAGTGACCAAATCAATTAATTTTGATCTGTTAGTGCACCTGGAATAAAGACTAGAGGGGTCCAGCTACTTTACATTATGACCCCCCCCACTCCATAATCCAGGAAGTAAGTCCAGTGTGGTCTCTAGGAGTGATGCGCGAGTATGCTCGTTGCTTGGGTTTCCCCGAGCATGCTCGGGTGGTCTCCGAGTATTTGAAGTGCTTGGAGATTTAGTTTCTGTCACCGTAGCTGCATGATTTGTGGCTATTTGACAGCCTGAATACATGTGGGAATTCCCTAAACAAACAGGAAATCCCAACATGTATTCAGGCTGTCCAGTAGCCGTAAATCATGCAGTTTACGGCAACAGAAACTAGATCTCCGATCACTTCCAAATACTCGTAGACCACCCGAGCATGCTCGGGGAAACCCAAGCAACGAGTATACTCTCGCATCACTATTCTCTAGACCAGTCTCTGGCTATTATTGCATCCAAACCAAATCAAGGCTCATCACTGAAGATGATAGACCTTCATTGCAGTCTTGCGGTGGTGTGAGGTTAAAAAACCTGTAGCTGGATGTCTGGTTTGTAGCCAAATGTCATGCAAACAACTTTTTTGGTATGTATAGACATTGTCTGACATCAAAAGATTGGTATGTGACATTCAACTACACTTGCGGTTTAGAAAGGATAACAATGCGCTATCCTCTAATCTGATGAATCGTTTGTGCATTGGTTCAGCTTTGTGCACTTCTGCTAACATTGCAGTTCATCGTTGTTATTTTTTAAAATACTTATTTTTTAATACTATGCTACATAGTTTATTTTGACCCCATATAAGCCGCTCCTAATGCTGATGGTATTGCACGATCCTCATGTACACTGAGTGTGAGGATCACGTTATCTGATGTGCCACCATATATGTACATTACAATTTGGCAATTATAACTGTTGATTTTGTGGCACCCCCTGGTGCCCTTATTATGGTGACGCATCTTTTTAACGTATCCTTGTAAGATGTGTATATCATAACACATTTTTTGTGAGATGTACACTTATTCATCTTTCCTGACTCATTTAGGTTGACAATATTTTGGGCATGGCATGTTTTTCTTTTGCATATCAGGATCATTCATTTGTTCTATCACCATTATACTTTCATCTTTGTTTATTTTACTATGTGAACGTTTTTTATCTGTATTTTTTCAATAAAGTTGTTCATTATTTTTTATACCATTTTTTGGTCTTGGCTGGACGCTCCTTTTTCCTGTTTTATATTAATTCAATTAATATGTGGCCAGAAAGAAAAGCCTGAATTGATTTTTGACACCACTGCATACAAAAAAAAAGTTTTCTATCTGTATGAATTTTATACAGAAAAAGGCAAGAATTAGCCCCAATTCTATGGCAATAGCCTAATTATACATTTATTGGTTTTGGTCTCATATTTTTTGCAAAGAAAATACATGTTGGTTTTATGCCGATGTATGACTTTATATCAGGCTGCCCCAATATGCAAAAATCATGCATCATTTTTTGATAGTTTGGGCAAAGAACTGCAAGCAACATGTCTGGTGACAGAGTTGGAAATACACAGCAAATCTGTTATATATGCCTGAGTTAAATCATTCAAGGTCATTTATGTAGATATCACATCTAGGTGCTGTCATATTGGCAGATTTACACTCAGGGTCCCAGCTGCAAAAAGAACCGGCCTAGAGTAAACTGCTTCACTGGAATCTGAATGTCCATGTCGGAAAATTAGCAGATTTTCTCACTGGCTGATTGACTTGTTCGATTGATTTGTTGAATAATGGATGTCATGACTCACAAATGCATAGGTTTAACTGTATTGATTACAGCGCAAAGTGACCTTGTCTCCATTGCTCTCGTAAAAAAGACAGGCACAATACTGTTATCAATGTCTATCCAACCTTTGCATTGAGCGTTTGTTACTGACATATTCAATCGCATAATACACATTGCTTACTTCAATGGTAGAAAAAAATTATATAAAAAGCAACAGAGGGCCTTTATCAAAAATTTGTGATGATGTAGGGCACAAATTAAAGGCTTAAATATATAATTTCTAAGGCACAAAATGAGCGCAGAAATGTAATCTAACATATACTTATTTTGTGCAGTAAAGTCTTAGTCATATTCAAAGTAGTTAATTTATTTCTATATTGAAATGTCTGTGTTTATTACTAAATTACAATATTTCAATAACATAACGCTCCAAGCGTGTACAGGGCAGGGAGTGTATGCCAATAATACTCGTGTACCCATTGTAGATAGCTTTAAAAATATACGTAAAGACTGAAATTAGAACACAATACGTTTTCACACTTCCAGGAAGCCTGTGGAAAAGCTTTATGATTTTTTTTAAAGGGCTAACTTAAGGGCACATTAAAAATGCATAAGACGTCTGACTTCCTTCCATTATTTTCATTAGTGATAATAACTTTTCAATTTACATGTTTTCGAAGCAAACACTTAGAATAAAAATGTGAATTGTAAAAGTTAAATCGTTGTCAAGGTTAAGGGTTTGTGCATTAAAAATATGTTTAATGTGGTCTCAAAAGTCTAGACAGAAAACTTGCTAATATATACATTTTCAAAAAGTTTTTTGGGAATGACAGAGTCATGCTTAGTCCTGGCAGTATGACTTTTGAATTTGTGGTCTTCACAGGAAAGAACTTCCTGTTTTGGCACCTGTGCTACCAGAACTGGCAAATTGACCCTTTTTTTTTTTTCTGGACAACTTATCAAAAATCATGGATAGACAATATTTTCTATGGACACATTGTAACAATACCATCATAAAACATTATGATTATAAGTGATATAAGTTGACAGCCTTTAAATCTAATGTGAAGACATCATTACAGTAAAAATAATTTATATAGGGTGTCTTTAGCTTCAAAAAAATCATGACCCTTAATTTTTTTTTTTACTGATAGGGCAAAAAAGCGCCCTATTTTTACGGACAGTCCAGGAATTTCTGGACAGTTGGCAACCTTGTGTGCTGGCTAATTTTAGAAACTGAGTAGCTGCCCCATTCTCTTTCACTGCTGATTTATACATAAAGAAAGGGCCTGGCTTATCTATTAAAATAAGACCAGTCACAAGCCTTCTTCACTCGCAGTACTTGTGACATGCCGACACTGGAAACTTGTTGTGAGGAGCCCAAGTGGTGCTGCAGGGACCTGGGACTGCACTTTTATCTGAGGATCAGGACGCCCTTATTCTTTTATTAATACATATATTAGAAAGTTGTTAGAAATTTTTCTACATCTAATGTTTTTTTTAAAACTGTACAACTCCTTTAACCCCTTTCTGACATTAGACGTACTATCCCGTCCAGTGTCCTAGGCCACTATGACCATGGACGGGATAGTACGTCATGTTCAATCTGCCGTGCTCACGGGGGGATCGGAAGACTGCCTTTGGATAGGAGACCCTGCGGCACGTCGTGGGGTATCTATCTCTACCATGGTGACCCAATGTTGTCATGTTGACATCGGGTCCAGAGCTGTGAAATTCCTGTCATGCATAGTACATGTCAGGAAGTCTCACATTAGTGTACATAGAAGCTGCAGCGCTGAAGCTTCTGTAGCATGCAGATGCTGCTTCATCTGCATGCTATAGAAGTGATGAGGCTGCAAAAAATATTTGTACCTTAGTGGGACAAAACTGTAAAAGATGGAATGAAGTAAAAACATTTTGTTTAAATAATTGTAAAATTATTTAAAATAATAATAAAAAAATAAAAATAAAAAATCATTATTTAATTCTATCACTAAAACAATATTTGAATTAACCTCTTTATTCCATCAGACATACTATTCCGTCCATGTGACCCTGGACCTAATTCCCATGGACGGAATAGTACGTCATGGGCGATCAGCTGCGCTCCCTGGGGGAGCGCAGCTGATCGCCGCCGGGTGTCAGCTGATTATCACAGCTGACACCCGTGACAGTGTGTCAGGAGCAGTCACGGACCGCTCCCGCACATTAACCCCTGGCACACCGCGATCAAACATGATCGCGGTGTGTACCCGGGGCACAGGGAAGGATCGCGCAGGGTGGGGGTCCCTGCGCGCTCCCCTGAAAACCCTCAGAGTAGCGCGATGTGTCGCGCTGTTCCGTGGGTCCGTCCTCCCTCCAGGTCCTGGATCCAAGATGGCGCCGGGGTCCTGCAGGGAGGCGGCTTCCTCAGTGCCCGCTGAGAGCAGGCGCTGAGGAAGCCTGCAGCGATGCCAGAGCGATCGCTGGTGTGCAGAGTGCTGTGCACACTGTCACACCAGCGATCTGCTAAAATACAGTGATGTCCCACCCGGGACAAAGTAAAAAAGTAAAAAAAATAAAAATAAAAAGTGGTTAAAAAAATCATAAAAAAAAAAAAATATATTCCCCAATAAATTCATTCTTTCCTGTAAATAAAAAAACAAAACAATAAAAGTACACATATTTGGTATCGCCGCGTCCGTAATGACCCCTCCTATAAACTTTCCCACTAGTTAACCCTTTAGTGAACCCCTAAAAAAAAATATACGAAGCAAAAAATCAATGCTTTACATCATACCCCTGAACAAAAAGTGGAATAACACGCGATAAAAAAGACCGAGATAAATAAACAGGTACCGCTGAAAACGTCATCTTGTCCGCAAAAAACAGCCATCGTACAGCATCATTAGTGAAAAAATAAAAAAGTTATAGCTCGCAGAATAAAGCGATGCAAAATAATAATTTTTTATATAAAATTGTTTTCATTCTATAAAAGGCCAAAACATAAAAAAAATGATACAAATGAGGTATCGCCGTAACGTACTGACCCGAAGAATAAAACTGCTTTATCAATTTTACCACACGCGGAACGGTACAAACGCCTCCCCAAAAGAAATTCATGAATTGCTGATTTTTGTTCATTCTAACCTCCCAAAAACTAAATAAAAAGCGATCAAAAAATATCATGTGCTCAAAAATGGTACCAATAAAAACGTCACCCGTCCCGCAAAAAATAAGTCCTCACATGACTCTGTGGGCCAAAATATGCAAAAATTATAGCTCTCAAAATGTGGTGATGCAAAAAACTATTTTTTGCAAAAAAAGCGTCTTGTAGCGTGACAGCTGCCAATCATAAAAACCCGCTATAAATAGTAAATCAAACCCCCCTTTATCACCCCCTTAGTTAGGGAAAAAAAAAATAAATTAAAAAAATGTATTTATTTCCATTTTCCCGTTAGGGTTAGGGTTGCGGCTAAGTTAGGGTTAGGGTTGACGCTAACGTTAGGATTAGGATTAGGGTTGGGATTACGGTTAGGGGTGTGTTAGGGTTAGGTTTGTGGTTAGGGTTGGGACTAGGGTTAGGGGTGTGTTGGGGAAGGGTTGGAGTTAGAATTGGAGGGTTTCTGCTGTTTTGGCACATAGGGGCTCTCCAAATGTGACATGGCGTCTGATCTCAATTCCAGCCATTCTGCGTTGAAAAAGTCAAAACGGGGCTCCTTCACTTCTGAGCTCTGCCATGCGCCCAAACAGTAGTTTACTCCCGCAAAATGGGTATCAGCGTACTCTGGACCACAAGAGTTAATTGTGCAATTTGTCCTATTTCTCCTGTTACCCTTGGGAAAATAAAAAACTGGGGGCGACAAAATCATTTTTGTAAAAAAAAAAAATGATTTTTTTTGTTTTTACGGCTGTATGTTATAAAACTTCTGTGAAGCACTTGGGGCTTCATACCCCTCACCAACTTCTAGATAAGTTCCTTGTGGGGTCTATTTTCCAAAAGGGGGGTCACTTGTGGGGGTTTCCACTGTTTAGGCGCATCAGGGGCTCTCCAAATGCGACATGACGCCCCCAGACCATTCCATCAAAGTCTGCAATCCAAAACATCATACTTCCCTTCCGAGCCCAGACGTACACCCATACAGTCTTTTTTCTCCCACATATTGGGTTTCAGCGTACTCAGGACAAATTGGACAACAAATTTTGGGTCCAATTTCTCCTGTTACCTTGTGAAAATAAAATTTTGGGGGCGAAAAAAATCTTTTTTTGTAAAAAAAAAAGGATTTTTTTATTTTTACGGCTGTACGTTATAAACTTCTGTGAAGCCTTGGGGGTTCAAAGTGCTCACCCACAATCTAGATAAGTTCCTTGTGGGGTCTATTTTCCAAAATGGGGTCACTTGTGGGGGGTTTCCACTGTTTTAGGCGCATCAGGGGCTCTCCAAATGCGACATGACGCCCCAGACCATTCCATCAAAGTCTGCAATCCAAAACGTCACACTTCCCTTTCCGAGCCCCGAAGTGCGCCCATACAGTAGTTTACTCCCACATATTGGGTATCAGCATACTCAGACAAATTGGACAACAACTTTTGGGGTCCAATTTCTCCTGTTACCCTTGTGAAAATAAAATATTGGGAGAGAAAAAATCATTTTTGTAAAAAAAAAAAAAGGATTTTTGATTTTTCGGCTGTACGTTATAAACTTCTGTGAAGCACTTCGGGGTTCAAAGTGCTCAACCACACATCTAGATAAGTTCCTTGTGGGGTCTAATTTTCCAAAATGGGGTCAATTGTGGGGGTTTCACTGTTTAGGCGCATCAGGGGCTCTCCAAATGCGACATGACTCCCACAGACCATTCCATCAAAGTCTGCAATCCAAAACGTCACTACTTCCCTTCCGAGCCTGACGTGCGCCCATACAGTAGTTTACTCCCACATATTGGGTATAGCATACTCAGGACAAATTGGTCAACAATTTTTGGGGGTCCAATTTAACAACTTTTGGGGCCCAAATTTTTCTCCTGTTACCCTTGTGAAAAAAAATATTGGGGGGTGAAAAAAATCATTTTTGTAAAAAAAAAAGAGATTTTTTATTTTACGGCTGTACGTTTATAAACTTCTGTGAAGCATTTTGGGGTTAAAAGTGCTCACCACACATCTAGATAAGTTCCTTGAGGGGTCTATTTTCCAAAATGGTGTAATTTGTGGGGGTTTCCACTGTTTAGGCAGATCAGGAGCTCTCCAAACACGACATGGCAACCACCAATTCTGTGTTGAAAAAGTCAAAAGGCGCTCCTTCCCTTCCAAACTCTGCCATGTACCCAAACAGGGCTTACCCCCACATATGGGGTATCAGCGCACTCAGGACAAATTGCACAATAACTTTTGGAGTCTTGTTACCCTTGGGAAAATAAAAATTGGGGTGAAAAGATCAATTTTGTGGAAAAAAATATGATTTTTTAATTTTACGGCTCTACGTTATAAACTTGTGTGAAGCACTTGGGGGTTGAAATTGCTCACCAAAGATCTAGATAAGTTCCTTAGGGGGTCTAGTTTCCCAAATGGGGTCATTGTGGGGGGTTTCCACTGTTTAGGCACAGCAGGGCTCTCCAAATGCAACATGGCGTCCAATCTCAATTCCAGCCAATTTTGGTTGGAAAAAGTCAAATGGTGCTCCTTCCATTCCGAGCTCTGCCATGCGCCCAAACAGTGGGTTCCCCCCACATATGGGGTATCAGCGTATCAGGACAAATTGGACAACAAATTTTGTGGTCCAATTTCTCCTGTTACCCTTGGGAAAATAAAAAATTAGTGACTAAGAGATAATTTTTGTGGGAAAAAATAGGATTTTTTTATTTTCATGCCCGGGCATTATAAACTTGTGTGAAGCACTTGGGGGTTCAAAGTGCTCACCAAAGATCTAGATAAGTTCCTTAGGGGGTCTAGCTTCCAAAATGGGGTCACTTGTGGGGGGTTTCCACTGGTTTAGGCTCATCTGGGGCACTACAAACGGAACATGACCCCCATCAATGTTTGCATTCAAAACGTTACTGCTTCCTTTCCAAGCCCTGCCGTGCGCCCAAACATTTCCCCCCTCACTTATGGGGTATCAGCGTACTCAGGACAAATTGGACAACAACTTTTGGGGTCCAATTTCCTTGGGAAAAATCAAAAATTTGGGACTAAAAAATCATTTTGTGGAAAATTTTTTTTTTTTTTTTTCACACCCGGCATTATAAACTTTTGTGAAACACTTTGGGGTTCAAAGTGCTCACAAGAGATCTAGATAAGTTCCTTAGGGGGTCTAGTTTCCAAAATGGTTGTCACTTGTGGGGGGTTTCCAATGTTTAGGAATATCAGGGGCTCTCCAAACACGACAGGGTCCCATTCAATTCCAGCCATTTTGGGTTTGAAAAAGTCAAATGGCCGTTTCCTTCCCTTACGAGTTTCGGGCCGTTTTGCCCAAAAAAGGGGTTTTTTCCCCACTTATGGGGTATTGGCTTACCAGGGGGAAATTGGCCCCAAAAACTTTATCGCACTTTTTCTCCTTTTTAATTGTGAAAATGAAAAAAAGTTTTTTTAAAAGATCATTTTTGTGGCTTAAAAAGTTATTTTATTTTTTCCTCAGTTGTTAGTACTGTGAAGACCTAAAGGGGGTTATTAAACTTCCTTTATTGGGGGTTTTGGTATTGAGGGGTGGGGTTTTGAAGGGTGTCATTTTGGGGGTTTTTCTGCCTTTGACCCCTAAAGTGAATTTTTTACATTGTGAGGTGTTCCTAAAAATATGGTTTGTAAAAATTTTCTTGTAAATTTTGGAGGGATTTTATCTGGTCAATTTTAAACCTTATTAATATTAATAAAAATAAAAATTTTGTTCCAAAATTTTTTTGCTATTTTTTTAAAAAGTTAGGGACTTTTTGGGGAAATTGTTTTTTCTAAATATTTTTTTTTGAACTTTTTATATTTTTTTTTAAGGGAAAAAAAATTTCAAGGTTTGGGAAATTCTAAATTTTCAAAAAATTTTTCGATATTTGATTTTTTTTAAAAATTTAAAGCAAGGAAAAAATATCGAAAGAAATTTTACCCCCTATAAATGAAGTACAAATTAATGTCACGGGGGGGAAAACAGTCTCAAGAATCCAAAAGAATCCGTTGGCGTTCCGAGTTATAACCTCATAAAGAGACAGGGGTCAGAATTGTAAAATTGGCCGGTCATTAACGTGCAAACCACCTTTGGGGTGAAGGGGTTAAAAAAATCTAAACAATAAAAGTACACAATTTGGTTATCGCAGCATCCGTAAATACCCGACCTATAAAAACTGTCCCACTAGTTAACCCCTTTAGTGAACACCTATAAAAAAATAGGAAAAAAACAATGCTTTTATCATCCCGCCCGAACAAAAAGGTAATTAAAAGACGGAATAAAAAGCATGGTTCCACTGAAAACGTTCATCTTGTCCTGCAAAAAAACAAGCCACATACAGCATCATCCGTGAAAAAATAAAAAAGTTATAGCTCTCAGACTAAAGCGATGCAAAAAATAATTATTTTTTCTATAAAATATTTTTTATTATTAAAATTGCCAAAACATAAAAAAATGATATAATGAGGTATCGCTGTAATCGTACTGACCTGAAGAATAAAAAGCTTTATCAATTTTACCACACCCGGAAAAGTGTAAACGCCCCCCCAAAAGGCATTCATGAATGCTGGTTTTTGCTCTTCTGTCTTCCAAAAATCGGAATAGAAAGCAATCAAAAAATGTCATCAGATGGAGTACCTTGCCATGGTTGTGGGCTTACATGAATTGGCCAATTTGTGCGCTAAGAACCTTCCTTTTTCATCTATTACTGTAAAGTAAAACAATTTTTTTTTTTAAATAAATTTTTGAAAAATTTTGAGAGTTTAATCTAAACTGAATTGTTTTTCTGTGTTTTCACATGGCCTTAGATTCATGCACATGTGCTGCTGTGTTATTTTTTGTCTAAAACAATATTGAATTAAAAAAAATCTAAACAAATAAGTACACATATTTGGTATCGCTGCGTCCATAACTACACGACCTATAAAACTGTCTCACTAGTAAACCCCTTTAGTGAACAATGTAAACGCCAACCCCCAAAAGACATTCATGAACTGCTGGATTTTGCTCATTCTGTCTTCCAAAAATCTGAATAGAAAGCGATCAAAAAATGTTCAGTGTCCAAAAATGTTACCAATAAAACGTAAACTCGTCCCGCAAAAAAACAAAGGCCTCACATGACTCTGTTGGCTAAAATATGGAAAAATTGTAGCTCTCAAAATGTGGTGAAAGCAAAACTATTTTTGCAATAAAAAAAGCGTCTTTTAGTGAGTGACAGCTGCCAAACATAAATATCCGCTTTATAAACAGTAAATCAACCTCTTTATATCCCCTTAGTTAGGGAAAAACATTAAATAAAAAATGTATTTATTTCTATTTTCCCATTAGGGTTAGGGTTGGGGCTAAAAGTAGGGTTAGGGTTGGGGCTAAAGTCAGGGTTAGGGTTGAGGCTAAAGTTAGGGTTGCAGCTAAAGTTAGGGTTAGGGTTGGGGGTCAAGTTAGGGTTAGGCTGGATTAGGGATTGGATTAAGGTTACAGTTGGGATTAGGGTTAGGGTTGGAATTAATGTTAGGGTTGAGATTAGGGTTATTGGTGTGTTTAAGGTTAGGTTTGTTGGTTAGGTTTATGGTTAGTTGTGGGATTAGGGTTAGGGGTGTGTTCGAGTTAGGATTGGAGTTAGAATTGGGGGGTTTTCACTGTTTAGGCACATCAGTGGCTCTCCAAAAGCAACATGGCATTGATCTCAATTCCAGCAATTCTGCTTTGAAAAAGTCAAACGGTGTCCTTCCCTTCCGAACTCTGCCATGCGCCCAAACAGTAGTGTACCCCCACTATGAGGCATCCGCATAATCAGGACAAATTGCAAAAACAACTTTTGGGGTCCAATTTCTCTTGTTACTCTTGGGAAAAATAAAAAAATGGGGGCAAAAAAGATCATTTTTGTGGAAAAATATGATTTTTTATTTTTACGGCTCTACATTATAAAACTTCTGTGAAGCACTTGGGGTTCAAAGTGCTCACCACACATCTAGATAAGTTCCTTAGGGGGTCTATTTCAAAAATGGGGGTCATTGTGGGTGGTTTCCACTGTTTTAGGGCACATCAAGAGCTCTCTAAATGCGTTATGGCGTCTGTTCTCAATTCCAGCCAGTTCTGCATTGAAAAAAGTCAAACGTAGCTCATTCCCTACCGAGCTCTGCCATGCGTCCAAACAATGGTTGCCTCCCACATATGAGGCTTCTGCGTATTCAGGACAAATTGTACAACAACTTTTGGGGTCCAGTTTGTCCTGTTACCCTTAATAAATTAAAAAAAATTGGATCTGAAGTAAATTTTTTTGTGAAAAAAAGATAAATGTTCATTTTCTTTAAACATTCCAAAAATTCCTGTGAAGCACCTGAAGGGTAAATAAAACTTCTTGAATGTAGTTTTGAGCACATTCAGGGGTTAAGTTTTTAGAATGTTGTCACTTTTGAGTATTTTCTATCATATAGACCCCTCAGAGTAAACTTTCAAAAGTGATGTGGTCCCTAAAAAATTAATGATGTTATAAAAATGAGAAAATCGATGGTCAACTTTTAACCTTATAACTTCCTAACAAAAAAACCTTTTGGTTCAAAATTGTGCTGATGTAAAGTAGACATATGGGAAAGTTATTTTTTATCTATTTTGTGCAGTTTCACTCTTTTGTTTTAAGGGCATAAAAACTAAAATTTAAAAATTGCAAAATTTTCAAAATTTTCACCAAATTTCAGCTTTTTTCATAAATAAACACAAGTTATTTCAAAGAAATTTTACCACAATCATGAAGTATAATATGTCCGAAAAATATTCTGAGAATCGCAAGATCCGTTGAAGCGTTCCAGAGTTATAACCTCATAAAGGGACAGTGGTCAGAATTGTAAAAATTGGCCTGGTCATTTAGCGTTCAAACCACCCTTGGGGTAAAGGGGTTAAAACAAACAAAGTCAATTTATGAAATTGGAAAATATTTTGAGGTTGACCCATATCAAAGAAAATGACTTTAATAGTGCAAGACCAGTGCATGCTATGACTTGGTTCCAGCACATATCAGCATGTTTAATCTCTTTTTGACCTTGCGATTTTCCATTTTTTCACTTTTGTTTTTTCCTCCTCTTCTTCCAAATTCATAACTTTTTAATTTTTCTGTCAATGTTGCCATATGTGAAGTTGCTTTTTTACAAGATAAGTTGGTGCTTTTGAATTACACCATTGGTTTTACTATAAGTGTAGTGGAAAACAGTAAAAAAAAATCCAAGTATGATGAAATTGCAAAAAAAGTGCAATTCAACAATTGTATATTTTTTATTTACCTTGTTCACTATATGGTAAAACTGACCAGCTACTATGATTCCCCAGGTCAGTACGAGTATGCAGATACACAAACATGTATAGAGTCTATTTAATTTAAAGGGTGTAAAAAACATTCAGAAATTTGTATAAAAAAAAATTGCTTACGCCATTTTCCGAGATATGTAGCGTTTTTATTTTTTGGGATCTGATGCTGGCTTTTCTGTGGCTTCAGCTGACGTTTTTATTGATACCATTTTAGGGTAGATATGTTTTGATCTCTTCTTATTGCATTTTACTGCATTGTTGCAGTGGCAAAAGAAACTTAATTCTGGAGTTTTTCTTTTTTTTCTTTTTTTTTCTTGTATGCCATTTATCAATCAGATTAGTTGTTTTTACAGTTTGATAATCAGACATTTCTGAATGCAGCTGGGACAAAAGGGGGTAATTTGAATTTTTATTTTTTTTATTTTTTTCCTACTTTCTAAAAAAAAAGTTTGCACATTTTTTACTGACTTCAAAACTTTCCTCAGTACTTATATCAGCATTGCTTATGTATAGCAGAAATCTCGATCTCCTATGAATGCCGGTACAAAGACAGACAAGGGTGTCTTCTGCAAACCCTTGGCTGTCATGACAACCCATCGGTGCCCAGTGGTCACGTGAGGGGGTGCCGATGGGCGGAATTAATAATGCGCTTCCGTCGGTGCATGTTAAATCCCACTGTCAATGATTGGCAATGGGATTTAATAGTTTTACAGCTACAGGTGAAGAAACCGTACCATTGGCGGCTTTTTAAAGGTGTTCGAGTCCTCATGAAAGGCAGGGACACCACCTGTGATGCAAATACACATCAAAGGTCATTAAGGGGCTAAACTAGAAGTAATGTGTTTGGAGGAGAATATTTGTGCAGTTCTGCATCTGGCACAATTTTATAGATCCCCCAGTGTGTACCTTGTTATAGCTGCATACAAGCAATATGAGGATGTAATATGGTAGGCATAATCTTAAAGTCTATACTTTGGACTTTTGGAAATTACATATTTACCCAATGGTTTGTTGCTTTGGCAGGATAAGTTGCCATTACTTGTGTGTATTGTTCTGGTTGGGACATTTCATGTGTCCACAGGAAAAATAAAATGCATAATATGAAACTTCTTTCACTGGTTTTACCTTATACCACTTCAACATTCTGATTAGAAAAATGAAAATAGTTTGAGAATTTATCTTAAGATATGGTTTCTTTAGCTTCAGTTTGCAACAAGTGCAGTTTCCTCAGTAGACATTTTACATCAAATTTGATCCAGATGACTGATTGCAACAATCAGGCTGCAGAGTGTATAAATAATGACTTTACTATGAAAGTTGAGCTTTTCAACTACTTGGAGACTATTACAGTGATACCCCTCCAAAGATGAAGCCACATTGTTTTATATTAACATAATCAAAATTCTATACATACGTATTTAACCAACACAGGGAATATCATTAACAAGAGTCTTTTTAGCTCACAAAAAATAACATGTTAAATAACTTGAGTGTCCAAGGAAAGTTTTCAACAATCAAAACAGAATTTTATGAATAACTAGTATTTGGGACAATTAATGATCAATGCGAAAAGAGAGTCTCCAGCGTAGTCAAAAAATAAAACTTCAAGTTTATAGTAGATTCATTACAAGGACATATAGTGGATACCAGTGTTGAGCGATACGATAATGCAAATATCGGCTATCGGCCGATATTAGCTCTATCGGCCTTTCGATAATTCGTTTCGATATTTTCGTCTTATCGAATACGGAATCGGATTTGTCACTGTCACTGTGAGTGTCCGTCGGTCGGGTCTGTCAGGAGTCAGCGGCACTTACCTGGCAGAAGATCTCCGGCGGTCACGTCCTGGACTGCTTGATGGCCGCCATTATCTTCTCCCTGGCGGTCACATGCAGTTTTTTGCGATAACTGCAGTGACTGCAGGGTAATCCCGGCCGTAAAGCAGTCAGTCTGATGACGTCACCGCCGGGGAAGCAGGTAATCAGCTGTGCTGCGCCAGGATGACAGGCTCTGCCTGTCATTCTGATGTAGCAGAGCTGGATCGTCGTGGGACACTCGTTACTATGGACTGCGTCGGTCAGGTGGTATACTTTTTTTTTTTTAAAAGAAATGAAAACTGTGTTTTTTTTTTTTTTATTAAATTAAAAAAATTTTTTGGAACATTCACCCTTCGGGTACATAAACAATTTAACTATTTATTTACATACAGGGACCCTGTCCGGGTTATTTAGACTTCTTTGGCTGGCCTCTTCCAGGTACCACCTGGTACTCTTCTGGTGCTTGCCAAACATCCGAGGCACCAAGGACCACCAGGACCTGATGACGTCGTGTGGCCTGTACAGTCAAGTCGTGACCCGCTATCTGGGTCTGTGTGGCCACCTCTTTCATCTCTCTCCGGGTCTGGAGCCCTATGTCACGGACTGTACGAACCCCAGGGGGCCTAACAGGCGCCGGGTACGGGCCAGCTATACTTATCATGTCCATAGCTGGGGCTGCTGAGGAGACCACTGAGGGAGGCTGGGGAGATTTACGGCGTGGGTGGGCACTTTTGCAGAGGCCTGGATGTGGGAGGCTGAAGGCTTCGAGGGTCTCACAAGTTCCTGACACACTGGGGAGTAGGGGTCGCACCTGGTAACATTTAGGGCGTACCACCCATTGTAACCCCAGTGTCGGGTGTAAGTCACCAAGTCTCCTGGCAACAGGTCCCTCCCCGGGTGTCCTTCTGGGAGGTGAGCCTCCACGTCCCGCCGGGTCACAAAGACTTCTAAATAAAGTCCAGGCTCCTTGATGAAGCCCCACCCACCTTTCAATTTAAAGTTCCGTACAAAGGCAAGACAACAGCTGACTTCCAAATGGACCAGGAAACAACAATTGATCACCGGCGAGGATCATGGGAAGGCCGCTCACTTATATCAGCCCAGTCCGTCTCTCCTGATTGCCAGTCCTCGCTTCTAGGTGCGGAAGCCTTGTCATTCAATACAGCTTCAATACCGTCAGCAACCACTAGAGGGAGCCTCCGCTCAGAAGTAATCTCCAGAACGTTCACAACAGCCACCTTCAGCAGCACTAAGGCAGCAGTCTGTGAAGGTCTCTCTTTTTTTTTCTGGTCCTCTGCAACGCTGAAATAGAGAGTTTTAAAAATAGGTCCCCATACCTTAATTGAGTCCCATAGGTCGCCGTCTCCCCCTGTGTTGTCCTCCTCCCATCAGTCTATCATCCCCCTTCTGCATCACAGCCCCGCCTCCTGAGTTGTTTTTCTTTGAGTAACCTGCTGCGGGGCGCCTGCGCTCTTGGAACAGTCCCCGGGCATGCGTCTTTTCAGGCACCAGATCCCGCCCGCAGTGTGTTATGTATTCACACTGCGGGGTTGGGAATCTGGCGCCTACGCAGATAACAGCATTAGCTGCGCCTGCCCCCTTCACCCTCCACTTTTGTTTTCATCCCCTCAGCAGCGTCGGATGAGCTGAGTAGTTCCCTAATCGGTCATCCGACGCTGCCGAGGGGATGAAAACGAAAGTGGAGGGACTGGGAGAAGGAGGCAGGCGCAGCTAAAGCTGTTAACTGTGCAGGCGCCAGATTGCCAGCCCCACAATACATCATAACACACTGTGGGGTGGGATCTGGTGCCTGAAAAAGACGCAGGCGCAATAGCCTTATGTCGGTCCCCGACAAATACTGCCACGTTGAGTAGCCTTGCAATGTGAATTAACTGACTGTAGAACTTACCTGATCCCATACTTTTCAGGTTGTCTTCAAATTCTGAAGGAAACTAAGAATCTTTTTTTTCAAAAGCATTTGTTTTGTCACTTTTTTAATGTACTGGTGCTTGATAAAATTGTACCTCCAGCCACAACTTTGATCTCTGTACTTACTCTACAGTTGGAGTAATGTCTAATATATTTTATCATGGTTAGGAGTTCTATTTCCTTGTACACACCAATCAAATGATTTAAGTGACCCACAGCTGTGGATAGGTTAGATTGAGACTAAAATGCAGCACCTAACCTAATCTCACACTATATTGCACCCCTGAAAAATTGCAGAAAAAATATCTTGAAGCACAGTGTATGCTGCAGTGTTGGCTTCATTTTTTATCTACTTGGTCTTGCCATTTACCACTCTCTAAAATAGGTATGTCTATATTCTGCCATTCATGCGATAGGGTCTATCACAGTGATCAAAAGGAAACAATAGGAAAATTTCCCTATTGTTGGCTTGCACCGGCTGGCCGATCTCAGTGGATAACCGCCATTTTTTTTCAGGAAGAAGATGCGAAGAGCTGTGGAATGGATCAGTAGGGCCCAGTGATGACTGAGGCATCATTTTTCTTACCTCTGAAATTTATATCAGGTCAGAAGAGAGAGGAATGATTGTAACAGTGGGCACACTTTAATTTTTTTGTGATCGTCGTTATTCAATGAATAAAGGTGATTACGTGATCCAGGACCGGAAAATCCGACCCTGATCATGTTCTCCAGGGTCTCGGCTACCCCCATTATCCGAAACCCCGAAGATTTTCCGACTCTGGGGGCACTACTGCCTTATTCCTGATCACCATTTTAAAAAGGCACTGAGGGAATAAGGTCCCTTAACAGTCGCAATTTTAATGCGTATCGGCGGTTGTTAATGGAGTAAATTTCCTGGAAAAATTTGTGAATTTTGGTGAATTCGAAGATTTCTGGTTTCACTCATTTCTAATACCAAATTTTTCTGTGTCCAGGATCAAACAGTGCAGCTTGAAAACTCCCAATCTCTGTCAACCCAGTAGAATATCCCATAGTTTATAATGCAAATTGTCTCTTCATAGAGGAAAAGGACTAGAACTCTATTGCCACCTATAGAAAGTAGCAATCCTAAAAGTCAATATCAACTGTCTAAAGAGCATTGTCACGTGACTTATGATCAATGCCAAAGCATTACTATGGACTGCGTCGGTCAGGTGGTATACTTTTTTTTTTTTTTTTTTCATTTTTTTACAGGAGATCGATGGCGTCGCAGCAGGATGAGACAGTAATAAAAGAAATGAAAACTGTGTTTTTTTTTTTTTTATTAAATTAAAAAAATTTTTTTGGAACATTCACCCTTCCGGGTACATAAACAATTTAACTATTTATTTACATACAGGGACCCTGTCCGGGTTATTTAGACTTCTTTGGCTGGCCTCTTCCAGGTACCACCTGGTACTCTTCTGGTGCTTGCCAAACATCCGAGGCACCAAGGACCACCAGGACCTGATGACGTCGTGTGGCCTGTACAGTCAAGTCGTGACCCGCTATCTGGGTCTGTGTGGCCACCTCTTTCATCTCTCTCCGGGTCTGGAGCCCTATGTCACGGACTGTACGAACCCCAGGGGGCCTAACAGGCGCCGGGTACGGGCCAGCTATACTTATCATGTCCATAGCTGGGGCTGCTGAGGAGACCACTGAGGGAGGCTGGGGAGATTTACGGCATGGGGTGGGCACTTTTGCAGAGGCCTGGATGTGGGAGGCTGAAGGCTTCGAGGGTCTCACAGGTTCCTGACACACTGGGGAGTAGGGGTCGCACCTGGTAACATTTAGGGCGTACCACCCATTGTAACCCGTGTCGGGTGTAAGTCACCAAGTCTCCTGGCAACAGGTCCCTCCCCGGGTGTCCTTTTGGGAGGTGAGCCTCCACGTCCCGCCGGGTCACAAAGACTTCTAAATAAAGTCCAGGCTCCTTGATGAAGCCCCACCCACCTTTCAATTTAAAGTTCCGTACTGCACCCTTACGCCGCGGCTCACTCAGGGTTCCTTTGTCCTTTCTCATCCGGTCCTTATCTGCCCGGTCCTTCTCCAGGTGACGTTGGCGAAGTTTTAGGGTTTCTCGCTGCTCCCTTTGTCGCTCTGCTTCCTTCTCCCAACGTCTCCACTCTTCCTCCTGACGCCGATTGTAATTCTCCTCCACCAGTTGCTCCATGTCTCCACCACTCCACTGCAGCTTACAGTGTCCGGTTTGCGGCAGCTCTCCTGTCGCCCCCCAGTCCTGGCGGCACTCCCCTGCGGAGGAAGCAGACGGCTCTAAATCAGATGACAGTCGGGGCTCCGGTACAGGCAGGTAGTGCTCTGGTGCCTGCGCGGCCTCCTCCATGAGGACGAGTGTCGCTTCTTCTGTCTCAGCGACCGGGGCAGACAGCGGGATTTGGGGTGCTGCTGACGGTGCTGCGGTTTTTGCAGGAACGGGTGCCTCCACTGCGACAACGTCAACCGGATCACATTGCAAGGGCTCCTCTACTATAACGGGTGCCTCACCTTCCGGTACAGACACTTCAGGTAAGAGGGATTGGCGCCGCTCCAAGTTTATTTTTAGGGCACGCCAGCTGGCTTCCATCCTGGCGACCTCCTCCCGGTGCCGGGCCAGGCCTCTCAGGGTATCCTCCGCTTCTTGCAGCGTAGGAGGGTTTACAGGCCGGGTGCCCAACGGTGATTCCGTGGCGATCGGGTCGCTTCCGTGGGGGAGAGCTCTGACTGCTCCATCCCTTCCCACTTCTGCTCGTCGTGTCCATTAGCCATCTCTGCCAAGTCACATGTGTCATATCTGGAGAGGGCCCCTCTTTTGTAGGGAGGCGGGCCCTTCTCACACTGAGGAGGATGAGGAGGCGGAACTCCAGAGCTGTGGGGCACGATGTTACATTGCAGTACCATTTACAGTGGGCGGCCATCGTTTTCACGCCACTGAGTGAGTGACACCCACGAAGAGCACGCCCTTTTCTCACCAGTGCCTCGTCGTGACGCAGATATGGCAGAAAAATGGCAAATACATTCTCTGATGATTTTAGCAATTCTCAAGCACAAAACCAGTGCAATTCAGGCACACAGGACTCGCTTATAGCGAGCTACAGAATCTGTTCGTGACGCCCAAGTTGAGTCGCACAGAGCCAGAGGTTTTCGGGGTACTCGGCACCGAGCCCGTCGACTTCTATGGGGTATGTCACGTCTTTACCCGGCAATTGAATTAGAGTCGATTTTACTATGTAGAGTGTATAAACTATAAATATATGTCTATATATATGTCACAATGACATGTATATATTTATATATATATATATGTATTCTATGTGTGTATATTTTGTGTTTACAACGAAAGAAAGGTTTTTTTTGTTGTGATATTTTGTTCCCATAGACTTACATGGGACTTCCGGTATCGAAATCGGATATCGACGATATTTAGTGCTATCGGCGATACAATTTCGATACGATATTTTTAGATATCGAGCAATATCGCTCAACACTAGTGGATACACTTGGGAGCCAGGATGGCTACGTGACAAGCGTAATCACACTCATGTCACAGTGTGTTTTGGCTGGCGCGGAGAGCAGTTGCATCACTTTCGTGACTACTCCAAATCATCCAGATCCTGATGGGGCATGGCCAATAATAAATTATCGTTCGGACAGGTGAGGAATTTGGTGTTTAATTAATTTTTGTCTTACAGTGGGACATGGGCATCAAAGGATTATCAGTGGACAAGTGATGAATGTGGTGATTTATTTTTTGCCTTTTACAGTGGGTCATGGCATGAATAAATTATCTATGGAAAGGTGAGTATAACTGCTTTTTATCTTATTTTTGTGAATAAATGGGTAAAAGAGAATGAGGAGTTTTCTTTTATTTCAATAAAGGGCTTTATTCTGGCTGTGTATTGTTTCAATCTGACTGTGGGGTTAGTAATGGGTTTTTCTTATGGACACCTCTCCATTAAACCCTGGGCTTCATTTCAAGCTTCAAAACAGCTTACATCAACCCCAAAATTATTAACCAACTTATCTTCACACCTGGTCAAGTAGGAAGAGTGGTGCAAAGCTCCTGAATTGGCAAATCTTATAGATGTACCTTTTCTGGGTTGGTTGTGTACTGCCATTTTTAGGCTGGAGAGGCCCAATATCCATGGACCCTTCCAGTCTGGAAATATTAGCCCTCAACTGCCTGCTTTGCTTCAGCTTGGCTGGTTGTCAAAAATTAACCAGGAAGGGATAAAAATAAGTAAAATATTATAGTTGTCTAGCCGTCACATATTTCTGCTGCTGCAGCTCATGGATGCTCATGTGCTAGCTTCTTAAAAGGAACCTGTACCCCCTGGGCGTTTTTAAGTAAAAGAGCCATCTGTTATGATTTGGTAGCAAAGGAGGACAGGAGCAAAAAACAGCAAGGCAGCCAAACAACCAGAGAGGTTGGGAACTCATGGGTTGCAGATCCCTAAACTAACGGCACAACTAGAATGCAGCCGTGGGACGTATAAACCGGACTAGACGCCTCAGCACAGCCGGAGAGCTGGCTACACCTAAAGATAGATACAGGAAAGCTAACTGCCCCGGAGTAGAGCCCCAAAGGAATAGGTAGCCCCACACATTAATGGCGTTTAGACAAGACAAAATACAAACGCAGGCAGAAAATAGAGTGAGCAAACGCATGGGGCCAAACACTGCCTAGATAGGACAGGACAGAATACTATATGCAACCCAGCAAAACCTAGAAAAACTTCCAACACTTTTGATTTCAAAAATGCTGAGATCACACGATCTCGCCACCCGCTAAACAGATCTCTGGTGTGAACAAGCAGCTAACCTGCAGCCACTCAAATAGCAGGGACAGGGCAATTAAACAATAAACAGTGGTACTGAAAAACAGAGAGTAGAACAGGCCCTGGAGGGGAACCCGACTAACCTCCCACAAAAGTGCAGACGAAAAATGGAAATAGCAAACACGATAGAAACAAGCAGCAAATAACTTATTGAAAGTAGCAGACAAAGGCAAGAAACAGCTGACTTCCAAATGGACCAGGAAACAACAATTGATCACCGGTGAGGATCATGGGAAGGCCGCTCACTTATATCAGCCCAGTCCGTCTCTCCTGATTGCCAGTCCTCGCTTCTAGGTGCGGAAGCCTTGTCATTCAATACAGCTTCAATACCGTCAGCAACCACTAGAGGGAGCCTCCGCTCAGAAGTAATCTCAGAACGTTCACAACAGCCACTTCAGCAGCACTAAGGCAGCAGTCTGTGAAGGTCTCTCTTTTTTTTCTGGTCCTCTGCAACGCTGAAATAGAGGTTTTAAAAATAGGTCCCCATACCTTAATTGAGTCCCATAGGTCGCCGTCTCCCCCTGTGTTGTCCTCCTCCCATCAGTCTATCATCCCCTTCTGCATCACAGCCCCGCCTCCTGAGTTGTTTTCTTTGAGTAACCTGCTGCGGGGCGCCTGCGCTCTTGGAACAGTCCCCGGGCTGCGTCTTTTCAGCACCGATCCGCCCCGCAGTGTGTTATGTATTCACACTGCGGGGTTGGGAATCTGGCGCCTATGCAGATAACAGCTTTAGCTGCGCCTGCCCCCTTCACCCTCCACTTTTGTTTTCATCCCCTCAGCAGCGTCGGATGAGCTGAGTAGTTCCTAATCGGTCATCCGACGCTGCCGAGGGGATGAAAACGAAAGTGGAGGGACTGGGAGAAGGAGGCAGGCGCAGCTAAAGCTGTTAACTGTGCAGGCGCCAGATTGCCAGCCCACAATACATCATAACACACTGTGGGGTGGGATCTGGTGCCTGAAAAAGACGCAGGCGCAATAGCCTTATGTCGGTCCC
>JARQOD010000004.1:404129016-404239805 GCA_033576555.1 Oophaga sylvatica
TTTTCTTTTTGTGTTTTTTTTTTTACACTTTTAAAAAATTTTTGGGTTTAATAAGGATCGGTGTCTTATTGACGCCTCTCCATTTTTAACCGGGTTTTATTGCCCAACCCGGCAATCAACGGTGAAAATTAAACCCCTTTTCCCCCCACTTGCCACCGCTACGGGAGTGGGAAGGGGGGGGGGTAAAGGCCACAATTGGCACATTTTTTTGATGGCCAAATGGGGGGGTTTGCTGTAGCCTGGTATTATCAGCTGTTGAGGGCCAAAACCCCAGGGGCCTTGAAAAAAATTTTAATTCGGGGCCCCCGGCAGCGTTTGCTTTTTATTTTGGCTTTTTTAACAAAAAATAGGGGGCCCCCCTTACCCCTTTTTTTTTTTTCAGGGGCCCCCCCTATTTTTTTAACCAGCCAAGCTAACAGCTGCTGGGGCCCTGGTTTTAAACGGGCTTGCAAGGTCCATGGATATTGACCCTTAAACACCGAAAAACCGGCCTCAGCGGTTTGCTTCTTTCTGGCGGGTTAACAAAAATGGGGGGGACCCCACCCCAAAATTTTTTTTCGAGGGGACCCCCTTTTTTTGTTAATCAGCCAAATAGGGCGACTCCTTTTGGCATGGTATTATCAGGTGGCAAGGCCCTAGGGAATCTTGGCCCCTTTAAACACCCTTTGAAAACCAGGCCTCAGCGGCCCTGTTCATTGGCGGGTTAACCCAAAAATGGGGGGGACCCCACCCAATTTTTTTCGGGGGGGGATCCCCAAATTTTTTTAAATCAGAAAAGATAGGGCAGACTGCTGGGCCCGGGTTTATTATCAGGGGGAAGGTCCAGGGATCGGCCCCTTTAAAAAACCTAAAAATCCAGGCCCACGGCCCGCTTAAAACGGCTGGTTAAAAAAAATTGGGGGGACCCCACCCATTTTTTTTTCAAAGGGGAAACCCCTATTTTTTTTTTAAAACCATTCCCTCTGACTTTCACGGAGGGTTTTTTTTTTCCCCGGGCGCCCTGAATTTGGAAAGGGGGAAAAGAAAATAAATTAATTTTTTCCATTTTCCTTCCGTCACCCGGGGGGGGGGAGCTTTTTTCTTTTGGGGGGGGTTTTTACTGTGAGGCTGCAGTTTAGCTGGGGGCCCTGCAGTAAACTTTAAACCCCTTTTGAAGGTTTAAAACCCCGGGGCCCCTGACTGTTGCTCGGATTGGTAAAATAATTTTGCTTTTTATTTTTTTTTTTATTACAGGAAAATGGTTTTTAGAGTGGGGAAAAAAAATAAGGTTTAAAAACTTTTGTGATTATTTCATTAAATTTTTTTTTTATTAAAGTTTTTTGTGTGTTTGATTTTTTTTTCATCAATAGGGTTAATAATTTATAGTTTTCTAATTGAAAAAGCTTTAATTATTAACCCGGCCCAAAAAGGGCCTTTCAATTGCCAAAGGGCATTTTAACCCCTTATTAACCCATTCGCCCCCGCAAAAGGGCAAAGGGGAAAAGACCCGGGGAAATGCCAGAAAAAAGGGCCAAAAACAATTAGAGAAATTTCCCTTTTTTGGGGGGTCTGGGGGGAAATTAATAACCGGGGGGGGGGGGCCAAAAAAAAAAGGTCCCCCTCTGGGCTATTATTATTTTGCCCCCACTCACTGCTTTGTCTGTCTGGTTTCGGGAAAAAAAGGGGGGGGAGCCCCCGCATTTTTTTCAGCAATTTTTTCCAAACCCCATATATTTAAAAATATACATTTTCCCTTGGAAATTTGGGGCAAATTATAAATATATATATATATAAATTTATAGTTCATACCCCTTCCCACATAGTATAATACCGCTAAATTTAATTCCGGGGTTTTTTGGAAAAAAGCAAAAACCCACATTTAAATACACTTGGTGTACATAGGGGTTTAACCCTGTTTTTTTAAAGTACGTTTGATATCTGTTTTTCACAAACAATTACATTTAGGTAATTTTGCAAAAAATCACACCTTTAGGGTTAAATTAAAAGGGGTAAATTTTGTCAAAAAAAACCCCCTTTTTTTTTTCAACCAATTTTCACCTTTAATTTAAACCCCCACAGGTTTGAAAATTTTTTCACACAGCCACATTTTAATTGTTTGGCAAAAAGATAGCAAAAACATGAAAAGACATGGGTTTAAACCCTTGTACACCAAGTGTATTTGAAAAGACACTTGGGTTTTCATAGGTTAACCATGTCTTTTCATGTCGGTTTTCTATTGATTTTTCCCCAAACCCAATTTCATTTAGTCTAAAGTGGCAAAATTTCCCCCACCTGTAGGGGTTAATTACAGGTGTAAATTCGTAGCAAAAAAGTCCGGGTTTTTTACAACGAATTTAAAACCTTTAATTTAAAAAACCCACAGGGGTTTTAAATTTTGCACAAAAGCCCCCCATGTAATTTTTTGGGGCAAATAAAATAGCAAAGGACATGAAAAGACATGGTTAACCCTATTACACCCAAATGTCATTTCAAATTTCGGGGGGTTCTGTCTTTTAACCAAATCCCCCACTTTACCCGGGAATTTAATCAGAGGATTTTTAATATGTAGGAAATTTTATAAAAACAAAACAAAATGTAAAATATATTCCCCAATGACATGTATATATATATATGAATTTTATGTGTGGGATATTTATGTTTACAAGGAAAGAAAAAAGGGGTTTTTTTTGTTGCGATATTTTTTTCCCCTAGACTTACATGGGATTCCGGGAAACGGTTTTCGGGTAAACGCCCATATTTTTAAAGGTATCGGCGGGTCCCCCTTTCCCAATTTCCCATCTTTTTTGGGTATCGGAAAGTAACCCCCTAACTCAAAAGTTTAGCATCTGCCTTAAACTAAAAATTTTCGGGTCGGAATGGTACGCCAATATTTACAAAATATCGTCGATATCCATTCAATACCCCAAAATCCCATTTAAATTATGGGAACCCAAAAAATCGCAAAATAAAAAACACTTTTTTTTGTTGTAAACCCAAAAAATACACAAAATAAATATTTTTAAAAAATTAAAAATATTTATTTATACAAAGTCATTGTGAAAAATATATAAAAATATTTTTTTGGAAAAACCCTTTCAATTTGTTTGGGGCCCCAAATTTCCTAAACCCTTTCCCCCAAAAGTGACCTTTTGGGAGACCCCAAAAAATCTGGTGGGACTCAACCCGGGGGCACAAAAAATTCCCGGTGTAAAATTTCCCGAAAAGGTTTTTCTTAAAATTTTTAAAAAATTAAAAATTTTTCCATTTTTGATACCCGGAGGCCCTGGGGAAAAAAAAACCAAAAATTTTCTCCCGAAAAAACGGCCCACATTAGGGGCCCCCCCCATTCCCAAAGGGGGAAATAACCAAGGGCCCCCCCCTTAAAAAGGGCCCTTTGATCTAAAAAAAAGGGGGAAACAATTTCACAAAAAAATTTGGGGGAAAAAATTTCCCCCCAAAAGCCCCAATAAAAATTTTTTCCCGGGGCCCCCCCAAAGTGCAAAAGCGGGGACCCGGGGCCCGTCCCCAGGGGGAAATGGGTGGAAGCCCGTGGAGTTAAAAATAAAATTGGGGGCCCCTTCCCCACCTGAATTTTTTCCAAGGTGATTGAAAAAAAACCCAACAAAAAAGCCGGGGCCCAAACCGACTAAAGAAAAAAATCGGCCCCATAAAAAAAAAATTTTTTTCACATGAACACAAAGTTTTTGGCCTTCAACCTGACCAAAGGGGGGGGTTTTTTTTTTAAGGGAAGGGGGGACCCAAAAGGGAAACTGCAATAGAGGCATTGTCCTCTTCCTCATCTCACCCCACCAATACAGGCTATATCCAGCCCTTTCTTTCTTCCCTATGTGGATCAACCCCCTTCCCAGTAGTATCTGTGACTGATGAAGGTCCATGATATAGGACCGAAACGTTTCGTGTTACTACTGTGAATAAAAATCTTTATTCTCACTATACTAAAGTTGAGTGCCGAGTTCATTTTCTATTGTACCGGAAGGTGAGGCACCTGTTCTAGTAGAGGAGTCCGTGCGGGCATCCCAGCCCTTGCAATGTGATCCGGTTGACGTTGTCGCAGTGGAGGCACCCGTTCCTGCAAAAAACGCTGCACCGGCAGCACCCCAGATCCCGCTGTCTGCCCCCGTCGCTGAGACAGAAGAAGCGACACCCGTCCTCATGGAGGAGGCCGCGCAGGCACCAGAGGTCTACCTGTCTGTACGGAGCCCCGACTGTCATCTGTTCCAGAGCCGGCTGCTTCCTCCGCAGGTGAGCGCCGCCAGGACTGTCGGGCGCCAGGAGAGCTGCCGCAAACCGGACATCGTAAGCTGCAGTTTGATGGTGGAGACATGGAGATGCTGGTGGAGGAGAATTACAACCGGCGTCAGGAGGAAGAGTGGAGACGTCGGGAGAGAGAAGCCGAGCGACAAAGGGAGCAGCGCGAATCCCAGAAGCTTCGCCAACGTCACATCGAGAAGGACCGGACAGATAAGGACCGGATGAGAAAAGATAAAGGAACCCTGAGGGAGCCGCGGCGTAAGGGTGCAGTACGGAGCTTTAAATTGAAAGCTGGTTGGGGCTTCATCCAGGAGCCTGGACTTTATTTAGAAGTGTTTGTGACCCGGCGGGACGTGGAGACTCACCTCCCAGAAGGACACCTGGGGAGGGACCTGTTGCCAGGAGACTTGGTGACTTACACCCGACACTGGGGTTACAATGGATGGTATGCCCTAAATGTCACCAGGTGCGACCCCTACTCCCCAGAGTGTCAGGAACCTGTGAGACCCTCGGAGCCTTCAGCCTCCCACATCCAGGCCTCTGCACAAGTGCCCACCCCACACCGTAAATCTCCCCAGCCTCCCTCAGTGGTCTCCTCAGCAGCACCAGCTATGGACATGATAATGATAGCTGGCCCGTACCCGGCGCCTGTTAGGCCCCTGGGGTTCGTTCAGTCCGGGACATAGGGCTCCAGACCCGGAGGGAGATGAAAGAGGTGGCCACACAGACACATATAGCGGGTCACGACTTGACTGTACAGGCCACACAACGTCATCAGGTCCTGGTGGTCCTTGGTGTCTCGGATGTTTGGCAAGCATCAGAAGAGTACCAGGTGGTACCTGGAACACCCCTGCCAAAGAATTATAAATAACCCGGACAGGGTCCCTGTATGTAAATAGTTAAATTGTTGATGTACCCGGACGGGTGAATGTTCATAAAAAAGTTTTTTAATTTAATAAAAAAAACAACACAGTTTTCATTACTTTTATTACAGTCTCATCCTGCGACGCCATCGATCTCCTGTAAAAAATGAAAAAAAAAAACAGCAGTATACCACCTGTCCGACGCAGTCCATAGTAACGAGTGTCCCACGACAATCCAGCTCTGCTACATCAGAATGACATCAGAGGCAGGCAGGCAGGCAGAGCCTGTCATCCCGGCGCAGCACAGCTGATTACCTGCTTCCCCGGCGGTGACGTCATCAGACTGACTGCTTTACGGCCGGGATTACCCAGCACCAGCAGTCACTGCAGTTATCACGAAAAACTGCATGTGACCGCCAGGGAGAAGATAATGGCGGCCATCAAGCAGTCCAAGACGTGACCGCCGGAGATCTTCTGCCAGGTAAGTGCCGCTGACTCCTGACAGACCCGACCGACGGACACTCACAGTGACAGTGACAAATCCGATTCCGGTATCCGATATGACAAAAATATCGGTACTCGGAATCGAAAGCCCGATACAGCTAATATCGGCCGATACCCGATATTTGCAGTATCGTATCGCTCAACACTATTGACCAACGATTTATCATTTTTACAACAAAATTTACAAAGCCATTTTTTTTAGGGACCACCTCACATTTGAAGTCACTTTGACGGGTCTATATGGCAGAAAATACCCAAAAGTGACAACATTCTTAAAACTGCACCCTCAAGGTACTCAAAACAACATTCAAGAAGTTTATTAACCCTTCAGGTGCTTCACAGGAGCTGAAGCAACGTGGAAGGAAAAAATTAATATTTAACTTTTTAGTCACAAAAATGATCTTTTACAAACATTTGTTTTATTTTCACAAGGGTAAAAGGAGAAAATGAACAACAATAAAGTTGTGGTGAAATTTCTCCTGAGTACGCCAATACCCCATATGTGAGGGAAAACCACTGTTTGGGCGCACGGCAGAACTCATAAGGGAAGGAGTGCCGTTTGACTTTTTCAAACCAAAATTGGCTGGAATTGAGATTGGACGCCATGTTGCATTTGGAGACCCGCTGATGTGCCTAAACAGTAGAAACCCCCCCCAAGTGACACCATTTTGGAAACTAGACCCCTAATGGAACTTATCTAGATCTGTTGTAAGCACTTTGAACCCCCAAGTGTTTCACAAAAGGTTATAATGCTTGGGTGTGAAAAAAAAAAAATTCCACAAAAACGATTTTTTTAGTCCCCAATTTTTGATTTCTCCCAAGGAAATTGGGCCCAAAAGTTGTTGTTCAATTTGTCCTGAGTACGCTGACACTCCATTTGTGGGGGGGGGGAACTGTTTGGGTGCACAGCAGGGCTTGGAAAGGAAGTAATAACATTTTGGAATGCAGACATTGATGGGTGTTATGTTCCGTTTGCAAAGCCCCAGATGTGCCTAAACAGTGGAAACCCCCAACAAGTGACCCCATTTTTGAAACTAGACCCCCTAAGGAACTTATATAGATCTGTGGTGAGCACTTTGAATCCCCAAGTGCTTCACACAAGTTTATAATGCCCGGGCATGAAAATAAAAAATCCTATTTTTTTCCCACAAAAATTATATTTAAGTCACCAATTTTTTATTTTCCAAAGGGTAACATGAGAAATTGGACCATAAAAGTTGTTGTCCAATTTGTGCAGAGTACGCTGATACCCCATATGTGGGGGGAACCACAGTTTGGGCGCACGGCAGAGCTCGGAAGGGAAGGAGCGCCATTTGACTTTTTCAAACCAAAATTGGCTGGAATCGAGATTGGACGCCATGACGCATTTGGATAACCCCTGATGTACCTAAACAGTGGGAATCCCATACAAGTGACCCCATTTTAGAACCTAGACCATGTAAGGAACTTATCTAGATCTGTGGTGAGCACTTTGAACCCCCAAGTGCTTCACACAAGTTTATAACGTATAGCCGTAAAATTAAAAAATCTTTTTTCCCACAAAAATGATATTTAAGCCACCAATTTTTTATTTTCCCAAGGATAACATGAGAAATTGGACCAAAAAAGTTGTTGTCTAATTTGTCCAGAGTACGCTGATACCCCATATGTGGGGGGAACCACTGTTTGGGCGCACGGCAGAGCTCGGAAGGGAAGTAGCGCCATTTGACTTTTTCAAACCAAAATTGGCTGGAATCGAGATTGGACGCCATGACGCATTTGGATAACCCCTGATGTGCCTAAACAGTGAGAATCCCCCACACGTGACCCTATTTTAGAACCTAGACCACGTAAGAAACTTATCTAGATCTGTGGTGAGCACTTTGAACCCCCAAGTGCTTCACACAAGTTTATAACGTAGAGCCGTAAAATTTAAAAAACATATTTTTTCCACAAAAATAATCTTCACACCCCAATTTTTATTTTCCCAAGGGTAATAACACCTAAAAAGTTATTGTGCAATTTGTCCTGAGTACGCTGATACCCAATATGTGGAGGTAAACCACTGTTTGGGTGCATGGCTGAGTTTGGAAGGGAAGGAGCGCAGTTTGACTTTTTCAACGCAGAACTGGCTGTATGCCATGTAGCGTTTGGAGAGCCTCTGATGTGCCTAAACAGTGGAAACCCCCCACAAGTGACACCATTTTGGAAACTAGACCCCTTAAGGATCTTATCTAGATCTGATGTGAGCACGTTCAACCCCCAAGTGTTTCACTAAAGTTTATAATGCCTGGGTGTGAAAAAAAAAAATTTCCACAAAAAAGATTTTTTAGTCCCCATTTTTCCAATTATTGATTTTTCCCAAGGAAATTGGACCCCAAAAGTTGTTGTCCAATTTGTCCTGAGTACGCTGATACCCCATATGTGGGGGGAAATACTGTTTGGGTGCACGGCAGGCTTGGAAAGGAAGTAATGACTAGAGTTGAGCGAAGCAGGTCGGTCAGATTCATAAGTCGCTGACTTTTGCTAAAGCCGAGTTTTGCCGAGCGAAACCCAACCATAGCTTAAAGTCGGCCATGCGGTCGTTGACCCGAGTGCCAAAGTCGGTTTTCCCATAAATCTTGCAGGTGCCTTTTTTCAGCCAATGAGTACGTACACTGTGGGCAATGAGATGACATGGGCAGCGTCCACCACCATCTTAGAGAAGGGCATTGCAGTGATTGGCTTGCTTTGGGGGGCGTCAAAGTGGCTATTAAAGCCCTGACCACCGACCGCCATTTTACTTCTGCCGATCTTAACAGTAGGGAGAGGTTGCTGATGCTGTTTATCAGTAGGGAGAGAGTTAGGGCAGGAAAGAGAAGTTCTTCTGTGCTTGTGCTGATAGCATCTGTGCTGTACAGTTAGTGTGCAGTGACAGGGGAGGATTTTCTTGTGTGCAGCAGCGCTGGTTAGTAGGCTGCTTGCTAGCTGTATTGCTTTGTGTACACTGCTGTGCAGACTGCTTTTTACACAGCACTAATACTTTTATTCTTTACCGAGCGTTCATTTTTTCCCACACCATATAGAGCTGTACGCTCCTCACACACTACCGTGTACTGGATGGGATCACGAACAAATACATGCTGATTATCTGTGTGTGACTCCGGAAATACATACGGAGATTGAAATTTTCCCCTACACTATATATACAGTCAGGGCCAGAAATATTTGGACAGTAACACAATTTTCGCGAGTTGGGCTCTGCATGCCACCACATTGGATTTGAAATGAAACCTCTACAACAGAATTCAAGTGCAGATTGTAACGTTTAATTTGAAGGGTTGAACAAAAATATGTGTTAGAAAATGTAGGAATTGTACACATTTCTTTACAAACACTCCACATTTTAGGAGGTCAAAAGTAATTGGACAAATAAACATATCCCAAGCAAAATATTTTTATTTTCAATATTTTGTGGCGAATCCTTTGGAGGCAATCACTGCCTTAAGTCTGGAACCCATGGACATCACCAAACGCTGGGTTTCCTCCTTCTTAATGCTTTGCCAGGCCTTTACAGCCGCAGCCTTCAGGTCTTGCTTGTTTGTGGGTCTTTCCCTCTTAAGTCTGGATTTCAGCAAGTGAAATGCATGCTCAATTGGGTTAAGATCTGGTGATTGACTTGGCCATTGAAGAATGTTCCACTTTTTGCACTCATGAACTCCTGTGTAGCTTTGGCTGTAATGCTTGGGGTCATTATCCATCTGTACTATGAAGCGCCGTCCAATCAAGTTTGCAGCATTTGGCTGAATCTGGGCTGAAAGTATATCCCGGTACACTTCAGAATTCATCCGGCTACTCTTGTCTGCTGTTATGTCATCAATAAACACAAGTGACCTAGTGCCATTGAAAGCCATGCATGCCCATGCCATCACGTTGCCTCCACCATGTTTTACAGAGGATGTGGTGTGCCTTGGATCATGTGCCGTTCCCTTTCTTCTCCAAACTTTTGGCTTTCCATCATTCTGGTACAGGTTGATCTTTGTCTCATCTGTCCATAGAATACTTTTCCAGAACTGAGCTGGCTTCTGGAGGTGTTTTTCAGCAAATTTAACTCTGGCCTGTCTATTTTTGGAATTGATGAATGGTTTGCATCTAGATGTGAACCCTTTGTATTTACTTTCATGGAGTCTTCTCTTTACTGTTGACTTAGAGACAGATGCACCTACTTCACTGAGAGTGTTCTGGACTTCAGTTGATGTTGTGAACGGGTTCTTCTTCACCAAAGAAAGTATGCGGCGATCATCCACCACTGTTGTCTTCCGTGGGCTCCCAGGTCTTTTTGGATTGATGAGTTCACCAGTGCTTTCTTTCTTTCTCAGGATGTACCAAATTGTAGATTTTGCCACTTCTAATGTTGTAGCAATTTCTTGGATGGGTTTTTTTCTGTTCTTGCAGCTTAAGGATGGCTTGTTTCACCTGCATGGAGAGCTCCTGTGACCACATGTTTCCTTCACAGCAAAACCTTCCAAATGCAAACACCACACCTCAAATCAACTCCGGCCCTTTCATCTGCTTAATTGAGAATGACATAACAAAGGGATTGCCCACACCTGTCCATGAAATAGCCTTGGAGTCATTTGTCCAATTCCTTTTGGACCCTTTAAAAACAGGGTGGCACATGTTAAGGAGCTGAAACTCCTAAACCCTTCATCCAATTTTAATGTGGATACCCTCAAATGAAAGCTGAAAGTCTGGACTTCAACTGCATCTGAATTGTTTTGTTTCAAATTCATTGTGGTAATGTCTAGAACCAAAATTAGATAAATGTTGTCTCTGTCCAAATATATATGGACCTAACTGTACCTGGGTATCTTCAGGTACAGTACCCTTTTTCTGCTTTTTAAATTCTGGTCTAATCCATACTGAGCCTGAGAGCGTCTGTGTGTGACTTCGCAAATATATATAGAGACTTACAATTATCCCTACAGTGTATATAGCTGTACGCTTTTTTATGCCTTTTGTATTACGGCCAAATCCATACTGAGAGAGCGTCTGTGTGTGACTCCGGAAATATATACAGAGATTTACAATTTTCCCCTATACTGTATACACCTGGTATCTTCAGATACAGTACCCTTTTTCTGCTTTTTATATTCTGGCCTAATCCATACTGAGCCTGAGCGCGTCTGTGTGTGACTCCGCAAATATATACAGAGATTTACAATTTTCCCCAATAATATATACACCTGGTATCTTGTGATACAGTACCCTTATTCTGCTTTTTATATTCTGGTCTAATCCATACTGAGCCTGAGAGCGTCTGTCTGTGACTCCGGAAATATATACGGAGATTTACACTTTTCCCCAATACTATATACACCTGGTATCTTGTGATACAGTACCGTTTTCCTGCTTTTAATATTCTGGTCTAATCCATACTGAGCCTGAGAGCGTCTGTCTGTGACTCCGGAAATATATACGGAGATTTACAATTTTCCCCAATACTATATACACCTGGTATCTTGTGATACAGTACCGTTTTCCTGCTTTTAATATTCTGGTCTAATTCATACTGAGCCTGAGAGCGTCTGTGTGTGACTTCGCAAATACATACGGAGATTTACAATTTTCCCCAATACTATATACACCTGTTATCTTCAGATACAGTACCCTTTTTCTGCTTTTTATATTCTGGTCTAATCCAAACTGAGCCTGTGAGCGTCTGTGTGTGACTCCGGAAATATATACGGAGATTTAAATTTTCCCCTTCACTGTAAACAGCTGTACGCTTCTGATACAGTTCCATATATCTGCTGGTATTTTTTGGTACATTTTCCCAAACATGAGGAAGTATGGTGGAAGAGGTGGGGACATGGGCGGAGGGGGCCAGCTGGTATTGATGGTGGTGGTGGTGCATCTGCTGGTAGTGCCAAAAGCACAATAGCACCTAAGGCAGGAGGTGTTAAGCCTGCATCATCGTCTGGCACCAGAAGGCCTGGAAGGCTCCCTTTTCTGTGAGTAGGTAAACCGCTTTTAAAGCCGGAGCATCAGGAACAAGTTTTAGCTTACATTGTCGAAACAGCCTCCAGCTTTATCGCCTCCTCTTCTAAAGTTTCAAAAAATGCAAGCACTGAGTCGTCAGTGCAGGCTCCTGGTCAGGAACAACACTTTTCCTTGTGTCCTTCACCCCCACAAAAAGTGAAGGATGCGGGAGGCCACACTTTAGATTACTCCATGGAGCTCTTTTCACATATCATGCCTGGGTTATCAAGTCAAATCCTGAATTCCCCAGGCCAAGATGAATCTGACATGGAGTGCACTGATGCACAGCCACTAGTGTTGAGCATTCCGATACCGCAAGTATCGGGTATCGGCCGATATTAGCTGTATCGGAATTCCGATACTTAGTTCCGATATTTTTCATATATCGTATACCGGAATCGGAAGTTCCCATAATTCTTTGAGAGGCAATGTGATTATAGTCAGCCAATGAGGAATCCTAAGAAGTGTGGGCACATCCTGTACTGCTGCGGTCATGTTAACTAATGGCATGGCTGTGATTTGATGCTGAAATGATGTCAGAATGCAGTATAAAAGGCGCCGCCGCCATTTTAGCGTCACTGTGCTGTGAACTCAGTTAGGGAAAGAACGCTGCTCTGCTGACTCTGAGGGACAGTTAGAGATTGCGATTTAGTGTACTGTGCTTTAGGCAGGCTAGTTTACCACCGGCTGTGTAAAGCTTCCTTTAGCCTGCAGTGTTGTTTTAACAGCTCTGCAAGGTGTGTGTGAGTGCAGGTGACGCTGCAGTTTGCTCTGTATGCAACGCTGTCTGTAGGCATCTGCACGTGTCACTCACAGACTCTTTTTTTTTTCTTCAGTGTAATTCTTGCTGCTCCATGTAATTGAAATAATAGTGTGACGTGCTTCCATCCGTATACAATACCTTGGTTGCAAACACTATAGAAGTCCACAAAGGAGTCTTTCACAGCAAGTGAACAGTTGTGTTTCAGTGTTCACTGCAGTCTGTGATTTTTTTTTTTTTTGAGTGCAGATCACGTTCCAGTTACTTCAACTAATGCTGCGTGTACTCTGCTGAGCGTCTGTCACTGGCTCATCCTTGTAATTTTTCAAAAATTGCTGCTGCTTTCTTCTATTTAAAATTTACAAAAATCTATTAGTGTGACGCTCTTCCATCAAAATACAATACATTGCTTGCAAACATAATAGAAGTCCAAAAAAAGGCCTTTCACAGCAAGTGAACAGTTGTGTTTCAGTGTTCACTCTAGTCTGAGCTTTAATTTTTTTGTAGGAGTGTAGATCCCGCTCCACTTACTTCAACCACCGCAGCGTGTACTCTGCTGAGTGTCTGTCACTGGCTCATCCTTGTAATTTTTCAAAAATTGCTGCTGCTTTCTTCTATTTTAAATTTACAAAAATCTATTAGTGTGACGCTCTTCCATCAAAATACAATACATTGCTTGCAAACATAATAGAAGTCCAAAAAAAGGCCTTTCACAGCAAGTGAACAGTTGTGTTTCAGTGTTCACTCTAGTCTGAGCTTTAATTTTTTTGTAGGAGTGTAGATCCCGCTCCACTTACTTCAACCACCGCAGCGTGTACTCTGCTGAGTGTCTGTCACTGGCTCATCCTTGTAATTTTTCAAAAATTGCTGCTGCTTTATTCTATTTTAAATTTACAAAAATCTATTAGTGTGACGCTCTTCCAGAGGACAGCGTTTGTTGGCCAGTTGTGAGTCTGCAGCACATAGTTGATTCATGCTGCAGTGCCTGAGAAACGACCGCCGCATCGGCCACATTCTCACCACGTCAGATTATTGGGTGTACACCCTCCTAGACCCTCGTTACCGGGACAACTTACAAAGCCTCATCACACCGTTGAACCGGGACCGTAAAATGCTGGAGGACCAAGACACACTGTTGAAATCCATAATGTTCTCCATTCCAGCCGAGAGCGCTGCTGCTGCTACTGCTTTACAAAGCAGCTCTGTGCGTCGAGGCATTGTAGACACCTCTGCAACAAGAGGGAGCACAAGCAGCGCCTCTGCACAGGGCAAGAGCTGTATGTTACAAATGTGGCGAAGTTTTGTGACAGCGCCACCAAGGTGTACACCATAGTGATGGGAAATCTAGTTTATTTTGTTGATTAGTTTCACCATGAACTAGTTCACTGAAAAGATTAGTTCAAAAGATTAGTTCATTTAGTTCATTAGTTCAGTTTTTCTCCACCCTATCCTGTGAGGAGCTGATAGGAAATGCATCATGTGACCTCTGAACTAAATGAACTAGATGAACTGCTGAACAAAATGTTCTATTGAGAATGACTCAGGACAGCCTAGTTCAATCTGATGCCTCTGACTGAGCCCAGCAGTGCCACATAATGATTGTGTATGAGGGGGCTGAGAAGCAGTTCAGCATCCACCATTTTAAGAACAGAACAGGGGTCAGTGTTAAAGATTTTAGCAAGACTGATCTTCTAGGCTAGAGGCATGAACTACACACAGAAACACTCTCTCTTATACACACATATGAGCTGTGTCTGTGTACTGTGTGTGCAATTTCATTTTTTATTAATAATATTATTATTACTGTTATATTTGTATTTGATGTGTGGTATGCCTTGGAGGTGCTGGCTTGCCCTGCTGCCAGTGTATTATCTGAGCGCGTCTTTAGTGCTGCAGGTGGTGTACTAACAGACCGTCGCATGTGACTATCCTCAGACAATGTAGACCGGCTTATTTTTCTGAAAATGAACAAGGCATGGATCTCACCTGAATTTGCCTGTCCGTTTTCAGATTAAATAACTGTTTGCCAACGTTTTCCAAGTCTCCTGTTATGTTCATCTTTCTACCACCTGAACTCTACTCCCTGGGCTACAACACTGCCAGTCACAGGGAATGATCATTTACAAAACAAAATGTTATCCCCAACAAATAGTAGCGCAACGACTCCAGTGCCCACTTTATCGCCAGGCACTCTCTCTCTACAATGCTGTCTCTGTTTTTTGATGGAGTAAGTTTTCGACTCAGGAAACTAATGGGATGCTCCTCCCCGTTAAGCTCCAGTCCTGAGACAACACGGCACCCATACCTACCTCTGACGCATCAGTCTGGACAATGAATTCTCTTTTGAACTCGTGTGTGCTCAAAACTGGTGACCCACACAGTGCCCCTTTTATTGCCCCTGTTGATGACCCCTTGCTGATTTATTAACCGGCTACACCAGATCCATGGTATTCTCTCAAACTGGACCTCTAAAATTTTTAATGGCACCAAGGGACTCACTAAATGAGGCTGAGGACTGTGTACCTGGCGCATGCGACAAGAGTTACAATACCGTTTAACTTCTTGATAGACCCCCTGCCAGTAAAACCGTTGTATAATTCTGTGTAGGGTTTTCTTTTGGCACAAATGTCACCCTAGTACATGCGCATGAGCTAAGTCCATTACCAACCTCCGATATGACTGCGGTAGCAGCAATTGTTAAAAAATTTCAACATGTATTTTATAAACCTGATACAGCAAATCTTGGTTCAGCTCTAATTGTTGAAATACTGTAGCTGCCCCGGGGTGTTAGGGTTCCCCATTGACAACCAGTAAATTTTCACGGCTAGACTCAACGTAGGGGCCGCGGAGTTGCGCCTTAACAAATTTGTCACCTGTCACATTTAAGTATTACAATTCAGGTCCCGGTGTCAAATCTTCCATCTCCCCAACTAACACTTCGATAGGAGAGGGGTTTTCCTACTCCACCGAAGGCAAAGGTAATACTGCCCACTGCACAATGTGTTATGCATAGTGAGACTGATAGTAGCCAACAAAGTAGCAAACAAAGGCCACTTGTGATCGCCCTATCAGCGTAGGACCAATGCTACTCAAAAGATCTGCCATGATCCTGGACAAAATCTTGATATAATGGTCAATGAGTGAGAATGTACGATAGGATCCAGGCAGATGTGAATGTTTGTTTGGTTTTAGTAGCAACTTCATGTGTGACATGTTTGAATGGCTGGGCAACCCTCCTGTCTCCAATATATGATTGAAGGTGCGTACCAATGTGGACCGGATATCCTCACTCAATAATTTAAATAATTTGGCTGTAAACCCGTCAGGTCCTGGAGCTTTCCCGTATTTAAAGTAACTTATCGCCGCTGTCACTTCCGTCACCTCAATTTGTTTTTTTAAAAGGAGAAGCTGATAGTTTGTGATGGATGGTAACCGTATTCCATCTACAAAGGTGTTACCCTCCGCACTATCCGTATGTTTCACCTTATATAAGTCTGAGTAGTATTCTTGTAGAATGGTGTTTATGGTTCGAGGGTCTGTGTTCATGATCCCATGTTTATTCGTTAACGCTGTAATATGTTGATGACGAATGTGATTTCCTTTCGCTAGTCGTGATAATAGTCTCCCTCATTTGCTACCATAACAATATACATCGGCTCTATAATTGTTATTACTGCTTGTCTCTCGTCGATATACCCATACGTGTAAGTCAGCCTTAGCCTGCTTACATCTATTTTTAACCTGTGTTGATGAACTTGTCTTGTTTGCCGTGTACCTATCGCGTAATATCCTGCTAGCCTGCGAGTAGTTTGTCGCGATCTTCTTTTTTAGCGTTGTCTGATAACCTATTAGTTTCCCGCGCATTACTCCCTTCCCTGCTGCCCATAAAAGTTCCGGCCTATCCCTAGTATCTCCATTATCCCTTACATATTAAAAACACCATTGCTTCACGTGATGTCGAAACTTCTCATCCATTAACAAATAGGTCGGGAAGCGCCAAGTTTGGTTTGGCCCCATCTGCACCATATCTGGCAGGGTCACTGATACGGGCGCGTGGTCATATTTAGCTACGTTGTGCACATCTGCCTCTTCCACTCCCCTTAATAGCTCGTGTGCTAGCAATATATAATCTATTCTGGACCAAGAGTCATGTGGCGCCGAATAGAATGAATATTCACTGCCATCTGGGTTCAGGTGTGTCAAAATGTCTACAAAGTTACTCGTGTCTAGCAAGGGTTATTATAAACGTGTGTCATGTGATCGCACATTCATTCGCATCGACCTACAGTTCTTCACTGTTTAGATTCACCATATTTAAGTCACCACCGTGGGTGGTTTTAATGCTCTCCTATCGGCCTGATATGCTTGGATACCTGGGATAAATTCAGGAACGTCTCCAAACTCCCTACTCACATGTCAGCGCAGGAACCGTAAGAGGGAACGTGCTTGTTTTGTTGCGCATAGGTGGAGTTTTATACAGTAAATGATTACTGCTGTCTTATTTTTTGCGTCCCAAGGGCAGAATAAGTCTGCGTAACGTTACATTTTACAGACACTCATATAATAGACACACGCTACCCTAACCGTGACACAAGGAAGGTATTGTTGCCGGATAAAGCCGCCATTTTAGCGTCACTGTGCTGTTAATTCTGTTTGGGACAGAACGCTGCTCTGCTGATTCTGAGGGACAGTTAGAGATTGCGATTTTGTGTACTGTGCTTTAGGCAGGCTACTTTACCAACCGCTGTGTACATCTTCCTTTTGCCTTGCAGTGTTTTTTTCACAGGTCTGCAAGGTGTGTGTGTGAGTGCAGGTGACGCGCTGCAGTTTGCTCGGCATACAACGCTGTATGTAGGCATCTGCACATGTCACTCTCACACTCTTTTTTTTTTTTTTCTTTAGTGTAATTCTTGCTGCTCAATTCAATTGAAATTATAGTGTGACGTGCTTCCATCCGTATCCAATACATTGGTTGAAAACACTGTAGAAGGACACAAAAAGCCCTTTCACAGCTAAGAGTTGTGTTCACTGTAGTCTGAGATTTTAATTTATTCAATTTTGATCACGCTCAAGTTACTTCTTCAAGAAATGCTGCTTGTACTTCTGCTGAGCGTGTCTTACTGCCTCATCCTTGTCATTTTTCTCTAATTGGTGTACATGTACATCAAAGTAGTCTTCATTTTGATCGAAATCCAAGCAGGTACCCGGACACTGTATGGCTGCTTTTATACGGTGGACTGGCTCCAACATTCAATAACACTTAAGATGCAATCGGGCACCTTGTCAAGGCCCAATCCTCTTCTCCCTCTGATATAATAATAATAATAATCTTTATTTTTATAGCGCCAACATATTCCGCAGCGCTTTACACTTTAACAGTTTCAAAACACAAGTCATAGGTAACAACGTTAACAATACAATAATTAAAGTAAAATAAGCCGACCCTGCTCGTGAGAGCTTACAATCTACAATGAGGTGGGGGAGATACAAAGTACAGGTGTGTATATATAATGGTGCATTTCCAATGATGGTCCAGCCATCTTGAGGGAGTGAGGCATGGATGGAGATAGTGAATGGGCTCCACATACACACTTAAACATAGAACGACTTTGGTTATTGAATGTCATAGGCCACTCTGAACAAATGTGTTTTGAGGGAGCGCCTGAAACCAGGCAAATTGTGGATAGTCCTAATTTCTTGTGGTAGAGCATTCAAGAGGATTTGCGCAGCGCGGGAGAAGTCTTGTAGTCGGGAGTGGGAGGTACGGATTACTGCAGAGGTTAGTCGAAAGTCATTTGCAGAGCGCAGCAGTCGGTTAGGCCGATAGATAGAAATGAGGGAGGAGATGTAGGGGGGTGCTGCACTGTGGAGAGCTTTGTGGGTGAGAACCAGTACTTTGAATTGGATCCTATAATGAATGTGCAGCCAGTGTAAGGACTGGCGAAGAGCGGACGCGTCCGAGTACCGATTAGCCAGATGGATGACCCTGGCTGCTGCATTAAGGATGGACTGGAGAGGGGATAGTCGAGTAATGGGGAGGCCAAGTAATAGAGCATTGCAGTAGTCCAGGCGGGAGTGGATCAATGCTACAGTGAGGGTTTTTGTTGTTTCCATGGTGAGAAAAGGGCGGATTCTAGAGATGTTCTTTAGGTGTGTAGACGGCAAATATCTAACAAACAGGTCATGCTGGAGAGACTTGCACCTACTGCCACTCAGGGTCTTCAGCTCCTTTGTGAGAAACTAATGTTTGGCCAGCCAGTATATCAAATAAAGTTCATGAGAAATGGGAACTGTGGTTGGCTTCACTTTTGGTACTGGCTGGGTGCTAATACCAAACCATGGTGTGGCATTCAATGGATATTCCTGGCTGGTTGGAGACAAGCTCATTCCCACAGAAAAGTACCTGAAAGCTAAGGAGATGGTGGCCTCTCTCAACATGAAGGAGTTTGCTTGTTGTCTAGGAGACCGACCACCCCTGCTGTGTACCTTGTCAACGTTGTGTTGAAGCTTGCAAGGATTAAGAGGTTACAGTGGTAAGTCTGGTTTTTATTAAAGATCCTGCTGTGATTAAGTTTTATGTTTAAAAAAAATTTCTTAGGAATGTAAATAAATTTGTTATTTTTTTGTTAAATAAAATTATGTTATGAATGTTAAATATTTTTTTTTTTTTTTTTATAAAATAAATGTATGTTATGAATGTTAAATAACTTTTTTTTTTTTTCAGGTATTTGATCTACCGTAGCTAGTTGCTGATCGTTGACTCTACACCCCTCTCCCCAGAATGTTACTCGGGTTATGGGGAGAAAATCACCGCTATTCCAGACTGATTTAATGTTAATGTGTCTGGCTCTTACACAGCACACAGCACTTGATGTTAGTTTATCTTTTTCCTAAATTATTTGTTACACTGCCCTTCTCACATTTTATTTGCACTTTTTTTTTTAAGCACAACGTTTTTTTACACTTCCTTGTTCTGTAAGTAGGCTTAATGGTTAAATGTTTTATACTAGATGTAAATATGTAACATGTAAATTTTAGATTAAGATTTTGCAAATTATTAGGTCCACACCATCAGGCTCTTTCGTCCCCTCTCCCTCAGAGTAGCGGTAATATATCGGACCCCAGGCTCGCCCACACAGTTCCTTGACCACTTCTCTGCCTGGCTGCCGCACTTTCATGTCCTCAGAAGTACCAACCCTTATCCTTGGAGACTTCAACATCCCCATTAACAGCCCTACTTCCACACTCAAAACACATTTGTTCAGAGCGGCCTATCACATTCACTAATCAAAGTCATTCTATGTGTAACTGTGTGTGTGTGTAGCCCATTCACTATCTCCATCCATCCCTCACTCCCTGAAAATGGCTGGACCATCATTGTAAATACACCATTGTATATAAACAACTGTACTTTGGAGCTCCACTCCTCATTGTAGATTGTAAGGTCTCACGAGCAGGGGCGGCTTATATTGTTTAATTATTGTATTGTTAACGTTGCACTTATGACTTGTGTTAAGAAACTGTTAAACTGTACAGCGCTGCGGAATCTGTTGGCGCTATATAAATAAAGATTATTATAGTAGAGGCCCACTCAGTAGTGGTGAAGTGAACGGCGCAAATTGCGAGTTGATTGCGACTGATGCAGCTGATACTCCATTACTGCTGGCTGCTGCTCACACAACCGCTCCAACATATGTAACGTGGAATTCCACCTGGTGGGTACGTCACATATGATGCGATGTTCAGGAAGGCAAAATCTGCGTTGCAGAGCTGCAATGCGCGATCTGGCCATGGTGGAACGTCGCAAGTTAGCGCACTGTAGGCGGACCTTGTGCAGCAGTGAATCAAGATCCAGATAGTCCCTCAAAAAACTGTGGACGACAAAGTTTAGCACATGTGCCAGACATGGTATGTGAGTGACGTTGCCTAGGCCCAGACCTGCCACCAGATTTCGGCCATTGTCACACACTACCAAGCCTGGCTGGAGATTCGCTGGCAAAATACACATGTCGCTCTCTTGCTTTATGGCATTCCAGAGCTCCAGCGCTGTGTGGCTTTGATTCCCCATGGAAATTAATTTCAGGACGGCCTGTTGACGTTTGGCCACGTCTGTGCTCATATCGGTCAACAGGCTCGCTGTCTGGGTGTTATGTTTGACACCAATCTCTCCTTCACCTCCCATATACAATCTGTTGCCCGCTATTGCCGCCTACACCTAAAGAACATCTCTCCCGAATCCAAGACTTCTCCCGCGCTGCGCCAATACTGTGGAATGCTGTACCCCAAGAAATTAGAACTATCCACAATTTGCATGTTATTGGGCGCTCACTCAAAACACATTTCTTCAAGGTCTTCCCTCTCCTAGTGTATCCTCACCCATCCCTGTAGACTCTGAGCCCTTGCGGGCAGGGTCCTCTCTCCTTCTGTACTTGTGTGTGCCTTGTATTGCTAATGTTTACTGTACTTGTCTATACTTGCCCCTCTTCACATGTAAAGCGCCATGGAATAAATGGCGCTATAAAAATCTATAATAATAATAGCGGCCTATACCTTCACTAATCAAAGTCATTCTATGTGTAAGTGTGTGTGTAGCCCAATTCACTATCTCCATCCATCCCTCACTCCCTCAAAATGGCTGGGCCATCATTCTAAATACACCATTGTATATAAACACCTGTACTTTGTATCTCCCCCACATATTTGTAAATTGTAAGCTCTCACGAGCGTGTGCGGATTATATTGCTTTCATTATTGTATTGGTAACGTTGTTACTTATGACTTGTGTTCGGAAACTGTTAAACTGTAAAGCGCTGCGTAATCTGTTGGCGCTATATAACTAAAGATTCTTATTAAGCGTTCATGGGTCCATGTGGAGGTAGACCGTGACGGCTCCTGCAACGATTTTTCTGAGGAACTGGAGAAGGAGGAGTCAATATGTACAGACTTGATTTCCGCAATCCTTGTAGTTGCCTGAACAGTACAGCGCCACTCGCAAGATCTGTACCCAGCTCCACAACATTGACCCAATGGGCAGTAAGGGAAAGGTATCGTCCCTGGCCATGGTACTGGTCCACGCAGCGGTGGTCAGGTGGACATTGCTACTGATGGAGTTTAGTAGCGCATGTTTAATTTTAACCTCAACAACATGGTTTTGCAGACCAGGGACGGCTTGCCTGCTGAAATAAAATCAGCTTGGCACATTGTATTGTGGGACTGCCAATGCCATTAAGTTCCGTAAACTGTCAGTCACCACCAGCCTGAATGACAGCATTTCAAGGGACAGGAGTTTTGCAATGCCAGCATTCAGAGCCTGTGGTCGTGGATGGTTTGCCGAGATTGGGCCTACACCCGATACGCCACAACCTGACACCCACAGATAAACAAGCCATAAAATCTCTGAAAGATAACCCCAACATTATTATTAAACAAGCAGATAAGGGGGTACTATCGTTATTATGAATAAGACCCAATCTATTGCCGAAATTCATAGACAACTGTCAGTTAACCTAACCTACAGACAACTCAATTGTGACCCTACATTTTACATCTGTCAAAAAATTGATCGTATCCTGACAAAACATCTTTAATTGATCACCATAGACTGTAAGACTATGACATTCCTTAATATTCAATACCCCATCACCCCTGTTTTCTACACACTCACAAAAATCAACAAAAAACTACATTATCCACCCGCATACCCTAGAGGGATAATTCTCCGTGTTCTACAGTATCACCCAAATGTTTAACATGTTGCCTAATTCCTATGTATATATATTCTTCACCCTATGTATATATTGTATATATTATCCATTGTCATTGACTGTAAATTTTTCTATCTCTTCCAGCGACTATTTGATGAAGGCCACTGCGTTGCCCAAAACGTCAGTCAGTCGTCTCATAGCTATTTTCTTTTTTCACATCAAGTGTGCAATAAAAATTTCAAATTTAACCATGACATATGCAGTGAAACTTGTGCTGTGATTCTCTATAGACTGTACATCTTCAGTGTGTCTTTGTAACTCAACTACGTGTTTTCTACGCACAATTTTAGACATATTTGTGGTATTGAGGTTACTGACACTTTACCTCTTTTTACTTTTTGATTACACAGCTTGCATTTGACATAGCAAATAACATCTGCAAGTGTGTGAAAAAAGGACCACGCAGTGCAAGTCCTGGAGCGTCCGTTTAGACTTTTGGAAGAGAAATCCGAACAGGTGCCAAAATGGAGGCTACAGGCAACAGAGTATGCAGCCTAACTCTCCCTCCTGTTTGTACCGTTGGGGCAATCGCTTCCTCAGAGCTGCTACCACCACCTTCCTGTTCCTCACGCCATGTTGGGTCTTGGACCTTATCATCTCCACTAACCTCTTACAACACCTGCTGCTGTTGGGTGGTCTGGCCACCACCATCTCAACAGAAACTGGCACCTGAGTCTCATCATCATCAGATGCGTTCTGCGGTGTGCTGACCATCGGCACTGTCTCACCCGCCTCTTCAGATTCAGAGAGACACAGCTGTTGCGCATCACTGCATACTCCCTCTTCTTCACATTCCAGAATGCTGCTTGGCTGTGCCCCTGTTTGCAAACCAACAGATTCTGAGAACAGAAGCAGAGACTCAGCTGGCTCCTGTACAGAACTCTCTGACTGACTGGGCAATTTGGCAGGCGGTGAAGAGACAGATGGTTGCTCAACAGTGCTGTGGTCCTGAGAGGAGGTGGAAGCAATTGAAGTCGATGCATTGGACCCTGGGCTCCAACACCGCCAGTTGTTGCCTGTAAGTGCTGTTAGCACAGTCAACACTTGCTCCTGTGTTACTGGGGTTGAGTAATGGCAGCTGTTCCCCTGCTGTGTGTACGACAAAAAGTCATGCTGCCTCCACCCTGTCCTCCTCTCATCCCTGGGCTCCAACACCGCCAGTTGTTGCTCGTAAGTAATTGGCACGGGTACTGACTCATGCCCAACCCTGTTTACAGCACCACAGCTGTTTCCTGGCAGTGTCAACGTAAATTAGCCTCCAATAAGTTGTCCTGTCATGTTGCATTCCGGTTATCCGACTCTATGGTGCCTGCAGTTTAGGTGATTCCTATGTGTGCTGTGGGATATGTAAATAAAGGCTCTTTCCGTTGTGAAAATAGGACAAGCACCCACTCTAGGACTGTGTGATTTGGTAACTGCAGACGGCTTGCGGCCTGTCAACTTACATTTTCATGGGTGCCTTATGGTACCCGTCCGAGTTCCAGTACCGTTAGCTGGTTCTCCACAGTGCCTTTGGCCTAGGTGCCTCCATCTCGGTATCCGAGTTCCAGCAATGTCTGCTGGTCCTTGTAGGCTTTGGAGCACAGGTACCTCCTGCTTAGTAACCGTGTCCCAGTAACGTCAGCTGGTCCTCAGTTGTGCCATTGCTCTTTTCCTTCTGCTGCCCCTCCGGTTCCAGCACAGTCAGCTGGTCCTCGTACTTGCATTGGCTCTGTACCTCTGCTACCCGTCCGGGTCCAGTAACGTCAAGCTGGTCCTCCCGGTATTGATCGAGTTCGCACTTTTCCTTATGCTGACAGACCCCCTCCGGTCCCATAGCACCCCAGTTTCCAGCTCGGTACCTCGTTTACTTGCATTGGCTCTTGTACCTTCTGCTACCCGTCCGGGTTCCAGTAACGTCAACTGGTTCTCGGAAGTTAGACGACCCTAAAGACCACCCCGAAGAAGATGACGACCCCAAGGACGACGAGCATCAAGCCAACCACCTGAACACCATCACAAAGAAGAAATATAAGATTACCCAGAAGAAGATCACCAACAGGAAAAAGAAGGTTACGACAAACTACAAGATACAGAACAAGAGACAGAAGAACAATAAGCAGAAGATCAAAAAGCAGAAGAACATGAAGTATAAGACCAAAATGAAGAGCAAAATATATGCTCTAAATTATAAGCAGAAGAAGACTAAGCAGTGTATGGGGGTGAGTCCGTTCCTCCTCGTGGTGCCCCTGGAAAATGCCTGCTGCTGCAGGCTAAACTGAACACGGACAAATACTGTTGTAATTTAAATCTTTTGTGACAGCAAGAACGGAAGGATGAAAAATTCATACTTTGACAGATTACAAGTACAGGAATCTCTGTCACAAATAAGAATATGATGAAGAAGATGAAGAGGAAGAAGATGAAGATGTAGAATATGAAGAAGAATAATAGTTTAATAAGAACAATATGAGTAATGTTAACAAAAAGATGAATAACAAGAAGTTTACGAAGAAGATAAAGAAGGTGAAGATGAAGAATAATTTGATGACAAAGATGATGCTGCTGAAGATTATGAAGGAGAAAGTGTGTCAAAAGTTAAAAAGGTGAAGAGCATGGAAGTTGTGAAACATACATATTTGCCAAATAGAAAAAAGGTTAACAACATAGTCAATTTCTTCGTCAATCCGAACGTATTTCCAAAAAAAAAAATATTAATGCTATTCCATTGGATTGGGTTAAACATGTATGCCTTTAATGTCTCCTCAACCTCCCCCAATACATTCTACATTACTCTTTGTTGTTTTCCTTCATGTACAATTAACCAACAAGGCAAGAATGGGTTTTTTTTAATTCCGATATTTTGTTCCCATAGACTTACATTGGATTTCCGGTATCGGTATCGGGTATCGCCGATATTTTTTGGGTATCGGCGATACCATTCCGATTCCGATACTTTTGGATATCGGAAAGTATCGCTCAACTCTAACAGCCACTGCTATATGATTCTGCTGGTACATTCACCCAGAGCACTGCATTGCCCTCGCAGTCTACAGAGCCAGAATATGATCCTGATGAAACTCAGCTGCCTCTTCTCACATACTATACCACCTTACACAGTGACACAGAAAAAGGTGCAGATGAAATTGAAGAGGAGGTGATGGATGACCCAGTTGTTGACCCGGATTGGCATCCATTGGGGAAGAGGGTGCCACTGGCAATAGCTCAGAGGAGGAGGAGGATCCGCAGCAGGCATCGACATCGCAGCTGGGGTTATCTGGCAGGCCCGTAGCAGTCCAAAAACGTGTTAAAAAAACATAAAGAGTTGCAGGACAGCTTGGCCAGATGGTCAAATTAGCACAGCGTGCAAGCCCTGAAAATTTATCCCAAAGTAGGAAGATGCAGTGTGGCACTTTTTAGACCAAAATCCTACTGATGAGGCAAAGGTTATCTGTAAGAAGTGCGGAAGGACCTTTAGCCGAGGGAAAAATCTCCGAAATTTGAATACCAGTTGCATGCTTACACATTTAAACACCATGCACTTTCAAGCGTGGACGGACTACAAAACCTCAGGTAGCACATGTGCACCTGCTCCGGCTGAAGGTAGCCAGCAATGCTACATCGCTTCCCCCACTGTAAGCCCACAGGTTAGCACACCACCAGCAAGAAATGTTGAGGTGTCGTCGCAAGGCCAAAGTAGTCAGCTAATCACATTGTTTTTGCAACGAAAGACTGAATCTAGGCCATCACCACCACTACCCCTATCACCATCACCAGCCCCCTCTCAGTCCGCCATGTCCACCGCTAGTTCCCCCATAAGCAGCTCTCAAGTCTAGCAGACACTATGAGTAGGACAAGAAAGTACTCATCCTCTCATCCACGTACACTGGCTTTGAACGCCAAAATTGTCAAACTGATCTCATTAGAGATGATGCCCTTCCGTTTGGTTGAAAGCGCAGCGTTCCGAGAGCTCATAGCCTACGCTGTCCCACGCTATGACCTACCCAGTCGGCACTTCTTTAGAAAAGCCATCCCTGCCCTCCACCTGCATGTTAAAGACCGCATTGTCCAGGAACTCAAACAATCAGTGAGTAGAAAGGTGCACCTCACAACAGATGCATGGGCCAGTAGGCATGGCCAGGACCGTTACGTGTCCATCACTGCACACTGGGTTAATGTGGTGGATGCAGGGTCCACAGGGGACAGCGGGGGTGGGACACTGCTGCCTAGCCCACGGTATAGGCAACAGTTGGCTGTAGGCGTTCTAGCCACCTTCTCCTCCTCCAGAATCAAAAGCTCGTCGACAGAGCGCAGTCGCACGAGCACTCCATCCATGTTGCACACGAGTGATATGATTTGGTAGCTGAGGAGAGCAGGCAAAAAAGGCAATACACCAGAGAGGTTGGAATCTATTGGATTGCAGTACTCTGACTAACCACCACAACTAAAGGCAGCCGTGGAGCGTACCTACGTTGGTCCTAGACGCCTCGTCACAGCCTGAGAAGCTAACTTCACCTAAAGATAGAAAAAGGAAAACTATCTGCCCCGGAGCAGATCCCCAAAGAACAAAGGAAGCCCCCAAACATGTAATGGCGGTTAGATAAGAGGAAATACAGACACAGACAGAAAATAGTATGAGCAAACGTTGGGGCCCAATCTTCCTAGACAGAAAAGGATAGGAAGGTCACTTACTGCAATCTGAAAAACCCTAAAAAAATACCAACACACTAATTGCAAAAACACCTGAGATAACACGACCTCTACCACCTAAATTAGTTCTCTGGTGTAACAAAACTAAGCCGCAGCCACAGAAAAAACTGGAAAAGGCAAATGAACAAACAACTGGCTGAACTAAACTGAGAGGAGCACAAGCCCCCGGAGGGGACCAGGCAGACCCCCACAGAAGTGCAGGACAAAATGCAAAAAGCAAGCACAAAAAACTAAAAGAAGAAAATGTCTTATCTGTTAGCAGAAGATGCAGGCACGAAACAGCAAGCTCCAAAGTGAACCAGGAACAAAAGTTGAGACCAGAACAATTGATCACCGGCAACCCTGATGGGAGGGAACCTCCCTTATATAAGACCAGTCAGTAACACCTGATCGCCAATCTTCACAATCTTCATTGAATAGTTCAGTACTGTTTGTAACCACCAGAGGGAGCTTCTGCTCAGAATTCATTTCTAGCACATTCACAACAGTACCCCCCTTGAGGAGGGGTTACCGAACCCTCATTTGGGCAACCAGGTCGGTCAGGATGAGCTCTGTGATATGCACGGATGAGTCTTCTAGCATGGATGTCCGAAGCAAACACCCAAGAATTGTCCTCCTGACCATAACCTCTCCACTTAACCAAATACTGGAGTTTCCGTTGTCGTCGCTGTTATCTCGTTAACCCTTTCCTCCTCGGAATGTGGTACCAGAGAGAATAAGACACAGACCAAAGGATGCGTCAATAAGCTCTGCGGTTTATTGCTAACAAAGGGATTTATATACACCCCTGAAGCAGGAAGCGGAATTACCATATATGGCAGTTAATACAACATAAACATAAAATACTAGTTTTACTTTAGAACTCCATTTTTGCCTTTTGGCCCTGTTTAGCTCCTAGCACAGAGTGTCTCTTCTCAGGCGGGGGGGTGTATTGTATTGACTAAAATGAGGAACATCTTATCTTGTCTCCTGGTACACGTCAGCCTGTCGGTTAAAAGAAAACAAGGCCTCTGAACTAAATAGATGGCAAGACATATCAATAAAACCTGTAGGCCAGCTTGTATTATCCCAGTCAGCCATCCCCCTATACCTTTGAACCAATTTGCGGGGTTAAGAAAGGAGAAAGTGTTTGCCCACCATGAATCTTGATTCTTCAGATTTGCCTCATCATATAGTTTCCTTAACTTTATGACATCCTCTAGCTTATGTTTAAGGGTTAAAACACTAGAATTATCCATATAATGACAACATGCAGGTCCAATAATCTGGCACATCCCTCCTTGAGCTGCAGTCAGGTAATCTAACACGAGGGTATGTTGGTTAGTATCAATAATTAACTGGTTCTGTACTGCAAGGGACCCATTCATGATATCTAAAATATCCCATATTTGATCATCTAGGTAGTCTGTGGATTCTACCAACTTATCCCATGTCTGAGTTATCATAGGGTAAATAAATAATGCACTGAAAAATGTATTTGCTATCCCCATCTCCACTATATATGTGGTCTCCCATTTGGGCGAGGTCTATTGTCTGCAGATCGTTTATGTAGTGTATGTTTTGGAATAGACAATGGATTTAATCTATCTGGAGTGATGAGATAGGTGGCTGGTGTCAATCTAGCTAGGGTGCATTTCCCGGTGACTCCTACTGGAAGCCACTTAAATGCCTTGTCCCCACATACCCAATACATTGATGGTGGAAGGTTCCATATAGCTGAATGCTGTAATACTAATCGGTGTGCCAAATCTATAAACTTTGAAATATTACTCATCATGCACCATCCGGGCTTTTGTCCTAGTGGGGAACAGTATCCTGCAGTAGGTTCTCCACAGGTAGGAGTGTTCTTCTGATACCCTTCATCTTTATTACACCTCAGGTTACCTGGTTTGTTAGCACAAGTTTCATCATTTCCATTCTGAAAGAAAACATTATTTTCCCATCTATCAGTGTGTAGGTATCGTTCTAATAGGGAGGGTTTGAAAGCATCTAAGCTTCCTGTAGTGACCCCAAAACTTATCTTTAACCCCTGTGTCGGTATTTCCCCCAAAAAGGTTATACTAGTTCTATTTCTGGGTACCCATGCCCCACCACCACCCATGCAGAGAAGAGCGACCAAGGTTATTAGAGAACTGGGGGGTCTGCAATACCAAGACAGGTTATTACACTTGGGGTTATTTAGTTTGGAAAAACGAAGGCTTAGGGGTGATCTTATTACAATGTACAAATATATGAGGGGACAGTACAAAGACCTTTCTAATGATCTTTTTACTCTTAGACCTGTGACGGGGACGAGGGGGCATCCTCTACGTCTGGAGGAAAGAAGGTTTAGCCATAATCACAGATGCAGATTCTTTACTGTAAGAGCAGTGAGACTATGGAACTCTCTGCCGTCTAATGTTGTAATGAGTGATTCCTTACTAAAATTTAAGAGGGGACTGGATGCCTTTCTTGAAAAGTATAATATTACAGGCTATATTCACTAGTTTCCTAGATACAGCGTTGATCCAGGGAGCTAGTCTGATTACCGTATGTGGAGTCGGGAAGGAATTTTTTTCCCCAATGTGAAGCTTACTGTTTGCCACTTGGGGTTTTTTTTGCCTTCCTCTGGATCAACATGTTAGGGCAGGTTAGGATAGGATATGGGTTGAACTAGATGGACTTAAAGTCTTCCTTCAACCTTAATAACTATGTTACTATGTTACTATGTTACCTTCAAAAAATAGATACTGTCTTGGAATTATCTGTCCTGTTAGATTTCCCTGCCACCATGGAAAATCAGTCCAACTCACTACCGGTATTCCTACCGTAATGTTCCAAAGTTTTTGAGTGGCATTGTTGCTTAATGTGTCTGAGCAGTTACCCCAAGAGTTAATCTCTTCCCATGAGACTGGGACTGCAAGAAATGGTAGACTGGTGGATGTCACCGGCGCATGTGTACAAATCCAACAGTTTGCAACATTTTTGGTTTTGTTCTTTCAGTCCATCCACTAAAGCTAAGTGGTGTCTAATGAATCTGTTATCATCACCATCTACACGGCTAAGTCTGTTCCAAGCATCCGTTACTGCAAGGATGCAAGCAAATGTCATTAGTAGCATCATTCCTCTTCTGGAGGTTCTCCAAGGATCTTCTTACAATGAGATGCGTGGATCCAAGTTTCCTTGCCTTGTAGCTTGACTGCGGTACTTGTCGTCAGTAGAACTTGAAAAGGTCCGTCAAATCTCGGATCCAGACTCTTTCTCACGTGTCTTTTAATGACTACCCAGTCTCCAGGCTGCAGGCTGTGACTCCCAGGATCCTGGTTCGGATCTGGAAGAGAACTGAAGACATTATCATGTACTTTCTTAAGTCTTTTATGCAAATCCCTTACATATGAGCTTAATACATGGTTACTCATTTCCAGTGCTTGGGGAAAGAAACATCCTAAACTAGGCACTTTGCCAAATAGTACTTCATACTGAGAAAGTCCAGTTTTTCTATTTGGAGTGTACCTTACTGAGTATAGGGCTAATGGTAAACATTCAGGCCAAGATTTCCCTGTTTCAGCCATGGCCTTTTGGATTTTTAACTTCAATGTCCCATTTAGTCTTTCTACTTTTCCACTGCTTTGTGGATGATATGGGGTATGAAAAGCTTGTTGAATTCCCAGAGCTGTCAAGACTTCATTCATTATTTCACCTGTGAAATGTGTACCTCTGTCACTTTCGATCACCTCTGGTACGCCATACCTGCACACCACCTCCGCAAGCAGCTTCTTTGCGGTTGCCGCAGCCGTAGCCTTGGCAATCAGGAAAGCCTCCGGCCAACCTGAGAATAAATCAAAACACACCAACACGTACTCCCATGACCCTGATTTTGGCAGCAGAATATAATCAATCTGCAGTCTCTGGGAAGGATAGAGGGGCCGAGGGGTGTGTTTGGGTGGTGTCTTGACTACCCTTCCCTGATTATGTGTAGCAAATACCATGCATCCCTGGATCAAACCTTCTATACAGGTGGAAAAGCCTGGTGCCACCCAATGCTTCTGCATCACGCTCATTACAGCAGTTTTGGACTGGTGGGTTGGCCCATGTAACATCTGGGCAACCGCAGGGTACAACGCCCTTGGAAGGCATCGACGCATCCCTCTTCCCCATACCCCATTTGCTTCATTCAGACATGCACCTTCTTTTTCCCACTTTTCTACTTCCTCCTGGCGCACCTGAGCCTGCATCTGGGATAAGGCATCCTCCGACACAAAGGGATTTTTGGGAGCGCTTACCTGGTGCATCGTTACCCCTTGGAGTGGTCTACTGGCTGCTGTTTTTACTGCTGCATCGGCCATTGCGTTTCCTTTACTCACCTGATCAGTGCATCTGGTATGTGCTTTAACTTTTATGACAGCTACCTCTTTTGGTAATTGTAATGCATCAATTAACTGCTGGACTGCGTCAGCATTTTTAATGGGATGTCCTGCTGCCGTCAGGAATCCTCTAGATTTCCAAATTGGACCAAAATCATGAGCTATACCGAATGCGTATCTAGAATCTGTGTAGATGTTAACAATTCTACCTTCAGCTATCTTACAGGCCTCGGTCAGAGCCTTAAGTTCAGCCTCCTGGGCCGACTGATGTGGGAGCATTGGTTCTGCTTTGATTACTGCATTCAGGGAGACGATGGCATACCCGGTGTGGAAGGTACCTGAGTCATCTTGGTGGCGAGATCCATCTACAAAAAATTCAAAATCAGCATTAAGTCTTTCAGTTTCAAACACTGTGGGTAGGCCTGCTGTTTCCTGTGCCATAAGCTGAACACAATCATGAGGAATCTCCTCTCTTGGATCTTCTTTGTACAATACCGTACCTGACCCCTCCTTTAGATCCGAGAGAGGTAACAATGTGGCAGGATTAAGTGTGGTACATCTCTGCAAAGAAACATTTGGAGGCATTAAAAGTGCACAATGCAATCGAAGATGACGTGCAGCTGAAAGGTGTGCCGGTTGCACCTGGTTCAGTATGGTATATACATCATGAGGTGTAAGTACTGTCAATGGATGATCAAGATCAATGTCTGACGATTTGTGGAGCAATAGTCCTACAGCATGTACTGCCCGTACACAGGACGGACCTCTAGCCACTGCATCTAGTCTTCCACTGAAATAGGCTACAGGCCTTTGATTGTCACCATGTAACTGAGTCAATACTCCTGCCGCGTGTCCCTGCTGTTCATGGAGATACAGGGTGAATGGTAGTTCATAGTTGGGGGTTCCTAGCGCTGGAGCTGCCACAATCCTGTTTTTGAGAGAATAAAAACAGTCTATACCTTCAGGAGTTAGTTTAAAAGGCACAATGGTGATACAGTCATAGAGAGGCTGCATGAGGATTGATACAGAATGTATCCACTGCCTGCAGTAGGATACCAGTCCAATAAATGTCCTAAGAGTGGCAACATTAACAGGAATAGGAAAATTCTGTACAGCTTCTTTGCGAGTGCTGGTCAGATGTCGCGCCCCTGGTGTAATGCAATGTCCCAAAAAGATAACTGAAGATTTACAAAATTGCAGTTTATCCTTTGACGCTTTACAACCAGCTTGGTACAGAAACAACATGAGTGATATTGTTGCAGTGTGACACTGTTTCCTGGAGGGGCACAAATCAGTAAGTCATCAACATATTATAAAAATAACATTTGCAAAATCGATAACTGTGAACCAAGCAGCATCCTGAGATATCTGGAACAAAAGTGTATATATATATATATATATATATATATATATATATCTTGTACCAGCCGATACATAGAGAGTTAAATCTCGTAGTTGAAGGGGGAAGCTGAAGTTGAAGTTTACTGTCAAGGCCACTGATAAGAAACCTAGCTGCAGAGATGCCGAAGGTGGGGGCTAGGTTTTAACTAAAACACCACTTGCTACCAGTTTCTGCAATCTCTCCTGAAATGTCCTGGTTTCTTGCATCCGTAGCACAACTTCTATCCACCTCCTGGCACACGTCTCCCCTCCCTGTTGTTTGCAGGACGAGTACCTACAGCATGTATCCTTGCTCCTCTTTTTGCCTGCGCTAAATCATGTTGTGCCCCTTGTGCTATTCTGGCTAGATCCTCTGCTTTTACTGACCTCCAATCTGGTCTACTTACTTTCACCTTGTCTGCCACTTCCTTTTTTAACCCATTCATGTATGCACTTGCCAGAACCCTCTCACTAGTCTTGTTTTCCGGGACAAAACCCATTTCTACCCAAGCTTTTCTTAGAGCCCAGAAATAATCTTTCTTTCCCTGAACTCTGTCTTCTAGTGTAATTTCCTTCTCTGCCTGTCTATCTTTACATGCTTTTTTCAACGCTTCTGTAAACATAACCCCTGCTGCTGCGTCATTGACTTCTGCATTATCAGGTCCGGTCTTACCAACATAGCACTTGTATGTCTCATCTATCAGTCTATCGTATCTAGCTTCATCTGCCAATTTCCCTTCTTATAAGCGCTTGCAAATCCTGTCTAGTTGCTTTATTAGAGCCAACTGCTCTGTAGGGCTCCATGGTCTGTATATTTCTGCTGTCCTGGGGGCAGACAGGAGGGTAAATCAGTCATCCCTGTTTTTGTCAGTCTGTAATGTTCGTCTCCTAATTCTTCAGTCTTCCTCTAAGTAATCACACCCACTCATCCACAGGTTCACTGTTTTCAACAGACCTTTGTCTCTCAACCATCCATGATGTGAGTTAAAGAACCTTTTCCATTTATCACTGTTCAATTCTCCGTTTTCATTCATGCCTGCTTTACACAACTAAATCTTTGTCAATGCCTATCAAAGTTTGCTTTCCCTCTCTGCGTACAACTAAATCTTTAGCAGTAACACCTTCCTTGGTGTTTTGGTTCCCCATTTTTGTATCTCCTCACCTAGAAGAGATTCTTTTGTCACCAAGACAATTTTGTCACCAAGACTCTGTCACCAAGACAATGGGCCACAAAGGTTTCTGAACCATTCCACTGCTCGCTTTCCAAGATTTGTACGCCAACCAAATAAACAATCCAATCACACCAACACCAAGACAAAACCACAACACAATCATTGGATCCATACTGTCATTTTTCAAAGGAGGAAAGGCAGGACTGACAATTAATCTGAAGGTCTACTGGTTCAAAGGGACCTGAGCCAGGAACACCTGTAAATTACCTGGAAAGGCGACCGCTCGGGGAGGAGGGAGTCCACTATACATGGATATAGATTTTAGGTAGAATATAATAAGTATTCTTACCTCAGCGCTGTATGTATATCACCAACAGAAGGCTCCGCTCATCCCACGTCTCTGGACCGGTCGGGCTTCCTCAGAGTAAAATAACTCAGGCCCTGGTCGGGCGCCAGTTGTCGTCGCTGTTATCTCGTTAACCCTTTCCTCCTCGGAATGTGGTACCAGAGAGAATAAGACACAGACCAAAGGATGCGTCAATAAGCTCTGCGGTTTATTGCTAACAAAGGGATTTATATACACCCCTGAAGCAGGAAGCGGAATTACCATATATGGCAGTTAATACAACATAAACATAAAATACTAGTTTTACTTTAGAACTCCATTTTTGCCTTTTGGCCCTGTTTAGCTCCTAGCACAGAGTGTCTCTTCTCAGGCGGGGGGGGGGGTGTATTGTATTGACTAAAATGAGGAACATCTTATCTTGTCTCCTGGTACACGTCAGCCTGTCGGTTAAAAGAAAACAAGGCCTCTGAACTTTAGAAAAATGCTAGCTCTAAGAAAAAATGCTGGTTCAGCTATCACACCGTCTAGAAAAACGAGAATCCAATATTTTCTCAACCACATACTCCAGATTGCCCTCAACCAAAACAGGGTCAGGAGGCACAGCCATAGGAACCACTGGCTCGACAAACCTCTTCAATAAGGACTTGTGGAACACGTTATGGATCTTAAATGTCCCTGGAAGAAGTAAACGAAAGGAAACAGGATTAAGAATCTCCATGATCTTATAAGGTCCAATGAACCTAGGCTTAAACTTAGGAGATGCAACTCTCATAGGGATATTTCTTGAGGACAACCAGACCAAGTCCCCCACTTCAAACCGAGGACCATCAGTCCTATGCCGGTTGGCAAACCGCTGGGCCCTCTCCTGAGACAGGGGCAACCTCTCCACTACCTGGTCCCAAATCTGCTAGTCAACACCTGGACAGACAGAAGCCTCCGTCTGTCCTGAAAAAAATCGAGGGTGAAACCCAAAATTGCAGAAAAATGGAGACATCAAGGTTGCAGAGCTAGCCCTATTAATAAGGGCAAACTCAGCCAAAGGCAAAAAAGAGACCCAGTCATCCTGATCAGCAGACACAAAGCATCTCAGATAAGTCTCCAATGTCTGGTTTGTTCTCTCAGTTTGTCCATTGGTCTGAGGATGAAAAGCTGAGGAGAAAGACAATTGAACACCAAGTTTAGAACAAAAATTCCTCCAAAATCTGGAAACAAACTGGACTCCTCTGTCAGACACAATGTTCTCAGGAATACCATGTAACCGAACCACGTGCTGAAGGAACAAAGGCACCAATTCGGAGGAGGAAGGCAACTTAGGTAATGGCACAAGATGTATCATTTTGGAAAACCTATCACAAATCACCCAGATAACGGTCATTCTCTGAGAAACAGGGAGGTCGGAAATGAAATCCATAGAGATATAGGTCCATGGTCTCTTGGGCACAGGCAATGGCATCAACAAACCACTAGGGCGAGAGCAAGGCTTGGAGCGAGAGCAAGTCCCGCAGGACTGCACAAATTCCCTGACGTCACGAGACAAAGTAGGCCACCAAAAGGACCGACTAACCAAGTCTCTGGTACCAAAAATTCCGGGATGACCGGCCAATGCGGAACAATGAATCTCAGACATCACACTCTTTTTCCACCGGTCTGGGACAAACAATTTCCCAATAGGGCAGCGCTCGGGTTTATCCTCCTGACACCCTTCCAGAGCCAGTCTCAAATTGGGCGAGATGGCGGAAAGAACTACACCCTCTTTCAAAATAACAGTAGGATCAGATAACTCGGGAGAGTCAGCAAGGAAACTCCTCGAGAGGGCATCCGCTTTAACATTGTTAGTGCCAGGAAGAAAGGAAACCACAAAATTAAAACGTGTGAAAAACAAGGCCCACCTGGCCTGTCTAGGATTAAGTCGCTTGGCTGATTCCAGATAAACCAGATTCTTCTGGTCCGTGAGGACCACCACCTGATGTTTGGCTCCCTCCAGTCAATGTCTCCACTCTTCAAAAGCCCACTTCATGGCCCGATTACCCACGTCATAATTACGTTCAGTTGGAGAAGATTTTCGAGAGAAAAAGGCACAAGGGTTACTTTTAGAGGTCTCTGGATCTCTTTGGGACAAAACGGCACCTGCCCCAATTTCAGAGGCATCAACCTCCACCTGAAGTGGCAGAGAAACATCAGGCTGCCGTAGAACAGGAGCAGAAGTGAATCTCTGCTTAAGTTCCTGAAACGCAGAAACTGCCTCAGGAGGCCAATTCACCACATCAGAACACTTCTTGGTCAAATCAGTCAATGGTTTAACAATAACAGAGAAATTACCAATAAATTTACGATAAAAATTGGCAAAACCTAAGAATCTCTGAAGAGCCTTTAATGAAGTAGGTTGGACCCAATCACAGATGGCCTGAACCTTGACCGGGTCCATTTCAATAACAGATGGGGACAAAATGAATCCCAGAAATGAGATCCTCTGTACGCCAAAAAGACACTTTGATCCCTTCACATACAGAGCATTCTCTCTCAAAATCTGGAACACAGTCCGAACATGTTTCACATGAGAGTCCCAATCATTGGAAAAAATCAAGATATCATCCAAATAAACAATCAGAAATTTATCCACAAAATCCCTGAAAATGTCATTCATGAAGGACTGGAAGACGGAAGGAGCATTAGTGAGCCCAAAGGGCATCACTAGGTACTCAAAATGCCCCATCTGGGGTATTAAATGCCGTCTTCCATTCATCCCCGTGCTTAATGCGAATAAGGTTATATGCCCCCTGAGGTCAAGCTTGGTAAACCAAGTAGCACTTTTCACCCTGGAAAACAGGTCAGAAATCAAGGGTAACGGATATTGATATTTCACAGTGATATTGTTCAAGAGACGATAATCAATACACGGCCTTAATGAACCATCCTTTTTGGCCAAAAAGAAAAAACCGGCACCCAAGGGTGAAGAGGATTGTCTGATATGACCCTTCTCCAATGACTCCTTGATATAAGTCCGCATAGCGTCATGTTCAGGTACAGACAAGTTAAAAAGGCGAACTTTAGGGAATTTACTACCAGGCACTAATTCAATAGCGCAGTCATAGCTCCTATGGGGAGGCAAGGATGCAGATTTACTTTCGCTAAACACATCAGAAAAATCAATCAAAAGTCAGGAACATCCTGAGCCTGGGGGGAGGCAGAAAAAACAGGAGTGTTGGTATTAACACATTGGCAGCCCCAACTGGTTACAGACACAGATTTCCAATCCAAAACAGGATTATGAGATTGTAACCAAGGGAAACCCAGTACGATAATGTCATGCAGATTATACAGAACCAAAAATTTGCAGCTCTCCTGATGATCAGGTTCAACCCTCATTATCACCTGAGTAGAGAACTGAGGTTTATTCTCAGCCAAAGGGGTAGAATCGATCCCCAGTAGGGAATAGACTTCCGTAGGGTATCAAGGGAAACCCACAACGTTTAGCAAAATCAAAATCCATCAGGTTAATAGCTGCTCCCGAATCAACGAAAGCCTGAGCAGAAAATGAGGACAGAGAGCATATCAGAGTAACAGTTAATAAAAACTTAGTCTGAACACTAACCAAGACAACTGAGCGTGCAAAACGTCTTCCCCGCTTAGGGCAGACTGAAATAGCATGAGAGGCATCACCACAGTAGAAACATAACCCATTGCGCTTTCGAAACTCATGACGCTGTGCCCCAGAAACCACTCTATCACACTGCATGGATTCAGAAGCAGGTTCACAAGGCAACACTATTCCACGCATACTTCTCCGCTCACGCAAACGTCTGTCAATTTGAATCGCTAATGACATAGAATCATTGAGACCAGAGGGGACAGGGAATCCCACCATAACATCCTTTACATTATCTGACAGACCCTTCCGAAAAAGGGCTGCCAAAGCGTCGTCATTCCATTTGGTCAGGACTGCCCACCTACGGAATCTCTGACAGTATAACTCAGCGTCATCAAGCCCCTGATTTAATGCCAACAAGGCTTTTTAAGCTTGATCAGTGACATTAAGCTCATCGTACAATAACCCCAAGGCCTGAAAAAAATGCATCAACATCACTCAAAACAGGATCCCCGTGTCAGGGAAAAAGCCCAATCCTGAGGATCGCCGTGCAGGAGAGAGATGACAATTGAACCTGCTGCGCTGCGTTCCCTGAGGACTTAGATTTTAAGCAAAAAACAATTTACAATTATTTTTGAAATTCAGAAACTTGGCTCGATCCCCCAAAAACAAAATCTTGGCATGGGAATCCTAGGTTCCACAACAGGCAACCTAGCAAGATAGGTAGCAATACTCGAACATCAGGCAAGCTGATCCACACGGCCAACAACTGTGCAAACTCCATTGAAGAAAAAATCCTCCCCACACCCAGAGATACAGAGGGAAAAAAAAAATGCAACAAAACCGAAAAATATCTCCTGACAACTCTGACAACCTTTTTTCTTTCACAATATTTTTTTCCCTTCTGTGAGTACCATACAATTTTCAATTTTTAGGCCGTGATACTGTTATGTTTCGGTAGCTGAGGAGTGCAGGAAAAAGGCAATACACCAGAGCAGTTGGAATCTAAGAGATTGCAGTACCCCTGACTAACCACCACAACTAGGCAGCCGTTGAGCGTTCCTTACGTTGGTCCTAGACGCCCGCACGCCTGAGAAACTAACTACACCTAAAGATAGAAAGAGGAAAGCTATCTGCCCCGGAGCAGATCCCCAAAGAACATAGAAATCCCCCAAACATGTAAGGCGGTTAGACAAGAAGAAATACTGACACAGACAGAAAATAGAATGAGCAACGTTTGGGGCCCAAAGTACCTAAATAGAAAAGGATAGGAAGGCACTTACTGCAATCCCAAAAAACCCTGAAAAGCACCAACTCTACTAATTTCAAAAAACACCTGATATCACACGACCTCTACCACCTAAATTAGTTCCGGTGTAACAAAATCAAAACACAGCCACTGAAAAAACTGGAAAAAGCAAATGTACAAACATCATGGCTGAACTAAACTGAAGGAGGGCAAAAGCCCCCGGAGGGACCCTGAAGGCCCCCACAGAATGGCAGGACAAAATGCAAAAATCAAGCACAAAAACAAAAAGAAGAAAATGTCTTAACTGTTAGCAGGAATGCAGACACGACACACAGGCTACAAAGAAACAGGAATCAAGGATGAACCAGAACAATTGATCACCGGCAACCCTGATGGGAAGGCGACTCCCTTATATAAGACCAGTCAGTAACACCTGATTCCCAATCCTCACAATCTTCACTGGACGTCCAGTACCGCTTGTAACCACCAGAGGGAAGCCTCTGCTCACAACTCATTTCAAGTCCATTCACAACAGCCGTCCCTGTGGGGGGTACAGCGAGTTAGGGAGGGTGAAAAAATTGGCTTATGTTGAGGTGTAGGTTGGACATTCAGCAACTGCAAATGGAGAATTGGGAGAAGTTCGGAGGAAGAGGAAGACAAAGTGAGTCATTTTGCTGGCCCCCTATTGTCTCAGGGGAAGAGGTCAAAATCCTTTGAAACCCAGGCATGGTTCAAATTTAATGAATTTGAATCACCAAAATTTTTGGGTCAACAGCCCAGGACCTCCTTTCGTGAGGATTGATCCACTGCACAGAAGACCTTTCTGAATACACATTACCAGCAGGCAAGCGAGCTCCTGTAAAGGGCTATTGTGCCAATTCAGGCCAGGTACCTTTACGGGCCCATAGTCAAAGGGAATGAACTGGGGGAGAAAACGATAGAGAGGAAGGTAATTTTGAACCAAAGTTTAAACAACGCTGCTCCTGCTGTTGCAACGATTCAGTATTACCATTTGTGTGAAGGTTACTCCCAAAAAATCATCCACAACAGGTTATGAAAACCCCTGTCTCCAATGCCACTTCGGCTGGTGCACCATGAACTCCTCTTCCATTTGGCCCAGTACGGCCGTAGGAACCTGCAAACCGCTGCGGTGCTGGGAAGCCTCTAACAAACGTTTAAAAAAAATACACCAAAAAGGCAGAGATGCTCACCTGCCCAGGCCTTCAAACAAATCCCCATCAGGATCAGGACCCAAATTTTTAAGATGGCGCAACACAGGTCAAGAAACCGATGAGACAACCGCTCACAACCTACCAATACTGGGGGGGCGGCTGCGGTATATTGAACACAATGAAGACTTGTAATGTAGCCGTTAACATTAAAGGCCAATGAAAGCAACCCAAATTAAACGGGCCCAGAAATTTTCCCCTCATTAGACAGGCGGGTGCCCAGCGCTATTAAAAAGCATACCAGTGAACAACCCCCACAGTTTCAAGACCAAAAGGGCCCACCTGCACCCTGAAAAATAAAGTGCAAAAAACACAAAAAAAATGTGAAGTAAAGTTGGTATTTATTGGCCAAAGTACGTAACTTGTAATCCACTTCACGGATCCTCGCCTTACAAGTAACTACCAAAACACAATAGCACAAAAAGGGACTTAAAAACCCCCCAAAAATTCAAAAAAACAGCCAAAAGGCGAGAGCTCCCGCCCAGCCTTCAAACAAACACTATAAGGATGCAGTGGCCCCCTATATTAAATGGCGGCAACCACAGGTGCAAGAAAACCGAAAACCAACCGTCCCCGCCTACCAATCCCATGGGGGGGGCGGCGTTTGGGTTAAAATTGATGCACAATGAAGACGTTTTACCGTTCACATTATGGCAATGCAAAGCATCCAGTTAAACACTTAGAAGAAAGGTAAGGGCATTTTAATCAAAGTCGGCCAGTACCTCCGCGTTTTTTGCGCTAAAAGACCCATATTTAAAACAGCCTCCCGGGGCCGCTTAAACACTACCTGTTCATAAGGGACACCCATGTGAAAACACTGGCAGCTGCGGATTGATTGCCGGCGACTGCCCTGTCGACGGCTTTCCTTCTGGAAGAGGAGAGGGGGTTTCAAAACGCCTCCCGCCAACTGTTCCTAAACCATGGACTAGACAGCACTGTCCCCACAACCGCTGTCCCCGTGGACCCCCACCACCACATTAACCCAGTGCGCATGAGGACACAAATGGCCCTTGCCATGCCGACCCCCCAGGGAAAATCTTTTGGGGTGCACCTTCCACTCCCAAATTGTTTGAGTGCATGACAATGCATTCTTTCAAAAGCAGGGAGGCGGGGATGGCCTTTTCCTAGACAAGAAGTGCCGACTGGGTAGGTCATACTTTTGGGAAAAGGGTGGGCCATGGCCCCAGGGAACGCGCGCTTTAAACCCAAAAACAAGGAAATCCTCTAAAATGAGATCTTTTTGGATTTTAAAACGTTAAAAAGCCATTGTACCCCAGAAGAAAATAGAATTTCTTTTCCTACTCAAGTGTCGCTAGGTGAGCTGGATTTTAAGCTGCAAAATGGGGAAACTAGCGGTGGACATGCGGACTGAAGGGGGTTGGTGCCCGTGGTGGTGGTGATGGCCTAGTTCCCGTCTTTAAATTGCAAAAACATTGTGATTCCCTGACTGCTTTGGCCTTGATTCGACATTTCAATATTCTTGCTGGTGATGTGCAAACCCTGGGCTTCAGTGGGCAAGCGATGGACATTGCTGGCTACCCAGTCGGAGCAGGTACAAAAGTGCTCCGAGGTTTTGAGCCGTCCACGCTTTCAATCCCGGTGTTAAAGTCTAAGCATGCAACTGGTATTCAAATTTCAGAATTTTTCCTTCGGCAAAGGTCCTTCCGCACTTCTTACAGATAACCTTTGCCTCATCAATAAATTTTTGGTAAAAAAAAGTGCCACACTGCACCTTCCTTCTAGTTATAAATTTCAGGGCTTGCACGCTGTGCTAGTTTGACCGTCTGGCCCCACTACCTGCAAACTTTTTGTTTTTAACACGTTTTGGACAGCTACGGCCGCCGGATAACCGCGCTGCATTCGATGCCGCTGCAATCCTTCTCCTCTTCTGAGCATTTCAAGCACACCCTCTTCCCCCAATGGGATCCCAAAACCGGGTCAACAACGGGTCATCCACCACCACCTCTTCAATTTATCTGCACCTTCCTCTTGTCACTGTGTAAGGGGTATAAATGCAAAGGGCACCTAATACCAGGCAATTCTGACTCAGTAACTTTCGGGGCAATGCATGCTCTGGGGGAATGTACCAGCCAAACAAAAACAGTGGGCAAAGCCTAAAAACAAAAGCGAGCCAAACTTTCCTTGCCCCGGAAGTTTGTCCAGCCAAGTAGAAATTTCCGGGCAAGGAAAGACAACGCCTGCCGTAGCCTTTTATTATTTGCCCAATGTTGGGCAAAGCATACTGCCAACCCGCCCGGGCCCGGATTTTGAATTTCGCAAAATTGCGGGAACCTAACGCCGTCGTGGTATTCACAGACGGCGTAATGCCAAAGAATACATGAGCGGGGCGGGGAGGCCCCCAAAACCGCTGCCCTCCCCGACCCTGACTGCATTTATTGACACCTACAATCACCAACTTAAAAAAGGTATTTTGATATGAAAACGGGGTAACATATATAAAACCCACCGTTACTTGTTTATGGACCCCACATTCAGCCCCTACTTTAACTGATAAGGGTATTTTGGGGTGACAAAATTCCCATTAAAAGCAATTTACCTACTCCCAAAAAGGGACCTTCCGGCCTTCTGGAGCCAGACGAAAACGCAGGCTCAAAAACCTCCGCTTTAGGTGCTATTTGCTATTTGGCACACCAGCCATTCACCACCACCAACTTCAATAACAGCTGCCCCCCACGCCCACATCCTGCCTCTTCCACCATCTTTCCTCAATTTGGAAAAAGACCCCAAAATACCAGCAGAAATTGGTACTGTATCAAAAGCGTACCCTGTAACAGCAAGGGGGAAAATTTTAAATCTCAGTAAAATTCTGGAGTCGACACAGACCTTTCCGGCAAAATATGGAAAATCAGCTGAGTAAGGTTAACCAAAAATAAAAAGCAGAAAAGGGTAAATTACAAAAAGCGTACAGCTTAAAACATTTTAGGGATAATGTAAATCCCCTGTAAATTTCTGGAATCAAACCAACCCCCTCACAGGGTCAGTAAGGAAAACCAAAATATAAAAAGCAAAAAAAGGGGACTGTTTTCAAAGATACCCGGTATAAAGGGTTGGGGAAAATTTTTAAAAAACTATTCTGTAAATATTTCCCGAGTAACACACAGAAGCTCACAAACTCAGTATGGATTAGACCAAAAAATTTAAAAAGCAGAAAAAGGTTACTGTTTTAGGAGCAAACAGCTTTAAAACAGTCCTAGGGGTAATTTAAATGCAAAAGAAAAAGGAGCAATAAACCCAATAAGTTAAAAAAGTATATGTTTTATTAATTAATACTCAATAAATACCATTAATTATACGATACGATACTGCAAATATCGGAATCGGCCGATAAAAAGCTTAGGCCCTTCATTCCGAATACCGTATTTTTCGTCAAAACCAAAACCCGGGGGGAATCGGGATTGTCACTGTCTTGTCAGTGTCCGCGGCGGGTCCTTTCACTTCATGTCCGTCGGTCGGGTCTGAAGGAGTCACGGCACTTACCGGCAAAAAACCTCCGCGGCACGGCCTGGACGCTTCATGGCCGCCATCATCTTCCCCGGCGGTCAAAAGCAGTTTCCCCTCGCGATAACAAGGTGCTGCTGGGTAATCCCGGCCGTAAACAGCCCTCCGATGACGTCACCCCGGGGAAGCAGGTAATCAGCGTGCGCGTCGCGCATTGCGTGTACAGAGCTGGATCGCGTGGGACACTCGTTACAAAGGACTGCGCGACAGGTGGTATACGTTGGTTTGTTTTTTTTCTTTTTTTTACAGGAATCGATGGGGTCGCAGGAATGAAGTGTAATAAAAGAAATGAAAACGGTTTCCTTTTATTTCTTAAAATATTTTTTCTTGCTTTGTCTTTTTTTTTATGCTTTTAATAATTTTTGGGATTAAAAAGGATCGGTGTCTTATTGACACCTCTCCATTATTAACCGGGCTTATTGTCACCGTTCAATCAACGGTGAACTTTAAACCCCCTTTAAATTACCCCACTTGCCACCGCTCCCGGGCAGGGGAAGAGCCGGTAAAGTACCCCCATTTCACATCCTTTATGCGCCAAATGGGGGCGCTGTACGGGAATTCCGGCTTTTTAGGCCAAAAATCCATGGGCCTTGAAAACTTTTAAAAAACCAGGCCGCAGCATCAGAAATTTTACTTGGCTGGTTAACAAAAATAGGGGGACCCCTACGCCGTTTTTTTTCGAGGGATCCCCTATTTTTGTAACCGCCAAGCTAAGCAGACTGCGTGGCCTGGGTATTATAGGCTTGCAAGTCCAGGGATATTGGATCCTTACCACCTGAAAAACCGGCCCAGCGGCTCCCCCTTAAACTGGGTTAACAAAAAAGGGGGGACCCACCCAATTTTTTTCAGGGATCCCTTATTTTTTTAATCAGCCAAGATATGCAGACGCTTTTGGCCCCGGTTTAACAGGCGGCAAGGTCCATGGATCTTGGCTCCTTAACAGCCTGAAATCCAGCCTCAGCGGTCCTGTTTCCCATTGGTTTGGAACAAAAAATAGGGGGACCCAAAGCCATTTTTTAATTTCGAAGGGAACCCCTATTTTTGTTAACATTCCCTCTGACGTCACTATTGTGCCCGGCTGACCTGAAGTGAAAGGGAAACAATCAATTAAGCTTTCCCCTTCCTCTCCGTCCCCCAGGAGAGAAACTCATTCATTTGGGGGAACTGTGAGGCTGCAAAATTATCTGCGGTCCCTGCAATAAAAATTAACCCTTCGAAGGATTACCCCCCCCTGGACTACTGTGCATGGGAAAGTTAAGAAAAATTTTTGCTTTTTTATTTTATTTTATTACAGGAAATTTTTTTGCAGTCAAATAAAAGATGGTCAAAAACCTTGTCTTATTTCAATTAAAAGATTTTTAAATTAAAGTGGGTGTTTTTTTTTATTTTTATGCAAAAGGATTAATAATTGAATATTGTCTAATACAGCTCTCAATTATAAAAACCGGGGTTTAAGGGGCCCCTTTTTTAAATTTCAAAAAAGGGGTTTTTAAACCCCATATAAACCCAAACGCCCCTGCTACAGGGCAATTTTGGGAAAACGGGGGAAAATGCCAGAAAGGGGGAAAAATAATTATAGTTTTTTTTTCTGGGGTTTCTGGAGGCAGATTTATAGCCAGGGGGGCAAAAATAATGGTCCCCCCCCTGGGCCAAAAAATTTTAAATCCCCCATTCCTTGGGGTTTTTTTTGTCTGGTTGCGAAAAAAGGGCGGACCCACGCATTTTTTTTTTTAAAAATTTTACACCCCCTAAATAAAAAAAAAAATATATCAGCCCCGAATTTGTTACACATATAAATAAATTTTTTTTTAAATTTCATACACTTCTACATAGTTTTAATAGCCCTGTTTTTAATTTTTAAGGGTTTTTTTAAAATGCCGAACCCACAGAAAACACTTGGTGTACCTAGGGTTAAAAACCGTTTTTTCCCGTCCTTTTTTTACTGATTTTTAAAAAAAAAATTCATCAGTCAATGTTTCAAAATTTCCCCCCCTTTTGGGGTTTTTAAAATTTAAAAAAAAGGGGGGGGAAAAAAGTAGCCAAAAAAGTCTGTTTTTTTACAACAAAATTTCACCTTTAAATTTTAAACCCCAAAAGGGGGAAATTTTGCACACAAGACTGAGTAATTGTTTTTCAAATCAATGCAAAAAGGCATGAAAAAACCATGGTTAACCCCCCTGTACCCAAAAGGGGATTTCATTCGGGTGCTTCTTCTTTTTTTTCAGAACCGGCTTTCCCCGCAATTGAAAAAAAGGAAATTTTTAAAGAAAAAATGTAAAAAAAATACAAATATGTAAATAAAAATGTCACAAAGACATGTAAAATATTAAAAATAAATATGTAATCTATTTTTTGATTTTAAAATGTTTACAAGGAAATAAAGGTTTTTTTTAGTTGCGATATTTGTTCCCATAAAATTTCATTGGACCCCCCTTACGAATCGGTACCCCCCCATTTTTTGTAAAAAAACCCCGGGAAAACTTTTCGATCCCCAATTTTTAGAAAACGAGCAGAAAAGCTCAAAAACAAATTTAAAACCAAAAAAATTTTCCCCTTAAAAAATCATAAATTGTACATAAATTTTTCAATGCTGTTAAGGTCAAAAAACAGCCCCAAAAAATAAAAAATTTTAAATAAACTTTTTAACCCCCCCGGGTTACAGACCCCCAAAAAACAAAAACCACCCCAAAAAAAAAGATATTTTTATAAAAGCAAGAATATCTTTGGGGGAATTGAAAAAGTCATATAAACAAAAAGCCCCAATGAAATCGTATCCAAAAAAACCCCCTAAAAAAACCCCCAAAAATTAAAAATTTTAAATCCCCCCCCAAAGTGTCCAGAAAACGTCGATCATGGGGCCCCGACCGCGTTTCGCGTGGGTTTCCCAAAGGGGCTGCAGAAAAGGATTCCCCCCGAATATAAAAAACAGAAAAAAGGACTGTACCCCGAAGCAAAAAGGGGTGTAAAGTCTAGGGGTAATTGAAATCTCCGTTAAAAATTTCCGGGGTAACATACAACGCTCACGGGGCCCAAAAAATTTTTGGATTAGACCAAATAAAAAAGCAAAAAAGGGGACTTTTTCAAAAACGTACAGCTTTATAAAAAAAATTGGGGGGAAAAAAAAATCTCGAAAATTTTTTTCCGGGGGTTTAACAACAGACCGTCCCCGGGGCTCAGAAAGGATTAGACCAGAAAATAAAAAGAAAAAAAAAAGGGGGGGTTTCACAATTTAACACTTAATTTTTGGGGGAAAAATTTAAACTCCAAAAATATTTCCGGGGTAACATACAGACGCTCACTAGGCCAAAAAGGATTAAAACCAAATAAAAAAACCCCAAAAAGGGGCTGAAACCGAACATACCAAGTGTATAAAGTTTGGGAAAATTTAAATCACCTTAAAAAAATTTTTAATTTAACCCCAAAGCCACAGGCTCCCATGGAATAGACCAGAAAATAAAAAGCAAAAAAAAGGGGAAGTATCAAAGCGTTTAATTTTTTTAAAACGGGGCTGGGGTAATTTAAATCTCCATAAAAATTTTTCCGAGTCAGAAAACAGACCCCCGACAGGCTAAAAAAAGGTTTTCACCAAATTAAAAAGAAAAAAAGGGAAAGAACAGAAGATACCGGGGAAAAATGTAGGTTTTAATTTAAAAAAACCCCAAAATTTTCCCCGGGGTAACACACAGAACCCACGGGGGCCGTATGGTTTTGGGGGTAATCAGAGTGTTGGAGACACCACAAGATAGTATAAAAAGCGAAATGTTTATTAACATTAAATAAAAATTTTAAAAAATTCAAAAAAATAGAAAGGAACAGGATCTTTTGTTGGGGGGGTCCATTCCTCAGGGTTTAAAAAAAAATTTTTGGGTTTTTTTTTGGATTTCTGAAAAATTTCCGGGGGAAACTGTTTTAGGGGTTTAAGGGGGGTTTTTGTAAAATTCCCCCCCTTTTTTAAAAATTTTTTTTAAAATTAATTTTAAATTTTTAAAAAATTTTGTTTTTATGTCTAAAATTTTTTTTTTGGTTTAAACCTGGTTTATTGATTGACCACTTACCTATAAAAAAAACATTCCCCCCCATGGTTTTTCCTATTTTCCCAATCTTACCAAAGGGGGAAATGGGAAAAAAAAAAAGGGGAATGAACTAAAAAACGATTAAGAAAAAAAATCTCCTTTATAAATTTTTTCCTTTTTTTTATAAAATTTTTTTTTAAAAATTTTAAGACTGTATATTTCTAAAATTTTAATGATTCATTCTAACCCCCATTCACCCCCTACCTATATTTTTTTGTTTTTCGAAAATTTCTATTTTCCTCAAAGTGTTCAATTGTGCACACATTATATGTTTTTTATTTAACAAAATCCCCGGGGTTTAAAAAAAGGCCCCAAATTTACCCAACCTCAATTATTTATTTTATTAAACCAAAATTAAAATTTTTCCAAACGATTGAGGTTTTAATTCTTTTTATATTCTTTAAAAAAAACAAAAGTTTTTTTTTTGGGGGTGGGGGGGGCGCGTGCTGGTCATGTGGGGCCCTTTTTGAGGGTCGTCACGCGTCTTTTTTATTCAAAAAACGTGCATAAGGGGCCCCCCAGGCTTTGCCATCTCAGGGGGTTTTTGGAAAAACCCCCCCCTTTATTCCCCTCCTTCATTTTGGGGCCAATGGAAAGGGGTGCGCCGTAATTCACCCCCCCCCTTTAAAAAATTAAATTTCCCCATGTTTTTTTTCCCGTGCGGTTTAATAAAATTTTGTGCCTGTAAAAATGTTCGCCCGGCTTTTTTTTAGTGTATAGGAAAATTTTTCTTGGGGGAAAGGGCCAGGAAATTCCATAGTTTTGGGAAAAAATCCCAAATTTCCATAGAAACCCTTTGTTTTTTATTTGTGTGGGTCCTTGCGCAATGCAGTTGTAATCCCCTTAGGTACATAGGGGCCGTAGGGGACTGATAAGATGGAATCCGGTAGTTTTGGTGGGGTTTTGTCATGATCTTACCAAACCTTTTTTTCAAACCCCCTTTAGAGACTAACAGGACCCCCTTTCCAAAATTTGATTATTGCCGCTTTATGGGGGGTCTACTATTGGTTTTAAGTGGTGGGGGCCCCCAAAAAAAAGGGGGAATTGGTCCCATCACTAGGCTGCATCCTGGGTTTAACCCCGGGGGTTTTTGATGAATTATAAAATTCCTATTGGGGGTTTTGGGCTTATTTAAAAAACCCGGGGTCCCCCCTGCCCTTTAAAACCTCCCCGGAAGAAGCAGTGGGGGAAAAGCGCGTCGGGGCGAGGGACCCTTTTGGAGCCTCAGCAATTCAGTGGTAGGTTTTAAAATTTGGCCACCGATAACTTTTTTTATCTCAATTGGGGGGTCCGGGGTTAACAATAAAGTGGTTTTGGGGAAACCCTTGAAAAATGTATGTTTTTATTAATAACAAAAGTTTTTTTTTTTTATTTTCCAAATCACTGAGGGGGGTTTTTTCCTTTTATTTTTGGATTGAGATTTTAAAAATTCCTATTGTTTTTTTGTAGCCCCCCCCCAATCGGAAAAAAAAAAAAAAAAAACCCAACCCTTTTGGGTTATCTCCCCTTTTTTGATATTAATTTTTTAAAGCTGTATTAAAAATCCCCCAAGGTAAAGTTCCCCTTATGTGTGTGTTTTCTTTTTCCCTTTCCCCAAAAATTATGCAATTTTTTTTATTGAATTTTTTAAGTTAAAAAAAACATTTTTTATTTTTTTTTCTATCTTAAATTTTTTCCCCAACCCTGAATTTTCCCCCAAAAAGTTTTCATTGATTGGTTAGAATTTTTAAAAATTTTTTTTTTTTGGGTTTTATTTGGGGAAAAATTCCCCTATGGGATTTTTAACCAAAAAATAAAAACGAAAAAGGGGGGTGTATCACCAAGCGTACAGCTGTTTTAAAAAATTTGGGGAAAAATTTAAAAAAACCCCAAAATATTAACCCCCGTAACACACAGGCCCCCCAAAAGGTCAGCATGGGTTGACCAGAAAAAAAAAAGCAAAAAAGGGAACTGTAACGAACCCCATAACCGTAAACATTTAGGGGGAAATTTTAAACTCTGATATAAACCGGGGGAAAAACACAGATGCCACGGCTCAGTATGGGGTTTGACCAAATTAAAAAGGAGAAAAAGGACGTATCCCAACTTAAAAACGTATCCCTTTTGGGGGGTTTTAAATCTCCATATATAAAATTTTGGAAAAACACACCGAAAGCCCCAGGGTTTTTATGGATTTGACAGAATTAAAAACAGAAAAAGGGGGGTGTAAACCCCAATGCCAGCGTGTACAGCCTAGGATAATTTTAAATTTCCTTTTTTATTTTTGGAAAAAAACAAAAAAGCTCACATTCCCCCAAAAGGGGTTTAAAAAGAAAATAAAAAGCAGAAAAAGGGGGGAATGTATCACAAAAATTTTTGTATATACAGTTTGGGGTAATTTTAAAACTCTGTATATAATTTTTTTGGGAAAAACACAAGATGCTCACAAGGGGCCAAAAAGGGGTTTTTACCAGAAAAAAAAAGCAGAAAAAGGTAATTTTCAAAATACCGGCGATACATGTAGGGGAATTGTAAATCTCCTAAATTTTCAGAGAAAAACCCAGACGCTCACAGCCAGTATGGATTAGACCCCAATAAAAAACAGAAAAAGGGAGTTTTTAAACGTAACTGTAAAAATTTGGGGTAATTTAAATCTCCTATAATTTCCGGAGTAACACAAAAGCCAAGGCTCAGTGGGATTAGACCCCGGAAAAAAAAAAGCAGAAAAAAGACTGAAAAAGAAGGTCGCTGTATACAGTTAGGGGAATTTTAAATCTCCGATAATTTTCCCCGGCTAACCAAGTCCAACTCGTAGGATTAGACCGAAAAAAAAGCAGAAAAGGGGACTTATCAAAGGACGCGAACATTAGGGGGGTTGTAAATTCCGATATTCCGAAACCCACACCCACGCCAGATGGAAAACCAGAATAAAAAAAGGAATTTTAGAAGGAAAAAGTAAAAAGTTTAGGGGTAATTTTTAATCCCGTTAAAATTTCGAGTAAAACTCTCACAGGCTCAGAAGGATTAACCAATAAAAAAGCAGAAAAGGAATGTTCAAGCAAAAATTTTCATTTGGGTAAAATTTAAATCTTTTTATTTTCCGAGTCAACCCAGATCTCACGGCCAGTTTTTTAAAAACCCAAAAAAAAAAACGAAAAAGGGAATGATCAGAAAAACAGGGTTTCATTAGGGGTAATTGAAATCCCGAAAAAATTCGAGTAACACAAAACCCCAAGGCTTATAGGTTAGACAAATATTAAAAAAAAGAAAAAAAGGGGGTGACAAAGCGACGCTGTAAAAAGTTTGGGTATTTAAATCTCCAAAAATTTTTCGGGGTAAACACAGACGCCACGGGCCGTAGGGATTGACCTTAAAAGAGAAAAAGGGGGGACTGTGTCACAAGCGACATATACAGTATTGGGGGAATTTTTAAATCTGAAAAATTTTTCCGGAAAACATAAATGCTCACAGCTCAGTATGGTTTAAACCAAATATAAAAAGCAAAAAAGGGAAATGAATGAAGATACAACAAAAACAGGTAGGGAATTGAAAATTTTCCCTAAAATTTTAGGGTAACATCAACGCTCACGGGTCATATATTAAAAGAATATTAAAGCAGAAAAAGGGGACTGTACACAAGCGTACAACTGTATCAGTGTGGGGTAATTTTTTAAATTGTATATTTTTTCCGAGGTACACACAGACATCCAGGCTCAGTATGGTTTAGACCAAATATAAAAGCAAAAAAAGGGTACTGTATCAAAAGCGAACAGCTCATACAGTCTAGGGTAATTGTAAACCCCGATGTATTCCAAGCAGCCCTTTTTCTCTCACTGTCTCATTTGGAAACACCAAATATAAAAGCAAAAAAGGGTAATGTATCAGAAAAACCCAGGGATACAGTGTGGGGAAATTGAAATTCCGTATTATTTTCCGGGTAACACACAACCTCACAGGCCAGTAGGGATTAGACCAAATTAAAAAGCAAAAAAAGGGGACTGTATCACAGAACTGATGATACAATTGGGGGGAAATTTTTAAAAATTCTGTATAATTCTGGAGAAACACAGATACCACGGCCATTAGGGTGGAGACGGGAAAGGGAAATATGTGTTAAAGGGGGTTACATTTCCCCTAGGACTGGCTTATGGTAAAGGGAATGTGTGGTTTTAAAAAACCTATTGGTAGAGAAAGGTCACAAACCCCTTACATTCACACACACTTGCAGCCGGGCCCTGAAACCTTGTTTTTTAAAATTAGGAACCAAAGTAGGTGTCGCAACACGTAAGACTGTTTGTCTGGACGGGGATCCAGCACAAAAGGTGTCTCCAGGAGTGTGGCTGTCTCGTCTGGGTGCTCGATGTACCCGGACACACAGTATCCTTGAAATCCTGCGGGAAGCTGCAATGGGAGGGGTCTCTCTCAAGTCGGGATTTTGGAGTGCCTTCAACACAAAGAGGAGAAACTGTGAACCTCCATGCTGGTAAATGCGGGTAAATCTGACAAATGTGAACTATTTTTTGTTTTGGCCCGGGCTGTTAGACCCCGGCCCCGGATAATGGGAAATTATCAAGTGAAATTAGTGCTAACAACCCTGGGTTTCGTTAGATTTGTTTTTATCTGTTTGCTTGGACTTTAAAAAAGCTGGTTGGGGCCCGTTTCCCCAAAAGCTGTTGAATGAACTTTTTCCGTCCCACTCGTCTACCCAATGGCGACCCAACTTATCCCCTGAAATTTTACAATTGGCGGAAAATGCTGGGGCAGCACAGGGCTGATACAATTGGTGCGGAAAAGTGTGAGCACGGGTGGTTGAACAGCAAAAAAGGTGAATCTTTTGAAGCAGCACAAGGAAAAAAAAAAGGGGGTCAGCAAAAAACGTTGATTACTTTTAAAAACGTAGCCCTAATAAGTTTGCAAAAAAAAAAAAAAAAAGTGTGCTGCACACAAAGCGAATTTGTTGGGGAAAAACGTGAGGTGCGCAGAAAAGGGAAAACGTCTTTTGGAGCGTCTTAAAAAACAGGGCCCAATAGATTTTTCAGAGAAAAAAAAAAAGGTTACGCAGAGCTGAATTTTTTGGGGAAAAACTTGGGGTGTTTTGTCTTGAGTGAAGACTCCCGTGTGAGCGAAATCTGACAGCATGATGCAGCTGGGGGCGCTTTTTGAAAAAGGGCGAAATTAATGTGAAACAAAAATGCCGTGGTTGAACAGATAAGTCCCGGGGTAGGGGGAGCTCGTTATACCTGGTCCGGCCCCAAACATGCACAGAGCATGGGCAGCACGCCTGCAGCACCGAAAACGCAAAACACAGGGCCCCGCAGCAACCGCAGCACACAGAGAAAACCCGTATTTGTTGAGCGGATGGCAGCACAAAAAAAAGGATTTTGGTGCCGCGTCCCCCAAATAATGTTTGAAGGCACCTTCATTTTCCGCTTTAAAGAAACGGAAGAGGTCCCCTTTAAAAAATCACCCCCGGTGAGTGGAGGAATCCACTAGGGTTTTAGGGGGGGCAAGAAGGAGAAACTGCCCCCCTTAATGGGCCAGTGGTCGCACCCTACGATTGGGGGCCCCAGGGGGCCCATGCGACCTACAGCAGGGCGCCAGACAGCAATGAAAGCGGAGATTCTTACCCCGGGGTGTTTCGGAAAAAACCCCCGCCAGAGGTTTATACTGGGAAAGAGTTGGAGCTGCATCAGCAAACCCGATTATGAAGTTGAAAAAGGGGATAGTGACCGCACCCAAGCCTCCCCTGAGGTAAGCCCCGAGGGTCGATTCGAGTTCCCCCGGGCGCGAACCCCCGCGGTAAGAGCTTTTCCCGCTTTGGGGCTGGGGAGCGTAACGGTTCAGCCCGAGGGGACAGTGGGGGAGATGTGAGGACAGTTTGATGGCGTGAATTGCAGCCAAATGTCCCAAAGAGGGAGCCTATTTTGTATGTTTTGGGAGATCCCTCTCTCTGCGAAACCTGTGTGTTGGCCCCCTCAGCCAAGGAAGCCACTTTTCCCCCAGGTTTTAAATGACTTCCCGCACAGGCCCCTTGGGCCAAAGCCATGATTCCCTAAGCAGCCGATTTATAGGGACTCATCCCCGGGGCACCCGAGTGGGTGTCATCCTGGAACACCCAAAGTCTACCCCGAGACGCCCGGGGCTTGGGCCCCAAAAAACGGGGGTTTTCATGGAAGGGGGGTGGGAAACCCGGTGCACCCCGTTAATTTGGGAAATGACTTTTTCCCCCCACTAAGGGGCCTGGGGAAAAAAAAGTTTTTGAGGACATGTGATGAAGCTCCTTGGGGTGGCCCGTCCGGGGCGGGAAAACAATGCTATGGGGCCTTAAACTTGTAAATTTGATTTAGATTAATAAAGATGATATGATTATCAGTAAGAATTGACCGAAATGAGCTGATGCGATAAGAAAAATGTGAAAAGATAGTAATGATGATATGATCATAGTCTGTTTTGTTATAAAATGATGATGGATATGATGAAACCTTTGCGGTGTGTTGGGAGAAAGGATGGTGTTCTGGGGAACCGAGTGTCCCTGATTTGCCTGTGTCCTGTAAATTTTTGGAAGTGAGCAGGGCGAGACCCCACTCTTAGGCGCACAGGAAAAATGATTTCTAAATGGGGTTTCCCCAGGAGTGGCTCTAGGAGAGGTTTCCTCATGTCCCAGGAAATCCAATTGTTTTGGGACATGAAGCCCGGGGGAGGGTGTGAGCCACTCCTAGACCTGAGTATATGAAGTATAGTGCGGGGGTTGTACAAGTCACAATTTGGGGGCCCAAGGGAAGTTAATTTGGGATACTTTAACAAAGGTTCCAGAAAGGATTGAATGAAAAGAATTGTAAACCCTGACAGGGAGGATGTAAGAAAATGATTTTAAAACCCGACAGTGAGAGGAGTAATGAAAATGAAGTATCCCTGACAGGGGAGGATGGAATGAAATGAAGTGTTACCCTGACAGTGAGCCAATGTGGGAAAAAAGGGTCAGAAGGGATAGGATAGTGAAGTGAATAACTGTGACCAAAAAAAAAACCGTGCAAATGGGGAAAGGCAGGTAGCAGAGGGTTGAGAGCCAGAAGAAAGGATGCGCCTTACACCCAAAAGATGCACTAAGATTTTTTCAGTTGGCCTTTCCCCTGCGAAGACAAAGGGAAAAGGAGGAAACTGAGCTTTAAAGGCGGGACTTGAAATTAAACACAGCACAAGTGAGCGTCAAAATAGAATTTATAAAGTATGGTAGGAGCTCCATCCCCAGGCCCGAAGGAAAATGCGCAGAGGTGGAAAAAGCCAGGAAGGGGTGGCCCAAAACCAACCACAGAAGTTAGTGAAGTGTGAGGAACAAACTGAAATTTTTGGGGCCAGGTTTTTTGCCGGAAGGGGGATTTTCTTCGTTCTACTAAAATAACTGGCTGGGAAACCGCCCCCGGCCCCGTGCCCGATGATCGTTTTGGTAAGAAAGTGGAAATTTTTAGACTCGGGGCGGTTTGGGCCGGATTGGGGTAAACGGGCCCCCCCCCGGGGGCATTGTTCCTTTCCGAGAAAAACACCCCCCATGGGAAAACGGTGGGGAAAAAAAAACCAGGGGCTGAGTTTTTTTTAAAAAGGGCGAAAAAGGGAAAAAGGGGAAAAACCCCTTATCCTTTAAAAAAAAGGGGAAATTTTAACCCTGTTAAAAAACCAAAAAAGGGGAAGACCCAAAAACCCCCAACAGAAAAAATGTCTTTCAAAAACCCCCCCCCCGTGATAAAGGGCTGGAAAAGCCCTGGCCCCCGGAGAACTAGGGGTTCGGGGAAAAGAAAAGGAAAAAAAACCCAAATTTTGGGAAATTTTGAAAAGGTCCCCCCCCGGAAAAAGGGACGGGGGAAAAAGTCAAAGAAAAATTTTTTTTTTCCCCCCCACGTTCCCCAAACTACCCGCCTAAAAAGAAACCTCAGGAACCCGGGCCCCCAAAAAAGGCCTGGATAATTCCCCGCTAAGGAAAAACTGAGGGCTCTCCGGGGCGGGAAAAAGATAGATGGCTAAACCCCCCCCAACCCCCCCTCCCCCCAAACCCCCCCCCCCCCCCGGGGCCCCCCCAAAAAGGGGGGGCCCCCCAAAAAAAATTTTTTCACACCGCCCCCCCGGGGAAAAAACTTTTAAACTGGGGAAAAAAATTTAAACCCTTCCCCAAAATACAGGGGAAACCAAATTTAAAAAGGGCCGGAATGGGCGAAACACAAACCCCCGGGGGGTTTGTGGGGGAGTTCCCCGGGACAAAAAGGTGTCCCCAGGAGTGTGAGTGTCCAGTCTGGGTGCTTTGATGTAACCCCGACACACAGTAGGGGCACCCCCTGAAAACCAAAGAGGTAGCTGTGAATAGGAGGGGAAACTCCTTTTCAAGTCTGGAAATTTGGGTGTGCCTTCAGACACAAAAAGGAGTATCTGTGAATCCCTGGGTAAATCGGTAAATGTGACAAATGCTAAAAAAAAATTGTTTGTTTTGGCCCGGCTTTTAGGCCGGGGGCCCCAAAAAGATAGGGGAAAAACATCTAAGTTTTAAAATTTGTGGGTAGACAAGCCAAAGGGCCCTTTTGTTTATGATTTTTTTTAACGTTTTCTGGGACTTTTAAAAAAATTGGGGTTTCGGCCGTTTTCACCAGAATGCTGTCTGAATTAACTTTTTTCCCTGCCCCCTGTTACCCTACGGCGATCCCAGAGCTAAATCCCTGGAAAGTTTCAAAAGATTAGACCAGAATATAAAAAGCAGAAAAACGGGAACTGTATCAAAGCGTAAAATCGTAAACAGGGTTTGGGGTTTAAATTTTTAAATTCCCCTATAATTTCGGAGTAACACACAGACCCCTCACAGGCTCAAATATGGATTAGCCAGAATATAAAAAGCAGAAAAAGGGGACTGTGTACAAACGTAAGCGTATACAGTTTGGGGTAAATTTTTAAAACTCCTTATATATTTTTGGAGTAAAATACAGATGCTCACAGGCTCAGTATGGATTAGACCAGAATATAAAAAGCAGAAAAAGGATAATGTATCGAAGACACTGCTACTAGGCCCAAAATTATTGTCTGGGTTAGATGCAGTTAAAAATTTGTAATTAGATCTACAGCCGGTGGCTACTCCATTGCCTAGCAGACACTCAAGCTTTGGAGCAGACCTCTGATTCCCAGGCTATAGTATGAGTAAACAGCTCTAGTATTCACACTCAACCATCTGTGTTACCCCAAGCCATAGTGTATGTAGATTCTTATGGTTAAAAGGGGGTGGGGGAAAGACCCAACCCACCAGTAATTGATGATGCCAACGTCACGCAAAACACAGCAAGGGGACTCCAAAAAGAGTCTCCATTTTTTCCAAAAATTTGGGGCACAGACACCACTTAAGTAGCATCAATTGCCCCAGAGTTGCTTAAAATGGGTGGTGAGGTGATTTGAACAAATCCTCAAGCTTTTACTCTCCCCAGGATGACACAGGGGTAGAAAAGTCCTTGTGGATCCATGATTTGTTCATCTTTGTGAACGTGAGTCTGTCTACATTCTCAGTGGACAGCCGCGTGCGCTTATCTGTCAGACTCCGCACACCACCATCAGCGCTGAACACATATTCAGAGAAAACAAATATTATTATTAATTTGAACGCTGGCGGAGCTTAGTATAGATGGCCACAATTATTCTACAGGCAAGATGCAGCATAAAATTATGAGTATTTCAACGCTGCTGGACCTTTGTATAGATGGCCTAATAGAATGAGTACCACAGACTGCTACTATGCCCAAAAATTATTCTACAGGCAAGATGCAGCAAAAAATTATGAGTATTTCAATGCTGGTGGAGCTTTGTATAGATGGCCTATTAGAATTAGTAACACACACTGCTACAGGCCCAAAATTATTTTCAGGCCTAGATGCAGCTAAAAATTATTAGCAATTTGAAAGCTTAAAACGTTTGGTGAGGTGATTTTAACAAATCCTCAAGCTTTTACTCTCCCCAGGATGACACAGGGGTAGAAAAGGCCTTGCAGATCCATGATTTGGACATCTTTATGAACGTGAGTCTGTCTAAATTCTCAGTGGACAGCCGCGTGCGCTTATCTGTCAGCACATCACCAGCAGCGCTGAACACACGTTCAGAGAGAACGCTGGCTGCAGGGCATGACAAGATCTCCAAGGCGTGAGTGGCAAGGGTCCAGTGACACAGTCATGGCTTCGATGTTCAGATGGAGATACTCCTGTACCATCGTCTCTAGGCGTTGACTATGTGTCTGACTTCTTGTCTCCTGTGGCCTTGCAAAGGATGGGATAAAAAACTGGTGAAAGGATTCCGCAAAATTGCTGTTAACACCAGCAGATACTGTGTTTCTGTTACGGTTTGAGTGCTGAAGACTCAACAGTCCCACGGTTGGCAAGTTAGAACTGTGAGATTCACTACGTGCACCACTGGTGTTTTGTGGAAAAGCACATGTAAGATTCTGCAACAGTCTCTGCTGATACTCCAGCATGCGTGAATCCCTTTCTATGGCAGGAATTATTTTGGCAAATTTATTTTTGTACCGGGGATCTAACAGTGTGGCTACCCAGTAGTCAAGATTATTTCTAATTCTGACAATTCAAAGGTCATGTTGCAGGTAGTACAGCAAGAAGGCACTCATGTGTCTTGCGCATCCAGGAGCACCAAGTCCCTGTTGTGTTGGTGGCGAGGTAGGAATCTGCTTCCTTCCTCTGCCCTCTCCCCCAACCTCGCACAACAGAAATGTGATCAAGGTCTCCCTCATCTGATGAGTCTTCCATGCCCATCGCCAGTTCGTCCTCAACTTCTTCCTGGGCTCCTGCACCTTCCTCACTAGTTTGGCTGCTACCATGCGCCCTGGTTAATCCCTTTGCCCCACCCTACCATGCCAGCCACCTTGGTGCTGCCTAATGTCTGGACCTTGCAGATGTTAGCCCTTCCGCATAGAACTCCTCCTCTACTTCCTCCACCTCCTCTTGTTCCACCACCTGACTGCGAATTCTGTTTAACATCTGCTCCAGCATGTAAATCACTGGAATAGTCATGCTGATAATGGCATCATCAGCACTAAACATCTTCGTGGCCTTTTCAAAACTGTGCAGAAGGGTGCATAGGTGCCTGATCTGAGACCACTCCTTCAGCGTGATTTGCCCCACCTCTGGATCTCGTTGGCCCAGGCTATAATTCAGAACGTATTGCACCAGGGCTTGTCGGTGCTGCCACAGTCACTGCAACATGTGCAGAGTTGAATTCCACCATGTTGGCACATCGCATTTTAGCTGGTGAAGTGGCAGGCCCAACAACTTCGGTACAGATGTAAGTCGCTGAGATGCGGGATGCGAACGGCGGAAGTGAGCACACAGCGACCGTGCCCTCTGCAGAAGGCCATGTAGTCCGGGATAGTGGGCTAAAAATTGCTGGACAACCAGGTTCAACATGTGAGCCATACAAGGCACGTGTGTGACATTGCCCCGGCGAAGGGCAGCACCCAGGTTTGCGGCATTGTCACACACGGCCTTCCCTGGTTGCAGGTCCAGTGGAGACAACCATTCATGAAAATGGTTCTCCAGAGCTGACCACAACTCTTCAGCTGTGTGACTCACATTTCCCAGACATTTCAACATAAAAACCGCCTGATTACGTTGAGCCCTTCTGCCAGCATAGCAAGGAGGTGTGCAGGATCCCTTCTGCGCAGTTAGAAAGCCCGTGGCATGACCAGACAGGCTTTGGGTGCAGGTGGAGGACCGAGAGGAGGTTGAGGAGGCAGAATCAGTGGAGGAACTTCGAGATAAAGAGGATTGACGCACAACTCGTGGGGACAGCAAGACTTGGACAGCAGCCCCTTGTCCTGCTGTCACCATAGTTACCCAGTGCCCAGTCAGCGACATGTAACGCCCCTGTCCATGCCTACTCATCCAAGTGTCTGTGGTGAAATGCACCGTCACACACTGAGTTTCTCAAAGAAGCGGTGATGTTCTGTGCGACATGCTGGTGGAGCGCAGGCACACCTTTTTTTGAGAAGTAGTGCCGACTGGGCATCTGGTACTGGGGCACTGTGACGGACATAAGGTCTCGAAAATCCTCTGTGTCCACAAGGCGGAAAGGCAGCATTTCTGTAGCCAAGAGCTTGCAGATGGTGAAATTCAACCTCTTAGCTTTCTCATGGCTAGGAGGAAATGGTCTGAGGGACCGAGGGCTGGCTGTTGTACGTAGACGGGGTTGAGTAGGGTGTCCCTGGACAACTGACGGTCTGTAAGGAATATGCAGGAGCAAAAGTTAGGTTGCCTTGATCCAAAGGTGGTGCTCTCGATGTCGGAGAGCGCTTAACACCAGCTGGTGTTTCCACTTCCAAATGAACTGATGACCTGCCAATCTGACTGGCTGTTGCGGGTAAAGAGGTGCCAGGTCTGAGTCTCAAAACTGGTCTCACTGCTGTCCCCCCAGTCACAAAGGATGAAGAGGCCACGGTCGCGGATGCACAAGATGGGGCAGACGGTGATTGGGCCAGCCCGCTAGGCCGCATTGTAGCACAGTGAGCTTGCCACTGCAACTTATGCTTCATATCCATATGACGGTTCATGCATGAAGTACACAAACTATGCATTTTTTGGCCTCTACTTAGCTTTTGGTCACAAATGTTACAGTTAACACGAGTTGGGTCATCCTTATCGATGTTAAAAAATGCCCAGGCTATGCAAGGCTTAGAACCCATGCGACCTGAAGAGCCACCTTGACTTGTGGTCAGAGGCAGAGTTGTGGTTGAGGATGCAGTTGGTGACGTGCTTCCAGTACTACGTCTCTGTCCAGGAAGGCGCACCCTGACCTCGTCGTCACTCGAATCCTCCTCCACCTCCTCTGCTGACCTCATCGACTGTCTGACTGTGGGTTGACAGTAAGTGGGATCTGCAACCTCGTCATCATCACCCTGTGTGTTCTCACACCCATCGTCCTCAGAGCCAACCTCTTCCTGCCCTGACATAAAACTCAAGTTGTCGCTCAAATCAGGTATTTGAGTCTCATCATTGTCTTCCTCATTCTCTCCACCAAAGGAGTTACAGTTTGGGAACGAGGGTCTACATTATGCTCAGAACCTTCTTCATCTGGTCCTGGATCTGACTCATAAACATTCTGGGCATCAGTGCAGATCATTTCCTCGTCTGGATTCACAGAAGCTGTGGAGATGACCTCTGATTCCCAGGCTATAGTATGAGTAAACAGCTCTGTAGACTCAACCATCTGTTCTACCCCATACTCAGATGGGCAGTTGGAGACTTGGGAGCTGTGAGGAAGCAAGTGCGATTGGGGTGACACCTCTGAGGACTGGAGTTTTTGTGATGTTGAAGTTGAGGTGGAAGCCGACTTAAAGGAGCACTTGATATCTGTTGAAGCACCTTTCTTTTTGTGCCTCATCTGGAATTTGTAGCGATGGGCGTGCCCGTAAGAAAGGGATCGTACCACATTGTCCACTAAAAGAAGTAGACATCTTAGTTTGGCAGGAAGATGGTCTTTTTTCTGCAGATGTCACTGTTGCTTTAACACCTACACCACGGACACAACATTTTTTGCCCTTCACAACACGCCTATTCCCCTTTCCACCAGCAGCAGGCCTTTTGCCACTCATTTTGGTGGTTACCTAATTGACAACTCTGGAGTTGTTTGCACAAAAAACAATGGCTGCAAAAAATTCTTAGTATTTGAACGCTGGTGGAGCTTTGTATAGATGGCCTAATACAATGAGTACCACAGACTGCTACTATGCCCACAATTATTCTACAGGCAAGATGCAGATAGAAATTCTTTTTTTAAACTCTGGTGGAGCTTTGTATAGATGGCCTAATACAATGAGTACCACAGGCTGCTACACTGCCCAAAATTATTCTACAGGCAAGATGCAGATAGAAATTCTTTTTTTCTTAAACTCTGGTGGAGCTTTGTATAGATGGCCTAATAGAATGAGTACCACAGACTGCTACTATGCCCACAATTATATTACAAGCAATATGCAGCCAAAAATTATGAGTATTTCAATGCTGGTGGAGCTTTGTATAGATGGCTTAATACAATGAGTACCACAGACTGCTACTATGCCCACAATTATTCTACAGGCAAGATGCAGCAAAAAATTATGAGTATTTCAACGCTGCTGGACATTTGTATAGATGGCCTAATAGAATGAGTACCACAGACTGATACTATGCCCAAAATTATTCTATAGGCAAGATGCAGCAAAAAATTTATGAGTATTTCAACGCTGGTGGAGCTTTGTATAGATGGCCTAATAGAATGAGTACTACACACTGCTACTATGCCCACAATTATTCTACAGGCAAGATGCAGATACAAATTATTTTTTTTAAAACTCTGGTGGAGCTTTGTATAGATGGCCTAATACAATGAGTACCACAGACTGCTACGCTGCCCACAATTATTCTACAGGCAAGATGCAGATAAAAGTTATTATTTTTTTAACTCTGGTGGAGCTTTGTATACATGGCCTAATAGAATGAGTACCACAGACTGCTACTATGCCCACAATTATATTACAGGCAAGATGCAGCCAAAAATTATGAGTATTTCAACGCTGGTGGAGCTTAGTATAGATGGCCTAATACAATGAGTACCACAGACTGCTACTATGCCCTCAATTATATTACAGGCAAGATGCAGTCAAAAATTATGAGTATTTCAACGCTGGTGGAGCTGGCAAAAAGTGATAGCAACTGATGTAACCTAGCCCTCAAAAGGGCTGCAATTACAAATAGTCACTACTCCCAAGTTGACCTATCTGTCTATATAGAGCACAGACCTGCCTGCTAAAAGTGCTAGGAACTGCTGTAACCTAGCCCTTAAAAGGGCTGCAATTACAAACTAGTCCCTCCCTCCTCCCTAAACCTTCCTGTCTAACTGCAAATTCGCTTCACAGTCACTGTTAGAAAGATAGCGCTAACAGCAGCAGCAGTGCCGTCAAACACTGTGCTGCAGCAGTGAGAAAATGGTGGCGAGGGGGGAAATGGCTGGGTCTTATAGGGCAAGGATATGTGACATACACAGCCAATGACACATGCCCTTGCTTGTGTGAAAAAAAAAGCATTTAGCTCCGTGTGTGCGCTGCTGATAGGCTGACAGACTGCACCGCCCACTGGAAATGCGGGAAAGAGCAAAAAAATGGAGATCTTCATTATTTCTGCAGAGATCCATCCCATGCCCCTCCCCTCGCCCTGCTGTACACTCAAAATGTGTATTAACAGTGATTCTCAGAATTACTGTGAAAAAATCCAGTGACGATTTAGGAGCACGAACAGTTATCGAACATAACCTCGAACAGCCGGATTTTTTCAAAATCGTTCGGGTTCGTCGAACGGCTCGAACACCGCCCAAAACAGCTCGAATTTGAAACTGGCGAACAGTTCGCTTCGAGCACTGCTCATCTCTAGTGAACAGTTAAGCAAGTTGAATATGAAATGATTTCTAAAAGGCCTAAAATTAAAGATGACACATTTTCTTTGTATTTTCTGCAAAAAAATAATATATATTGTTATTTTTTACGTTTTAAAAATTACAAAAACAAAAATGGGCCTTTGCAAAAGTTTGAGAGATTTTTGTGCTCAGATAACTTTGAACAAGGTTTCAGACCTTAGACTACTATGGTTATAGCTTGTTCACTATCATCGTCAGGAAAGGCCAGATGAAGCAAATTTCCCAGCTTTATAAAAAACCCAGCCTCATCTAACCTTGTGCCAAACAACAGCAGCCATGGGTTCTCCTAAGCAGCTGCCTAGCAGTCTGAAAATGATAATGGTAAAGGCCCACAAAGCAGGAGAAGGCTATGAGAATATAGTAAAGCGTTTTCGGGTTGTCCTTTCCTCAGTTCGAAATTTAATTAAGAAATGGCAGTTAACAGGAATAGTGGAGGTCAAGATAAAGTCTGGAAGACTAAGAAAAATTTCCATGAGAGCTGCTCATAGGATTGCTATAGAGACAAATCATCAACACTTGCTTGACTGCAAAAGCCCTTCAGAAAGATTTAGCAGACTCTGAAGTTGAGGTACATTGTTCTACTGAGACACCTGCACAAATATGGCCTTCATGGAAGATTTATAAGAAGTAAACCTTTCCTGCATCTTCACCATAAAATTCAGTGCCAAAAGTATAAAAAAGAACATCTAAATTAGCCTGATGCATTTTGGAAACAACTTCTGTGGACCAGTGAGGTTAAAATAGAACTCTTTGGCCACAATGATCAAAAATATGTGTGGAGAAAAAATTTCACAAAATTTCAAGAAAAGAACATCTCACCAACCTCTAACCAAGGGGGTGGATCAATCATGCATTGGGGTTGTATTGCAGCCAATGATACGGGGGAGCATTTCACGGCTAGAGGGAAGAATGAATTCAATAAAATTTCAACAAATTCTTGATGCAAACATAACACCATCAGTAAAAAAAATAAAAGTTTAAAAGATTATGGCTTCTACAACCGGATAATTATTGTAAACACACGTTAAAAAATCCACAATAGACTACCTGAAAAGGCTCAGCCTAAAGGTATAACAAAAGCTCTCACAGTCCTCCGATCTGAACATCATTGAAATCTGTGGCTATTAGTGTTGAGCGATACGATAATGCAAATATCGGCTATCGGCCGATATTAGCTCTATCGGCCTTTCGATAATTCGTTTCGATATTTTCGTATTATCGAATACCGGAATCGGAAGTTCCCATAATTATTTGCGAGGCAATGTGATTTTATTCAGCCAATAAGGAATCCTAAGAAGTGTGGGCACATCCTGTAATGCTGCGGTCATGTTAACTAATGGCATGGCTGTGATTGGCTGCTGAAATGATGTCAGAATGCACTATAAAAGGCGCCGCCGCCATTTTAGCGTCACTGTGCTGTGAATTCAGTAAGGGACAGAACGCTGCTGTGCTGACTCTGAGGGACAGTTAGAGATTGCGATTTAGTGTACTGTGCTGTAGGCAGGCTAGCACCAACCGCTGTGTAAAGCTTCCTTTTGCCTTGCAGTGTTGTTTTAACAGCTCTGTGCAAGGTGTGTGTGTGAGTGCAGGTGACGCTGCAGTTTGCTCTGCATGCAACGCTGTCTGTAGGCATCTGCACGTGTCACTCACACACTCTTTTTTTTTTTTCTTCAGTGTATAAAAGGCGCCGCCGCCATTTTAGCGTCACTGTGCTGTGAATTCAGTAAGGGACAGAACGCTGCTGTGCTGACTCTGAGGGACAGTTAGAGATTGCGATTTAGTGTACTGTGCTGTAGGCAGGCTAGCACCAACCGCTGTGTAAAGCTTCCTTTTGCCTGCAGTGTTTTAACAGCTCTGCAAGGTGTGTGTGAGTGCAGGTGACGCTGCAGTTTGCTCTGCATGCAACGCTGTCTGTAGGCATCTGCACCTGTCACTCACAGACTCTTTTTTTTTCCTTCAGTGTAATTCTTGCTGCTCCATGCAATTTAACTATTAGTGTGACGCGCTTCCATCCGTATCCAATACATTGGTTGCAAACACTATAGAAGTAGACAAAGGAGTAGCCTTTCACAGATTGTGATTTGTGAACAGTTGTGTTTCAGTGTTCACTTCAGTCTCTGCGTAATAACCACACTTAGGCCTTAAGTTATAACTTTTCTGACTTTCTTTATCAATCTACCAAGATGAAGAAGTCAGTGAGTAAGGCACGTGGTCGTGGCCGTGGAGTTTCAGCAGGGAGAGGACGTGGGGATTCTGTGTCTGCTGCCGCCCTCAGTGACACAGCATCCACCATTTATCCCCGTGAGCGTTCCTTTATGCGCACTTTGGTAGGAGCTCGGCGTGCCCCCTGCTGCGGGAAGAACAAATTGAAGCCGTTGTTGGTTGGATGGCAGCCAATGCATCGACTTCAATTCCTTCCACCTCCTCTCAGGAACACAACACTGTTGAGCAACCATCTGTCTGTTCACCGCCTGTCAAATTGCCAAGGCAGTCAGAGAGTTCTGTACAGGAGCCAGCTGAGTCTCTGCTTCTGTTCTCAGAATCTGTTGGCTCGCAAACACGGGCACAGGCAAGCAGCATTCTGCAATTTGAAGAAGAGGGAGTATGCAGTGATGCGCAACAGCTGTGTCTCTCTCAATCTGAAGAGGCGGGTGAGCCAGTGCCGATGGACAGCACACCGCAGAACGCATCTTATGATGATGATGAGACTCAGGTGCCAGGTTTTGTGGAGCATGGTGCTGCCCAGACCATCCAACAGCAGCAGGTGTTGGAAGAGGGTAGTGGAGATGATGAAGTCCGAGACCCAACATGGCGTGAGCAACAGCAAGGTGGTGGAGCAGCTCTGAGGAAGAGATTGTCCCAACGGTACAAAGAGGAGGGAGAGGAAAGCTGCAGACTCGCTTGCCTGTAGCCTCCAGTTTGGCACCTGTTGGGAGCAGTTCTCTTAGAAATGTCAAAATTGGCGCTCCCATGACTTGCACTGCGTGGTCCTTTTTTGACAGACTTGTAGATAATATTTGCTATGTTCAATGCAAGCTGTGTAAGCAAAAAGTTAAAAGAGGTAAAAATATCAGGAACCTGAATACCACAAATATGTGGACACATGTACGGACAAAGCACGTAGCTGAGTTCCAAAGACACACTGGAGATGTAGGCCAACCTACAGCAGCACCTACATCTTTACGTCATGTTCGAGTCTCTACCTCCAGCTCTCACACACCTGTTTTGGCTTCCTCACAGGATCTCCATGGAAGAACCTCGGTCACTGTTGTCCATAGACAAACTGTTATTCCACCCACTGCAGCAAGTTCACAGTCATCGTCACACTCCCAGTACAAAAAACAGCCATCGGTAACACAGGCATGGGATAAAAGACGGCCATACTCGGCAAACCATCCACGAGCACAGGCTCTGAATGCTGGCCTTGCAAAACTCCTGTCCCTTGAAATGCTGTCATTCAGGCTGGTGGAGACTGACAGTTTCAGGAACTTTATGGCATTGGCAGTCCCACAATATAATGTGCCAAGCCGATTTTATTTCAGCAGGCAAGCTGTCCCTGCTCTGCAAAAACATGTCGAGGGAAACATTAAACATGCGCTACTAAACGCCGTCAGTAGCAGGGTCCATCTGACCACCGATGCGTGGACCAGTACCCATGGCCAGGGACGATACCTTTCCCTCACTGCCCATTGGGTCAATGTTGTGGAGCCGGGTACAGATCTTGCCAGTGGCGCTGTACGTGTTCTGCCAACTCCAAGGATTGCAGGAATCCAGTCTGTGCACATTGATTCCTCCTCCTACTCCAGTTCCTCAGAATCATCGCTGCACGAGCCGTCACGGTATACCTCCACATGGACCCGTGAACGCTTACCTGTTGCGACCGATATGAGCACAGCCGTGGCCAAACGTCAACAGGCCGTCCTGAAATTAATTCCCATGGGGAATCGAAGCCACACAGCGCAGGAGCTCTGGGATGCCATCAAGCAGGAGAGCGACGTGTGGTTTTTGTCAGCTAATCTGCAGCCAGGCTTGGTAGTGTGTGACAATGGCCGAAATCTGGTGGCAGCTCTGGGCCTTGGCAACCTCACTCACATACCATGTCTGGCACATGTGCTCAACTTGGTCGTGCAGAGTTTTTTGAGGGACTATCCGGATCTTGATGCACTGCTGCACAAGGTCCGCCTAGAGTGCGCTCACTTGCGACGTTCCAGCATGGCCAGATCGCGCATTGCAGCTCTGCAAGTCAGATTTTGCCTTCCTGAACATCGCATCATATGTGACGTACCCACCAGGTGGAATTCCACGTTACATATGTTGGAGCGGTTGTGTGAGCAGCAGCCAGCAGTAATGGAGTATCAGCTGCAACAGGCGCAATCAACTCGCAATTTGCGCCGTTCACACTTCACCACTACTGAGTGGGCCTCTATGAAGGACATCTGCGACGTTTTGCGTACGTTTGATGTCTCAACGCGGATGGCGAGTGCAGATGATGCACTAGTCACATGACTGTCCCCCTTATCTGCCTGCTTCAGAAATCACTGAAAGCACTAAAGGAAGAGGTTTTGAAACAGGTGGAGGATGAGGAGTCACAAATTCAATTACCTTCAGGACAGTCAGCGCAACGTGGTTCCTCACAAAGGGCTGGGCAGGGCTCACTTTGTGAGGAGGATGAGGAGGAGGAGGAGTCAATGGAGGAGGAAGAAATCCCTACAGAGGAAGGTACACAACGCTGTAGTCAGTATGTAGAGCGAGGGTGGGGTGATGCAGAGGAGACAGAGATGACGCCTCTTCCAGAGGACAGCCTTTGTTGGCCAGTTGGGAGTCTGCAGCACATGGTTTATTTCATGCTTCAGTGCCTAAGAAACGACCGCCGCATCGCCCACATTCTCAGCACGTCAGATTATTGGGTGTACACCCTCCTAGACCCTCGCTACCGGGACAACTTACAAACCCTCATCACACCGGTGAACCGGGACCGTAAAATGCAGGAGTACCAAGACACACTGGTGCAATCCATACTGTTGTACATTCCAGCCGAGAGAGATGCTGCTGCTGCTTCTGCTTTACAAAGCAGCTCTGTGCGTCGAGGCAGTGTAGACACCTCTACAACAAGAGGGAGCAGAAGCAGCGCCTCTTCACAGGGCAAGAACTGTATGTTACAAATGTGGCAAAGTTTTGTGACAGCGCCAGCAAGGTCTACACCATCCGAGACGGCTCCAGTCACCAGGAAGAAACGTTTCCGTAAGATGGTGACAGACTACTTGGCTTTCCCTCTAAGTGTACTCCCAGATGCCTCTTCCCCTTTCAAATTTTGGGTCTCTAAGTTGGATACATGGCCAGAGCTTAGCCAGTATGCATTGGAGGTGCTGGCTTGCCCTGCTGCCAGTGTATTATCTGAGCGTGTCTTTAGTGCTGCAGGTGGTGTAGTAACAGACCGTCGCATGCGACTATCCTCAGAGAATGTAGACCGGCTTACTTTTCTGAAAATGAACAAGGCATGGATCTCACCTGAATTTGCCTGTCCGTTTTCAGATTAAATAACTGTTTGGCAACGTTTTCCATGTCTCCGGTTATGTTCATCTTTCTACCACCTGAACTCTACTCCCTGGGCTACAACACCGCCATTTGTTGCTCGTAAGTAATTGGCAGGGGTACTGACTCCTGGCCAGCCTGGTTACAGCACGACAGCTGTTTCCTGGCAGTGTGAACGTCAATTATCCTCCAATAAGTTGTGCTGTCGTGTTGCATTCGGGTTAGCCGACTCTATGGTGCCTGCAGTTTAGGTGATTCCTATGTGTGCTGTGGGATATGTAAATAAAGGCGTTTGCCATTGTGACAATAGGATAGCAACCCACTGTAGGACTGTGTGATTCTGTAACTGCGGTACGCTTGCTGTCCTGTCAACTTACATTTTCATGTGCGTTCTTCTACCCGTCCGGGGTCCAGTACCGTCAAGTGGTTCTCCCCAGTGCCTTTGGCCTAGGTGCCTCCATCTCCGTATCCGAGTTCCAGCAACGTCTGCTGGTCCTTGGTAGTGCTTTGGAGCACAGGTACCTCCTGCTTAGTAACCGTGTCACAGTAACGTCAGCTGGTACTCGGTTGTGACATTGCCTCTTTTCCTTCTGCTACCCGTCCGGGTCCAGTACCGTCAAGTGGTTCTCCCCAGTGCCTTTGGCCTAGGTGCCTCCATCTCCGTATCCGAGTTCCAGCAACGTCTGCTGGTCCTTGGTAGTGCTTTGGAGCACAGGTACCTCCTGCTTAGTAACCGTGTCACAGTAACGTCAGCTGGTACTCGGTTGTGACATTGCCTCTTTTCCTTCTGCTACCCGTCCGGGGTCCAGTACCGTCAAGTGGTTCTCCCCAGTGCCTTTGGCCTAGGTGCCTCCATCTCCGTATCCGAGTTCCAGCAACGTCTGCTGGTCCTTGGTAGTGCTTTGGAGCACAGGTACCTCCTGCTTAGTAACCGTGTCACAGTAACGTCAGCTGGTACTCGGTTGTGACATTGCCTCTTTTCCTTCTGCTACCCGTCCGGGGTCCAGTACCGTCAAGTGGTTCTCCCCAGTGCCTTTGGCCTAGGTGCCTCCATCTCCGTATCCGAGTTCCAGCAACGTCTGCTGGTCCTTGGTAGTGCTTTGGAGCACAGGTACCTCCTGCTTAGTAACCGTGTCACAGTAACGTCAGCTGGTACTCGGTTGTGACATTGCCTCTTTTCCTTCTGCTACCCGTCCGGGGTCCAGTACCGTCAAGTGGTTCTCCCCAGTGCCTTTGGCCTAGGTGCCTCCATCTCCGTATCCGAGTTCCAGCAACGTCTGCTGGTCCTTGGTAGTGCTTTGGAGCACAGGTACCTCCTGCTTAGTAACCGTGTCACAGTAACGTCAGCTGGTACTCGGTTGTGACATTGCCTCTTTTCCTTCTGCTACCCGTCCGGGGTCCAGTACCGTCAAGTGGTTCTCCCCAGTGCCTTTGGCCTAGTGCCTCCATCTCCGTATCCGAGTTCCAGCAACGTCTGCTGGTCCTTGGTAGTGCTTTGGAGCACAGGTACCTCCTGCTTAGTAACCGTGTCACAGTAACGTCAGCTGGTACTCGGTTGTGACATTGCCTCTTTTCCTTCTGCTACCCGTCCGGGGTCCAGCACAGTCAGCTGGTCCTTGTAACTTCCATTGTCTCTTGCTCCATCTGATACCCGTCAGGGTTCCAGTAACGTCAGCTGTTTCTCGGAAATTAGACGACATTAAAGACCACCCAGAAGAAGATGACGACAACAAGGACGACGAGCATGAAGCCAACCAGCCTGAACACCATCACAAAGAAAAAATAAAAGATTACCAAGAAGAAGATCACCAACAGGACAAAGAAGGTTAAGACAAACTACAAGATACAGAACAAGAGACAGAAGAACAATAAGCAGAAGATCAAAAAGCAGAAGAACATGAAGTATAAGACCAAAATGAAGAGCAAAATATATGCTCTAAATTCTAAGCAGAAGAAGACTAAGCAGTGTATGGGGGTGAGTCCGTTCCTCCTCGTGGTGCCCCTGGAAAATGCCTGCTGCTGCTGCAGGCTAAACTGAACACGGACAAAGTCAAATACTGTTGTAATTTAAATCTTTTGTGACAGCAAGAACGGAAGGATGAACAATTCATACTTTTACAGATTACAAGTACAGGAATCTCTGTCACAAATAAGAATATGATGAAGAAGATGAGAGAAGAAGATGAAGAATTTGAATATGAAGAAGATTAATTAGTTTAATAATAACAATATGAGTAATGTAAACAAAAACATGAATAGAAGAAGTTTAAGAAGAAAATTAAGAAGGTGAAGATAAGAATAATTTGATGAGAAAGATGATGCTGCTGCTGAAGATTATGAAGGAGAAAGTGTGGCACTGGCAAAAGTTAAAAAGGTGAAGAGCATGGAAGTTGTTAAACATACATATTTGCCAAAATAGAAAAAAGGTTAACAACATTGTCAATTTGTTAGTCAATCCAAACGTATTTCCAAAAAAAAATATATGAATGCTATTCCAATGCATTGGGTTAAACATGTATGCCTTTATTGTCTCCTCAACCTCCCCCAATACATTCTACATTAGTCTTTGTTGTTTTCCTTCATGTACAATTAACCAACAAGGCAAGAATAGTTTTTTTTAATTTCGATATTTTGTTCCCATAGACTTACATGGGACTTCCGGTATCGAAATCGGATATCGACGATATTTAGTGCTATCGGCGATACAATTTCGATACGATATTTTTAGATATCGAGCAATATCGCTCAACACTAGTGGCTATACCTTAAAATAGCAGTTCATGCAAGATGACCCTGGAATCCCACAGAAATGGAACAAGTTTCCAAAGAAGAATGGATAAAAAATCCCTCAAACAAGAATTCAAAACGTTTAAAAGCTGTTATACTTGCAAAAGGGGGTGCTACTAAGTACTAACCATGCAGGGGGCCCAAACTTTAGCATAGTCCCGTCTTCCTTTATGTAATTTTTCAAGTGTAAAAGATGAAATTACATATACGAGTATATTTTTTTTAGCCTAAAATAACTTTACCCCTTTTAGAGATCATTTCATCTTCAACTTGCTTAACTATTCACAATAACAGTAATTTTAACCAATAACCAGGCGTGCCCAAACTTTTACAAGCCACTGCACAGTCCATTTTCTCCTGTTACTCTTGTGAAAATGCAAAATTTGGGGCAAAATCAACATTTATATAGTAAAAGGTAAAATTTTCATTTTTGTCCTTCCACATTCCTTAATTCCTGTTAAGCACCTGCAAGGTTATAAACCTATTGAATGTGGTTTTGAGCGCTTTAAGGCATGCAATTTTTAAAATGGTTTCACATTTGATTTTTTTCTGTCTTATAAGCCCCTCAAATTCACTTCAAATTTGATGAGATCACAAAAAATGGTTTTATAAATTTTGTTGGAAAGTTGAGAAATTGCTAATTAAATTTAATCCTTCTAGTTTCCGAACAAAATAAAAATATGCTACAAAAGGGATGCTGATGTAAAGTAGACATGTGGTAAAAATGTTATTTATTAACTGTTTTGTGTAATTTAGCTATCTGGTTTAAGGGCATAAAAATTCAAAGTTTGAAAATTGCCAATTTTTTTCTATGAATGCATAGACTTGCATTGTATAGTTTGAGCTGACATGGATGGTTCTTGTACGAGAAAAAACTGATATGTGATTGATTCCTTAGTTGGTAACTTTGGTTATATCATTCATAACTATGCAGAAATTCGCGTCGTGTGGAAACATAATTTCAAACTAAAGGAGAGCAGATTTGTAACTTTGTAACTTACTCCTTTTATTTAAGTATCGCTCCATTACATAATGTAGAGATGTCATTTTGGAAAATAGAATTTCAAAGGCAAATCCAAGACTGACTTTTTGATGATTATGATGAAAAGTGTTTATTTATCTGGGTCTCTTGTCTGTATAAAGTCCCTGCTGTTTGGACTGAAACCAGCCAGAATCCCTCCTGTGTAATTAAAACTAATTCCAATTATAATGTGGCAGAAAATTCTTCTATTTCACAAATATATTTTCTGCTCTCCACAGCTGCAGTAAATGATTGTGTGATTAAGAAAGCAAAACAACAATGTGATCAACAGTAAAAGTCTCAGCTTCACTGTACATGAAATAAAATATGTAACATTTATAAAAATGTAAGGATGCGTAATAAAATGTAAAGTAGAACATTTGAAACAAAATACTCTTTGGCGCTGATTCGTTAAGACTGCTGTAGCGCACTCCTGTCTTAATGAAGAGCTCACTGGAGGATGATGCGCCAAATTCATGCCACATAATGAATTTGGTGCATCTTCTCAGTGCGTCCACTTCCATGTGCCTCGCTAGAAATGCTTCCCCAAACAGAGACTCAGGTAGCATTTCCTGTCCTTAAATATGCCAGCACTTTTGCAAAATTTTATGGGCACTTGTAGCCACACTCTGTCTTTCCCTTGTCTGTCCATTTTGGCAGAGCTGTGACTAACTGATGTCAAAAATTGCAAAAATCTTTGTTCAAATCCACATTGAAAAAAAAATCTTGCAACTTTTTTGCAGTGCTACTATTACTGCTCGGTTGTTTGGTGCCAGCAATGTTGGTGTTGCTGCTGCCAGCCCTGGTTCAAAGTATCAGATGATGCCACTTCAATGAGATCCTTAGAGATTGGAAATATATCTTCTATTCCAGGGATGGGGTTAATGGCTAAACTTAAAAACACACCTTTAACAGGCATTCACGGTCATAGAAAGTTAACATTGGATTTTACGAGGTAACAGGACAGGGAAACTTCAGCCAGAAGCAGTAGTTATTAGGGATGAGCGAACATGCTTTGTGATACTCGGTTAACACTCGAATATCATGGTGCTCGGATGTACTTGTTACTCGGCGAGTAATGGGTGGTTGTCTATATAATACTTGAATTCCCGATCCACATTTTTGACACCTATTACTGAGCTACTAAGCATGCGGGGATTGCGTACTCATCACTGTAATGCCGTAGCCATTTTGGTTGTGGCATTACTGTGATTGGTTGGCCATGTGACATCATCAAGGGTTAAAAAAGAACAGGCGCCACCTATTACACAGCTCTATCACACTTTGTATTGGAGGGAGAGAGTGCTTGTCTAGGACTGTGTGTACAACATAACAAATCAGAGACTTGTACTGTTGATACTGATGCTGAAGCTGAGCCATCATACTAACAGTCATTTTAAAGGGCTAATCGTTTGCTTTGCTGTTTGTATCACATACAATCTGTGTTTAGCCTAGGGACGGAAAGAGAGTCGCAGGAGCAGGGAGAGTGACAGAATAGTTTGTTGACAGGGATTAGGGCGGTGCAGTCTGTTGGCAAATATATAACTTCAGTTTTGGTTTTTTTTTGACGGGGTGAAAAAATTGAACATATTTTGAGCCATCTAGAATTGCGTGATTTGTATTAATTTTTTGTGTTGTATAACACTGATAAAAATCGTTAAAAATTTTCCCTTGGTTTAATTTCTTACTCATACACTATTCTGTGTTGTGGATTTTTTTTATATATATATAACACTCCAAAAAAGAGTTTTTTATATATTTTGCGGGATTAAGTTTACACCCATACAGTATTAAGTGGTCTGGGGTTCATTTCCTGAAAAAAAGCGTTAGATTTTGCATGCTTAAATTTCTCAGCCATGCATTTTCATGTGTTCTGTGGTAAATTTCTGTGATATCTAACACTCTAAAAAGTGGTTACAAAAATATTAGCTAGATTACATTTCCCACCCATACACTATTCCGTGGTCTGGGGTAAATTTCTGTGACATCTAACACTGCAAAAAAAGCGTTTAAAAAAATGTCTACACTACAATTCTCATCCATACACTATTCCATGGTTAGGATGACATTTCCTGTGATCTATAAAACTAAAAAAAATGGCATTCAAAAATTTTGCAGTCTTAATTTTGTCAGACATACAGTATTACATGGTCTGGAATATATGATTTCTGTGATATATAACAATCCAAAAAAGCGTTTAAAAATTGCTGGGTTAAATTTCTCACTCATACAGTATTACGTACTTTGTGGAACATTTTAGTGGCATATAACACTCCTAAAAAGTGTTGAAACATTTTTCTGGAATGAATTTGCTTATCATATATATACTTTTGCGCTCTTTCTATTACATTACAGTGATATTAAACTCCCAAAAATCACTTTGACTGCTGCACGTGACCAATTTTTTCTCTTATAAAAAATAAAATTGGTTTCAAGAGGCCTAGCACCCGATTATGTGGGTCAAACGCCTGGGTACATGATTGGTGCCAACAGCTGATACCACTGTCTCTTCCCCTGTGCTAAGTGCTTCTCAATTACCTGTCTAAAACACTGGAGCAGATGCCCCCTGCCCTGCACCTGTCTTTGTACATTCTGACTTACTATCATCAGGCAATCTCAAATCTTTGTCCCAGCACAGTGTTCAACTATCCTTAACTCAGGCTTTGGAACGAAGGAGAAAGTCTGCAGTACCCACAGGCTCAAAGCCTAAACAGACACATTTCCAGGCTGTTTGTCATGGAAATGTTGCCATATTGTCTTGTTGACATGTAGGATTTCCACCTATTCATGGCAGCAGCCATCCCTTGGTACTTGGTCCCCAGCCGCCACTTTGTCTTGCAGTGTGGTGTCCCTGCCTTGTACCAGCATGTGACCAGGAACATCACTCGTGCCCTTACCAATGCGGTTTCTGGGATTGTCCACTTAATGACCGACAAATGGACAAGCGCTTGTGGCCAGCGATTCTAAATTTCACTGAGAGCACACTGAGTGAACATTGTGGAGGCTGGGATTATGTATGAGCTCCTGATGCCAAGGATTGCTGGCCTTAATTCGAATATGGTTTTCTCCACCTCCTACAGCAGTTCATGCACCTCCTCCTGCTCTTCCTTTTCCTCCATCTCCATGTGCTCTCTCAGAGAATGTCGTCAACATCAGCCAGAAGCTGAAAGCTCTGCAGCACTGCATCAGCGAAGCAGCAATAAGCTCTGCTGAAGCTAATTTGTCTAGGAGATAAACTGTACACTATGACAGAGTTACTTAAAGGAATAACAGACCAGACAGATCTGCGTTTTTTGCGTCTGAACCTCCAACCAGGCATGGTTGTGTGTGATAATGGCCATAACCTGGTGACAGCTGTGAAGCTTAGCAAGCTCACACATGTACCATGCTTGGAACACGTGGTAGTGTCAATTTGGTAGTTCAGCAATTTCTGAAAACCTACCTAGATGGTCAAGGTACGCAGAGTCAGTGCCCATTTCCGCAAGTTGGCTACTACTGCTGCCCCCACTCTGGCAGTGCTGCAGCAGCACATGCAAGCGCCTGCTCACTGGCTGGTGTGTGACGTCACCATATGCTGGAACGCCACACTGCAGATGCAGGCAAAGATTTGTGTGCAGCAGAGGCCATTTGTTGAGCACCAGCTCCAACACACCCCTCGTTATTCTTGTCAGCCTCCCCACATAACAACTGAAGATTGGTCATGGATGTGTTAGGGTCTGCGGAACGCACCAAATATATGATGTAAAGAGGTGCGTTCGCAGCCCGGGGTCCACCGTTCAGGCGGAGCCTTCTGCTAGTAAAATGGCGCAAGAAGAGAACTCTGTTATCCCGCAGAGTCGCCAAAATAAACGCCGTAACGCGTTGTGGCAATATGTGCGAACTCTGTTATTCCACAGAGCCGCTAGGAGTGCCGCAGCGCTATATGGTGATGTGTGCAAACTCACTTAACACCACTGAGTCGCAAAATAAACACGCTAGGGCACTGTCTAGCGTTGAAAGCGAACCCTGTTGCGTCACAGAGCCGCTGAGAAAAACTTCTGTGTCCTGTCAGACACCCAGGTACACAGTTGACTGCTAAGCGAACATAGAACGTGATCATGCGCTAATGTCCTCACGGGAGACACCCGCAATCTATGGCGTCTGAGCGCCAGGCCCTGAATACGGCAATCAAACTCCTCACCGGTTATGCTGGTAATCTAGGGCATCTAGGACACCGACCCTGACCAGCTAGCATACCAAACTCCTCACCGATTAAGTCGATATTCTAGGGGCTTATTTCAGCCAGGCCCTAACCACACACATGCATGACCACACTGGCGCAAAGCATATGACGATTGATATTAGCGCATGGCGGCCCAGCCATGCCACCCTTTTATAGTAACAGCTACAGGACCTGCCAGAAACAAGGACCAATGAGAAACTGTTCCAAAACACATGCAGTTTCAGGACCTTCCTGGCAGACCAATAAGAGCTGCTGCAGTACCTGAACATGTGACCCCTGATCTCCAATGAGAGAGCCTACCCTGGGCATGCTCAGAAGGGGAAAATCACAAAGACGTCTGCTCCAGCACTGGCTATAATAGCAGATCCAGGAGAGGCAGCAGTAAGTCTCTGCACAGTACTGGAATGGGAAAGACGCTGGGACCAACGTCTCTGCTGAGCAGGCTCCACTGCGGCCGGAGACGAATGGGGGACCGCAGCGGGACTGGTTCGAGACTCCCCTAGCAACAGCGGGAACTCGAACCCTAACATTACCCCCCTCCTAGGGCCCCCCTTCTTTGGGCCTCGCTGCGTTCAAAGACAGCGATGAGCTGCGGAGTGTGAACATGCTTGGCAGGCTCCCAGGACCTATCCTCAGGCCCATAACCCCTCCAATCCACCAAATAAAATTTTTTGCCTCGTACCACCTTGCACCCAACAATGGCATTCACCTCATGATCGTCGGTAGATGAACCCGATGTCCCGGCAGATGACTCGGAAAACCGGGAAATGGCCACGGGTTTCAGGAGGCACGTGAAAGGTGTCGGTGATACCAAGGCGAGGCGGAAGGGCTAGGCGGTAAACCACCGGGTTCACCTGCTAAAGAACTTTAAAGGGGCCCAAAAAGCGAGGTGCCAACTTGGTGGATTCTACACGTAGCCTGATGTTTCGGACAGAAAGCCACACTAGGTCACCCGGAGCAAATGTAGGAGCGGGGCGCCGATGGGCATTGGCCGAAGACCTCATCCTCTCTTTGGAGGCCTGAATGGCATCCTGGGTGCGGTCCCAAATGTCCCGTGGCTCCACAGCCCAGTCTGCCACCCTGGAATCGGCGGAAGACACTGGCATGGGCACTGGTACCCGCGGATGCTGACCGTAGTTCAGGAGGAATGGGGTCTGTCCGGTGGAGTCAGCCACAGCATTATTTAGAGCGAACTCAGCCCACGGTGCAAGGATGCCCAGTCATCCTGCCTGGCAGAGACAAAATGTCGCAAATATGTGACCAAGGTCTGGTTGGCCCTCTCTACCAACCCATTCGTCTCGGGTTGGTATGCAGAGGAGAGATTCAACTCAATGCTGAGTAAACGACACAGCTCTCTCCAGAACCGAGAAGCAAACTGGGGACCTCGATCACTGACAATTTTGTCTGGCATACCGTGTAGGCGGAAAATATGCCTAATGAACAATGCTGCCAAGGCCTGTTCAGACGGTAACCGTGGTATCGGCACTAAGTGCACCATTTTGGAGAAGTGGTCGGTTATCACCCAGATGATGGTGCAGCCCCGAGACTTGGGTAAGCCCACCACAAAATCCATCCCGACCATCTCCCAAGGCCTGTCTGCCACCGGTAAAGGGAAAAGTAACCCAGCTGGCCATTGTCGAGGGGACTTATTCTTGGCGCAGGAGATGCACGCCTGAACGTATTCCCTGACGTCACGGACCATATGTGGCCACCAGTATGTCCTCGCCAGCAACTCAGATGTCCTTTTTGCCCCAAAATGTCCACCCACCCTGACGAATGTTCCCAAGAGAGTACCTCCGGTCGCAAATTGGTGGGCACAAAAGTCTTGCCCGGAGGCACAGACTCAAGCGAAACCGGGGCCACAGTTCTTAGGCTCTCTGTGGGGACAATCAACCGAGGTTCCTCTCCACCTCCTCAGAGGACACAACGGAGCGAGAAAGCGCATCGGCCCGAATGATCTTCCACCGGAGAGGAAATGGAGGGTGAAATGAATCCGGGAAAAGAACAGGGACCATCTGGCCTGACGAGAATTTATCCTCTGGGCGGTCAGTAAATAGACCAAATTTTTGTGGTCAGTGAAAACTTGAAAGGAAAGCGAGCCCCCTCCAGGAGATGTCTCCACTCGGAAAAAAGGCCAACTTCATGGCTAGCAACTCCCTATCCCCAATGGAATAATTCCTCTCCACTGGTGTGAAGGCCTTGGAAAAGAAGAAACAAGGATGTTTCCAACCTTGAGCATCCTTTTGAAAAAGGACTGCTCCAGCACCAACGGACGAGGCATCGACCTCCAATAAAAAAGGCTTATCAACCTCGGGGCGATGTAAGATGGGAGCGCTAGCAAATGGGACTTAATTGAAGTAAAGGCCTTGGAGACCTCCTCTGACCACAATTTGGGATTGGCTCCCTTCTTGGTGAGGGCTACCAAGGGAGCTACCAAAGTGGAGAAGTGGGGAATGAATTGGCGATAGTAATTAATGAACCCCATAAAGCGCTGCACCGCTTTAAGAGAATGGGGTTCTTGCCAATCTATCACAGCCTGTAGTTTGGCAGGATCCATAGCCAATCCCTGGGCGGAGATGATATAGCCCAGGAAAGGTAAAGACTAGAGTTGAGCGATACTTTCTGATATCCAAAAGTATCGGAATCGGAATGGTATCGCCGATACCATTAAAATATCGGCGATACCCGATACCGATACCGGAAGTCCCATGTAAGTCTATGGGAACAAAATATCGCAAATAAAAAAAACCTTTATTTCCTTGTAAACACTAAATATACACACATAGAATACATATATATATATATATATATATATATATATATATTACATGTCATTGTGACATATATATATACATATATGTATAGTTTATACACTTCTACATAGTAAAATATCCTCTGATTCAATTGCCGGGTAAAGCCGGCTTCTGTGAAAAGACAGAAGCACCCGACATGAAATGACACTTGGTGTACATAGGGTTAACCATGTCTTTTCATGTCGTTTGCAATCTGATTTGCACAAACAATTACATCAGTCTATGTGTGCAAAATTTCACACCTGTAGGGGTTAATTAAAGGTGTAAATTCGTTGTAAAAAAACCGGACTTTTTTGCTACGAATTTACACCTTTAATTAACCCCTACAGGTGTGAAATTTTGCACACTTAAGGTACTGCACACTAAGCTATCCCGCTAGCGATCTCGTTAGCGTTGCATACTAATGAGATCGCTAGCGGGATTGTTCTATATCGCTAAATGCGGCCACATTTAGCGATATAGTTAACGACGCTATCGCGTTAGCGATCTTCTTAACGACTTTAGCGGTACAAAAGTACAGCTAAATCGCTAAGAAAAGGTGCCACACAGCGATTAGATACTTACCCAGCGGGAGCGCCAGCGATGAATAGGGTCCGGAACGATTTCAGCGATGAGCGAGATCACAGCAGAAGCTCGTCGCTGGAAGCTGCCGCACTGAACAATATCGCTAACGGGATCGCTAAATAGTGATGTTTTTAGCGATCCCGTTAGCGATATTGTTTAGTGTGGCATACCTTTACACTCATGTAATTGTTTGTGCAAATCAGATATCAAACTACATGAAAGACATGGTTAACTCTATGTAAACAAGTGTCATTCATGTCGGGTTCTGCATTTTCACAAAAGCCGGCAATTGAATTAGCGGCTATTATACTATGTAGAAGTGTATGAACTATAAATATATATATATATATGTGTCACAAACTCAATGACATGTATATATATATATGAGGTGTAAAATTGCTGAAAAAAAATGCGTGGGCTCCCGCCCTATTTTCGCAACCAGACAGACAAAGCCAGTGAGTGGGGGCAGATAATAATAGCCCAGAGAGGGACCATTATTTTTGGCCCCCCCGGCTACTAAAATCTGCCCCAAGACACCCCAGAAAGGGCAAATCTCTAATTAGATTTGCCCTTTCTGGCACTTTGCCCGTCTATTCCCATTGCCCTGTAGCGGTGGCGAATGGGTTAATAAGGGGTTAAAATGACCTTGCAATTGAAAGGTCACTTTAAGCCAGGTTAATAATTGAGAGCTGTCAATTAGACAACTATCAATTATTAATCCTATTGTATGAAAGAAAAATCAAACACACACACTTTAATAAAAAAGAAGTTTAATGAAATAATCACACAGTTTTTGACCATATTTTATTTACCTGCTAAAACCATTTCCTGTAATAAAAATAAAATAATAAAGCAAAATTATTCTTACCTATCCCATGCACAGTCAGGTCCCACGGTGTAATCCTTCAGAAAGGGTTAATGTTTACTGCAGGGACCGCAGCTAATGCTGCAGCCTCACAGTAAACCCCCAAATGAATGAGCTCCTCTCCTGGCTGACAGGAGAGGAAGTGGAAAGCTTAATTGATTGCTTTCCACTTTCACTTCAGGTCAGCCAGGGACACCATCAGTGACGTCAGAGGGAACTGATTAACAAAAATAGGGGTTCCCTTCGAAAAAAAAATGGCGTGGGGTCCCCCCTATTTTTGTTAACCAGCCAGATGAAGCAGACCGCTGAGGCCTGGATTTTCAGGCTGTTAAGGAGCCAAGATCCATGGACCTTGCCAGCCTGATAATACCAGGCCACAGCAGTCTGCATATCTTGGCTGATTAACAAAAATAGGGGATCCCCTCGAAAAAAATTGGCGTGGGTTCCCCCCTATTTTTGTTAACCAGCCAGATGAAGCAGACCGCTGAGGCCTGGTTTTTCAGGCTGGTAAGGATCCAATATCCATGAACCTTGCAAGCCTGATAATACCAGGCCACAGCAGTCTGCTTAGCTTGGCTGGTTAACAAAAATAGGGGATCCCCTCGAAAAAAAAAACGGCGTAGGGGTCCCCCTATTTTTGTTAACCAGCCAAGTAAAATGCAGACTGCTGCGGCCTGGTATTAAAAGACTGTCAAGGCCCATGGATTTTGGCCCTCAACAGCCTGATAATACCAGGCTACAGCAGCCCCACATTTGGCGCATCAAAAGATGTGCCAATTGTGGCACTTTACCCGGCTCTTCCCACTGCCCTGTAGCGGTGGCAAGTGGGGTAATAAGGGGTTAATGTCACCGTTGATTGCACGGTGACAATAAGCCCGGTTAATAATGGAGAGGTGTCAATAAGACACCGATCCATTATTAATCCCAAAGTTATTAAATGTATAAAAAAAAGACAAAGCAAGAAAAAAGTCTTTTAATGAAATAAAAGAGACAACACAGTTTTCATTAATTTTATTATACACTCATTCCTGCGACGCCATCGATCTCCTGTAAAAAAAAAAAAAAAACAAACCAACAGTATACCACCTGTCCAACGCAGTCCATAGTAACGACAGTCCCACGACGATCCAGCTCTGCTACATCGCAATGACAGGCAGAGCCTGTCATCCCGACGCAGCACAGCTGATTACCTGCTTCCCCGGCGGTGACGTCATCGGACTGACTGCTTTACGGCCGGGATTACCCAGCAGTCACTGCAGTTATCGCGAGAAACTGCATGTGACCGCCGGGGAAAGATGATGGCGGCCATGAAGCAGTGCAGGACGTGACCGCCGGAGATCTTCTGCCAGGTAAGTGCCGCTGACTCCTGACAGACCCGACCGACGGACACTGACAGTGACAGTGACAATCCCGATTCCGGTATCCGATATGACGAAAATATCGGAACTCGGAATCGGAATTCCGATACAGCCAATATCGGCCGATACCCGATATTTGCAGTATCGGAATGCTCAACCCTAGTAAAGACTCCTGCTCAAACATGCATTTCTCCAACTTTGCATAGAGGGAGTTCGCCCGTAACAGGTAAAGAGTTTGCAGACATCCCTCCGGTGAGAGTCAATATCTGGAGAAAAGATGAGAATATCATCCAGATAGACTACTACAGAGGTGGAAAGCATATCCCGGAAGATATCATTGACAAAGTCTTGGAAAACGGCTGGGGCATTACAGAGCCCGAAGGCATCACCAGGTATTCATAATGCCCATCCCTGGTATTAAAAGCCATCTTCCATTCATCCCCCTCACGGATGCGAATCAGGTTATAAGCACCACGCAGATCTAATTTAGTAAATACCCTTGCTCCCCGGAGCCTATCAAAGAGCTCAGAGATCAGGGGCAACGAGTACTTATTCTTAACGGCGATGGCGTTAAGACCTCTGTAATCTATACACGGACGTAATTCTCAACCCCGCTCCTGCTGGTGACACCGACTTCCTAATGAACCCTCTTGCCAGATTCTCCTGGATATATTGAGATATAGCCTCCGTCTCAGGAAGAGAGAGGGGATAGACCCTTCCCCGAGGAGGTTCTGCTCCAGGCAAGAGGTCAATAGGACAGTCGTAGGGACGATGGGGCGGCAGAGTCTCCGCAGCCTTTTTAGAGAACACGTCTGCATATGACTGATAACACTTGGGAAGAGGAGAAAGATCTGTGGGTATCTCTGTAGTGGTAACCTGAATGCACTCCCTGACACATCTGTCCTTACATGACTCACTCCAACCCAGTATCCTACCGAAGTTCCACTCAATATGAGGGGAGTGTGAACGGAGCCAGGGTACTCCTAGTAGGATTTCGTCTATTCCCTCAGGAAGGACGAGAAGGGAAATAATTTCCTGATGGGAAGGGGGTACACACAAAGTAAGAGGGACAGTCTGATGTGTAATTGGCGAGGGCAATGTCAACCCATTCACTACCCGGACAGTCACTGGTTTGTCAAGCGCTACCAGATGTATTGCGTGGCGACGAGCAAAGGTGAATGACATGAAATTCCCCTCTGCTCCTGAGTCCACACAAAGCTCGACTGTAAGTGTGGAAGAGTCCACAGTGACTGTCCCTTTAAATGTCTTCTTGGAGGAAAATGCCGCTGTCTCTAGTGAACCTCCTCCCAGGGCCACTAGGCGCGATCGCTTCCCCGATCGCTGTGGACATTTGTTGGCATAGTGTCCTGTCTGCTGATAAAGGTTACAGACCACAGATACTCGGACGACTCGAGACTTAGGTCCTGCACGAGGAACTTCTGTGGCCTTTTGGGGTTCGGACGCCAGATCGGGGGATTCGAGAGGTGTGGCAAAGGTGGGAGCCAACCGAATCCTCTGCCTACACTGGGCCTGCTCCAACCTCCGCTCGTGAAAACGGAGGTCGATGCGGGTAGATATGGAGATAAGCTTCTCCAGTGTGGCGGGAATCTCCCTGGTAGCCAAAGCGTCTTTTACATGGTCAGCCAGTCCTCGCCAGTAGACTGGAATGAGAACTTTATCCGACCAGTCTAGCTCTGAGACCAGAGTCCGAAACTGGACGGAAAACTGACTGACCAAAGACGAACCCTGTGTCAATGCCAGCAGTTGTAGCGCCGTATCGTGGGTGACCTGAGGTCCTAAAAAGACCTTTTTAAGAGCCTCCAGGAAACGAGGAGCACTCCGCACCACACGATCGTCGCGCTCCCACAGCGGCGTTGCCCACTCCAACGCTCTGCCCGAAAGTAGAGACAGTACAAAACCCACTTGTGCCCGATCCGTGGGGAAACGTGCAGCCAGAAGCTCGAGCTGTATAGAGCACTGACTCACGAATCCCCGACATTGCTGCTGTCACCGGCAAACTTGTCAGGAAGCGGGAGGTGGGATAATGTAGGGGCAGAGGTGGCAGAGGACAAACTGGCTGCAGCCACGCTAGCAGCCTGAACAGCGACTGCGGTAACATCCACAGCTGAGGTTGTGCGCTCAAGAGCTGCCAACCTACCCTCCAGCTGCTGGATGTACTGCGGTAGACGCTGGTCATCCGCCATTTTACTAGCCAGACCCTGGCGCTAATATTATGTTAGGGTCTGTGGAACGCACCAAATATATGATGTAAAGAGGTGCGTTCGCAGCCCGGGGTCCACCGTGCAAGCGGAGCCTTCTGCTAGTAAAATGGCACAAGAAGCAAACTCTGTTATCCCGCAGAGTCGCCAAAATAAACGTACAAAAACGAAACCAAAATGGATTTTCCCACGAAATATGTTAAAGAACATTCTTTCAATGTTAATAATTTGTATGGAAGGCAAAATAAATAACACCCCAAAAAATGTTTCTCCACCACTTTGTCTATGTTCACACGTTGCGTTTTTGATGCGTTTTTCAACGTTGCCATTTCTTTCAACCAATACAAATTCATTAACTGGGAAATGTCATTGTAGCATTTAACAACCTTAGCTGGCCATGTGGTGTGTGACACATCATCAGACACATCTTGTTTCATTTATGAAGGAGTGACTCTTTAAATCACAAAGCCTCATTTTATAGGGGCATCAGGCGGCATTACTATTCTTAAAGGGCCATTATTAAACAGTGGGTCTCCTATACTGTTATTGCCTATGCATTGAGTGGTTGGGCTTCCAAAAATTAGGACACACCCCAATACCCCTTTCACGAGACGTACAGGAGGGCCTCCTGAAAAATGTTTCTCATTATAAGAAAGTGGGTCTCCCATAGTGTTTGCCTATGCATTGAATGCAAGGGCTGCCTTTCCCTAAAGTAACACGCACCCCAATAACCCTTGGAACAGCCGACCTGGATGGTCATAATATTAGGGCCGGGATTCTCCTACTTCACAGGGTGTATTCCAGGCCTTGTCTCCCTCTGCAGTCTCCCATTCTTCTTCGATATCAGTAGAGCCTGCTCAGCAGAGAGGTCGGTCTCAGCGTCTTGCTCAGACTGGTGCTGTTCGTCTGGTTGCTTCTTGTTCTCCAGTTACAGCTATTGTAACTAGCAATAGGCGGCAGCGAGCAGACGTTCCTGGGTCTAAGTCCAGAAATCACTTCACTGAGCATGTTCGTGAGGCGACCTGTCATCAGTGGTCGGTTGTCAGCTGCTCGGATGACGTTGAAATTCCTGATTGGTGCATGAACAAGGTCCCGTCAGACTGCGCTTGAACAGGAACGTATAAAAGGTCCTCATATGTTTGGTGTGTTGGTGGAAGCGTTACCACCCTGTGTGCACATGCCCTGCTACTAGAAGTTCTGTGTGTGCATAGACAGGCAGTGTAGTGTGGAAACTCCCGCTTGAGCCTAGCACCTGCACCGGGCAACAGCGTCACATGTGGTTGTTTTACAAACCGTGTGACAGGGAAGTCTCAATCACCAGCATAGTGGGGGGTGAGTCATAGGGACCCCAACTAGCGTTTTTTCTATTATGCTTCTCGGAAGGCTAACAGGGCATAACCTAGAGTGCTATCTGTTTGTGTGCTGCTCTGTGGAGTAACAGAGGCAGGTACTTTGCACTGTTTACACTGAGTGACGTTTAACTAAGTGTGATTATTGTGCTTGCTTGCAGCTTCGCTCCGCCATTGTTTCCTAGCAGTGGTTCCTCTATCACCGCATGGTACACCCTAGGTTACGATCGCACCTTCTCATAAAATATATTTGGTGCGATCTGCTAACCCTAACACACATAAAGCAAAAGTTCCCATTATTTTTCATTTGGTACTGCCATACTGCTGGCCTATGCATTGAATGCAAAACCTGCCCTGCACTAAAGTTACATGCACCCCAATAAGCCTTTGCAACCAGGTACAGGATGGCCACAGGAAAACCAAGTTCACATTTGGTACTGCCGTACTGTTAGGCTATGCATTGAATGCAAGGCCTGCCCTGCACCAAATTCACGCAAACCCCAATAAGCCTTTGAACCCATGTACTGGATGGCCACATGAAACAAAAGTTCCCATTATTTTTCATTTGGTACTGCCTTACTGTATTCCTATGCATTGAATGCAAGGCCCGCCCTGCCCTAACGTTACACGCACCTCAATAAGCCTTTGAACCCACGTAACTGGATGACCACCTGAAAACATTGTTCGTATTAATTTGGTACTCCCATATTGTTTGGCTATGCAGTCAATTTTTGAGCCTAAAGAGCCTGTGTTGGAGAATGTCAGTGTTGAGGATGAAGAACTGGCAGTGGAGAATGTCAGTGTTGAGTCTGGAAAACCTGCAGTAGATAATTTCAGTGTGGAGGCTGAAGAACCTGCAGCGGACAATTGCAGTGTTGAGGCTAAAGTCCCAGTGGTGGACAATTGCAGTGTTCATGCTGAATACCTGGCAGTGGACAATTGCAGTGTTGACGCTAAAGACCCAGTGGGGGACAATTGCAGTGTTGAGGCTGAAGACCCGGCAGTGGACAATTGCAGTATTGAGGCTAAAGGCCCTGCAGTGGACAATTGCAGTGTTGAGGCTGAAGACCCTGAAGTGGATAATTGCAATGTTGACGCTTAAGACCCTGCAGAGGACAATTGTAGTGTTGAAGCTGAATACCCGGCAGTGGACAATTGCAGTCTTGACGCTAAAGACCCAGCGGTGGACAATTGCAATGTTGAGGCTGAAGAACTGGCAGTGAGGAATTGCCTTCTTGAAGATGAACAACCAACAAAGTTCACATTATTAGGAAGTGGGTCTCCCATACTGTTTGCCTATGCAGTGAATGCAAGGCCTGCCCCAAATTTGGACAAGCCAAAATACCACTTGGAAGAGACATGGAGAAAGTCCTCCTAAAAATCTGTTTCCATAGCAATGGAGCAGGTCTCCTATACTTGTAATGCCCATACAGTCAGTGTATGGGCTGACAAAACAATTCCCCCTGAGGGGTACACATCAACATACTGTCTCAACATTTTTGTTACATGCATCCTAAACACCCTTCAAAAAAATTACGTGGCTGTTGCATCATGGAACATGTTGACCCTCGTGTTCTAGTGGTGGTATGTGAAGAAACGTGGAGGATGGCCTATGAAAAAGGTCTTCCCAGTTTAAAGGAGCAAGTCTCCTATACATGGAATGCCCATAAACTAAGTGTATGGGCTGACAAACATTCTCCCCTGGGGGGGGACATCAAGCTACTGTGTAAATATTTTTTGTTATGGACATCATAAACGCCCTTGCATAACAATATAGTGGCTGTTTCATCACGGAACACAGTCACCATGATGATCTAGTGGTGGTGTAGGAAGTGACGTGGAGGATGGTCTACGAAAAAGATCTTCCCAGTTTAAAGGAGAGGTTCTCCTATACTTGGAATGCCCAATCACAAAGTGTATGGACTGACAAACATTTTCCCCTGGGGGGGCACATCAAGCTACTGTGTCAATATATTTTGTTATGTACATTATAAACAGCCTTGCAAAACAATATAGTGGCTGTTGCATCACGGAAAACATTGAGTCTCGTGTTCTAGTGGTGGTGTCTGAAGAAATGTGGAGGATGGCCTACGAAAAAGATCTTCCCAGTTTAAAGGATCGGGTCTCCTATACTTGGAATGCCCAGACACTAAAGGTACACATCAAGCTACTGTGTAAATATTTTGAATTAAAAGGGCATCAAAAACACAATTTTACACAATAAGTTGGCTGTTGCATCACGGACCACGGTCACCATGTTGATCTAGTGGTGGTGGATGATGAGGATGAGGAGAGGAGGAAGATAACACACCAAATAGCCAAAGTCAGGAAGCGTATACCCATGTGTGGGTGTGAAGAGGTGCATGGTAATACACCTCCCAAAAAAATACACTGTATTGGAGGTTATGTTTCACTGTTATCATTCGGTGGTGTACAGAAGTCTGCCCCAATCCAGGCCTTGTTCATTTTTATAAGAGTCAGCCTGTCAGCATTTTCAGTCTGCCATGCGTGCCAGACTGCTAACTGGCAAGACTTCCGTGTCCTCACCAACAGGATGACTAACCATGCTGACCTCCTCCTCCCTGTCCTCAGGCCATCCACGCTGAACAGACAGTATGACAGTTGTGCTCGTAGTACCATCTATAGCGCATGAAAGTAGCTCCTGTTCTTCCGCCTCCTCTTCTTCCTCATTGTCAACCAATCCACGTTGGGATGACATGAGGCTGGGCTGTGTGTACTCACCCTGTATGGTTCCTTGCTCCATCTCATCATGCTCTGCCTGCAATGCATCCTCTTTCATTGTGAGCAGAGAGCTTTTCAGAATACACAGAAGAAGGATGGTGACGCTAATTATGGTGTCATCACCACTCACCATCTTGGTGGACTCCTCAAAGTTTTGTATGATGGTACATATGTCTGACATCAATGTCCACCACTGAGGTCTTATGTGTGGAGTCTGAACTGAATACCGATGGCCTTGTTGATGCTGGTACTCAACAACTGCCCTCCTCTGCTCACAAATCATTTCCAGCATATGTAGTGTAGAGTTCCAACATATGGGGACATCACACACCAGTTGGTGAGACGAAAGCTGCAAATGCAGCTGAAGCACGGCAAGGGCGGCTGAAGCTGTGGCTCACTTTCTAAAATGGGCACACAGGCCAATACTTTCACAAGCAGATCCGGCAACTCCAGGTATATTTTGAGAAACCGCTGAACCACGAGGTTAAGCACATGGGTCAGGCATGGTACGTGTGTGAGCTCGCAGAGCCGCCACTAGGTTCCGGCCCTTGTCACACACACCATGCCTGGCTGTTGGTTCAGCGGTGTCAGCCACATATCTGCCTGCTCTTTCAGAGCTGTCCACAAATCTTCAGTATTGTGAGTTTTGTCACCTAAGCATATTAGCTTCAGCACAGCCTGTTGCCGCTTGGCTGAGGCAGTGCTGCAGTGCTTCCAGCTTGTGACTGATGTGATCATTTCGGAGATGCAGGCTGAGAGGAGGAGGAGGATGACATGCAGGAGCTGTAGAATGTGGGGCCAACCCTGATTTACCTAGGGCCAGCAATCCTGGGCGTTGGCAGGATGTGTTCCATCCCAAGGTCTAACTGGGTCCTGGCTTCCACTATGTTAACCTAGTGTTCCATCAGCGAGCTGTACCGTCCTTGTCCAGAAGCACTTGCCATGTGTCCGTGGTTAAGTGTACTTTCCCATTAACTGCATTGTTGAGGGCACGAGTATTGTGGGACATGTGGTTGTGTAATGCCTGGACAGCACACCGGGAGAAATAGTGTCGGCTGTGACAGAGTACCTTGGGATTGCCGCCGCCATCAGGTTGCGGAAAGCCTTTCCGTCTCCACGAGCCTAAAAGGCAACATTTCAAGTGCAAGCAGAGGAGAAATGTGTGAATTTAGTACTGTGGCCTGTGTGGCATTGGCTGGGTATTTCCGCTTGAGTTCCAATTACAGGTGTATGGACAGCTGAAGGCTGCGCTGGGACAAGGACGTTGACGTGCTTAATGATGATGTCGTTGAGTGTGTGCAATGACAGGTGCAGGGCAGAAGGCATCTTCGCAAGCACCATGGACAGGAGATTGGCTTCCACGCACAACAGCGGAAGAAGCGTGGTGTCACCCGCAGACACTGTTCCTGGACCCTGGGGTTCAGCCCACAAAGTCGGGTGCTTTGCTGCCATGTGCCTGATCATGCTGGTGGTGGTCAGGCTGGTAGTTTTGCTACCTCTGCTGATGCGGGCATGGCAGGTGGTGCAACTGGCCTGTTTGGAGTTATCGGCAGTCTTTAAAAAACAAGAACACCTAAAAGTTGTCTGACAACTTCCGTCATGTTGGTGTTATGAGGAACGGTTGCCCGTCTTCTGTCTGTGGCTACCATAGTGCTTCTTCCTGCCTGTTGTGATGCTACGCCTCCCTCCCCCTGTGTGCTGCTGTCCTCGCTCTGAATGTCCTCCTGCCAGGTTGGGTGAGTTACTATATCATCCACCACCTCATCTTCCACTTCCGCACCCCGGTCCTCCTCCTGACTTTCAGGCAACTGTGTCTCATCATCGTCCACCTCTTGTGACACGTTGCCACCGTCACCTTCGTGTGAACATGGCTGCTCAAATATTTTGGCACCTCTACATGCAATCTCAGTTTGCCCCTCTTCAAGTGGACTGGGCAAGAGGCCAGAATCTATAGATGGAAAAGTAAACAGCTCTTCGGCGTGTCCAAGTATGGAATCAGTTGTTTCCGGGCACTCGGCATGGGAGGAAGAAGGAGGATCAGGGTGAGGAATATGCGGTCCAAACTCACGGCTACTCAGACTTGACCGTGTGGAAGACAGGGTACTGGTGGTTGTGGCAAAGTGACTGGAAGCATTATCCACATGCAACCAACTACCTTTTCATGCTGCTCTGGTGTCAAGAGTGCTGTTCTGCCGTCCCCTATGAATTCTGCCAGGAATCTGTTACGAGAAGATGTGGGTGTTTGTTGCGGCACAATTGCAGCTTGCCCACGGCCTCTGCCTCTGCATGCACCATCACCATCACATCCACTTCCCCGTCCCTTGCCACGCGCCTTTACCATTTTAAATGGAGTACAATATTTTCCACGTTCACTACAAAAGGATGAATTGGGAGCAAACTTAGATGTGATCCGTGTGCGGGAAAAACGCACCTTCAAATATCTGGACTGTCCTTTTTCTTAACAAACTGGTGTCAATAACTAGGGTAAGAAAAAGCAAAAACTGTGAAATATAGCCCTGAAATGCCATAATTTTTAGCCCACAGATAGATCAGGCGTCTGATGGAGATACCACACTGTTCAATATGTGGCATGTATTTTTAATTTTTTTCCCCAAAATAGTGTACAGAAACAGGGTAAAACACAGCAAAATAAAGGGAATGTAGCCCTGAAGTGTCACAATTTTTAGCACATTAATAGAACAGGCGTCTGACGGAGATACCACACTGTTCAATATTTGGCCTGTATTATAATTTTCTTTTCCACCAAAATAGTGATACAAATAGGGTAACAGACAGCAAATACAGTGTAATGTAGCCTGAAATGCCACAATTTTTAGCGAACAGATAGATCAGGCATCTGACAGAGATACCACTCTGTTCAATATGTGGCCTGTATTTGTACATTTTTCCCCAAAATAGTGTATTGAAATTAGGTAAGACACAGCAAAAAATAAACACCGCAATGCGCTGTGGCAATATGTGCAAACTCTGTTATTTCACAGAGCCGCTAGAAGGAGTGCCGCAGCGCAATATGGCGATGTGTGCGAACTCACTGAACACAACTGAGTCGCAAAATAAAAACGCTAGGGTGCTGTCTAGCGTTGAAAGCGAACCCTGTTACATCACAGAGCCGCTGAGAAAAAGTTCTGTGTCCTGTCAGACACCCAGGTACACAGTTAAGTGCTAAGCGAACATAGAACGTGATCATGCGCTAATGTCCTCGCGGGAGTCACCCGCAATCTATGGCGTCTGAACGCCAGACCCTAAATACGGCAATCAAACTCCTCACCGGTTATGCTGGTAATCTAGGGCATCTAGGACACCGACCCTGACCAGCTAGCATACCAAACTCCTCACCGATTAAGTCGATATTCTAGGGGCTTATTTCAGCCGGACCCTAACCACACACACGCATGACCACACTGGCGCAAAGCATATAATGGTTGATACTAGCGCATGGCGGCTCAGCATTGCCACCCTTTTTAAATAACAGCTACAGGACCTGCCAGAAACAAGGACCAATGAAACTTGTTCCAGAACACCAGTAGTCACAGGACCTTCCTGGCAGACCAATAGGAGCTGCTGAAATACCTGAGCATGTGACCCCTGATCTCCAATGAGAGATCTCACCCTGGGCATGCTCAGAAGGGAAAAACAAGGACTTTGTCCTAAAGACGTCTGCTCGCCGCTAACTAGTACTGGCCACAATAGCAGAGTCTGGAGGAGCAGCAGTAATCCTCTGCACACTGCCAGACTGGGCGAGACGCTGGGACCGACGTCTAAGCTGAGCAGAGTCCACTGCAGCCGGAGACGAATGGGAGACCGCAGCCGGAATGGCTCGAGATTCCCGTTGTGCAGAAGCGGGAACTCGACCCCTAACACACAGTACCCTGAAATGCCACAATTTTTAGAACACTGATAGATCAGGGGTCTAACGAAGAGAGCCTACTTTAAAACATCTGCCCTGTATTTTTTTTTTGGGCCAGCGAAATTGTGTGAATCAGTAGGCTATGACACAGCAACAAAAAAATCTATAGAGGCCTGAAATTGCTAAATTTTGAGCGCAATGATATACTATCCATGTGGCAGACAAAACCCAGTGTAAAATATCTGCCCTGTAGCTAAATATTTTTTGTGCAGCAAAATGGTGTCAAAAAATTGTATAAGACACTTCAAAAAAATTCTACAGTACCACAAAAAAAATGGCAGATTTTTATGCGCACTCAGATGTCAGGCCTGGGACAGGCAAATCAGTTTAAAATAGCTGCATTTTCACGCTGTACTATGAAAAGGATCTGGCTGTATTCTGCAGTGTCAACAAGCAATTAGAGAAAAAAAAGGGATTCTGGATTGCTTTGGAAAAAAATAATCAGGATTCAGATGAAAAAAACATTTGCTGCCCACTGAGACCTAGGGCTGTGTAGATACCGTCAATATATAATAGTCAGCAGCAGTAGACAGTAATAAAATGGACCCTCTTGATGTATGCAATTAAGTATGCCACATAGATTGCCTGTCTGCTACAGAGATCTACAGGTCCTTCTCAAAAAATTAGCATATACTGCTAAATTTCATTATTTTCCATAATGTAATGATTACAATTAAACTTTCATATATTTTAGATTCATTACACACCAACTGAAATTTGTCAGGTATTTTATTGTTTTAAAACTGATGATTTTGGCATACAACTCCTGATAACCCAAAAAACCTGTCTCAAAAAAATTAACATATTTCAACCGTCCAATAAAATAAAAGTGTTTTTTAAAAACAAACAAAAAAAACATCAAATAATAAAGTTCAGTTATGCACTCAATACTTGGTCGGGAATCCTTTTGCAGAAATGACTGCTTCAATGCGGCGTGGCATGGAGGCAATCAGCCTGTGACACTGCTGAGGTGTTATGGAGGCCCAGGATGCTTCGATAGCGGCCTTAAGCTCATCCAGAGTGTTGGGTCTTGCGTCTCTCAACTTTCTCTTCACAATATCCCACAGATTCTCTATGGGGTTCAGGTCAGGAGAGTTGGCAGGCCAATTGAGCACACTAATACCATGGTCAGTAAACCATTTACCAGTGGTTTTGGCACTGTGAGCAGGTGCCAGGTCATGCTGAAAAATGAAATCTTCATCTCCATAAAGCATTTCAGCCGATGGAAGCATGAAGTGCTCCAAAATCTCCTGATAGCTAGCTGCATTGACCCTGCCCTTGATGAAACACAGTGGACCAACACCAGCAGCTGACATGGCACCCCACACCATTACTGACTGTGGGTACTTGACACTGGACTTCAGGCATTTTGGCATTTCCTTCTCCCCAGTCTTCCTCCAGACTCTGGCACCTTGATTTCCGAATGACATGCAAAATTTGCTTTCATCAGAAAAAAGTACTTGGGACCACTTAGCAGCAGTCCAGTGCTGCTTCTCTGTAGCCCAGGTCAGGCGCTTCTGCCGCTGTTTATGGTTCAAAAGTGGCTTTACCTGGGGAATGCGGCACCTGTAGCCCATTTCCTGCACACGCCTGTGCACGGTGGCTCTGGATGTTTCTACACCAGACTCAATCCACTGCTTCCTCAGGTCCCCCAAGGTCTGGAATCGGTCCTTCTCCACAATCTTCCTCAGGGTCCGGTCACCTCTTCTCGTTGTACAGCGTTTTCTGCCACATTGTTTCCTTCCAACAGACTTCCCATTGAGGTGCCTTGATACAGCACTCTGGGAACAGCCTATTTGTTGAGAAATTTCTTTCTGGGTCTTACCCTCTTGCTTGAGGGTGTCAATGATGGCCTTCTTGACATCAGTCAGGTCGCTAGTCTTACCCATGATGGGGGTTTTGAGTAATGAACCAGGCAGGGAGTTTTTAAAAGCCTCAGGAATCTTTTGCATGTGTTTAGAGTTAATTAGTTGATTCAGAAGATTAGGGTAATAGGTCGTTTAGAGAACCTTTGCTAATTTTTTGAGACAGGTTTTTTGGGTTATCAGGAGTTGTATGCCAAAATCATCAGTATTAAAACAATAAAATACCTGACAAATTTCAGTTGGTGTGTAATGAATCTAAAATATATGAAAGTTTAATTGTAATCATTACATTATGGAAAATAATGAAATTTAGCACTATATGCTAATTTTTTGAGAAGGACCTGTATATACCCACATACAGTGCGTGCATGCCTTGCACTGATATGTATATACACACATACACTCCCTGCCTACCTAGCACTATAATCTATATACGCCGTAATTAGTCCTTAGGCCAGGATCACACATGCGAGGAAATCGTCCGACACTCGCATGTGAAATCCCAGCTCTGGCGCCGGCACTTGGGAGTGGAGTGTGCGGCTGCATGAAGTTATATGCAGCCGCTCACTCCACTCCCGAGTGCCGGCACCAGAGCTGGGATTTCACATGCGAGTGTCGGACGATTTCCTCGCATGTGTGATCCCGGCCTTAGAAGGACTGTTGGTTAAGCTGAATTTGTGTATTCTTTGATGTTCCACCTACACTACCTTCTATATCCCCAAATCTGACCCTATCTCGGCAGCAGATCTCCCTCCACTCGCTAATACCTGAGCAGACTGAGCCGAGCATGGCGGCGACAGGTTTCTTATACACCTGATGACGCTGTGCAGCCAGCCAAGCACTGTAATACCACAACAAAGATGGCTGCGGCATTACAGTGCATGGCAGACAATCCCTGCATGTTGACTGGTGCTCTAAAGAGCGCCAAAAATGCAGGGCGTGCACCAGAACTCCCACTGAGCCAACACGGAAACGCGTGTACAACAATGCTCGGGCGAGTAACGAGTATTACCGAGCACGTTCGCTCATCACTATATATAACCATCAAAAGTGTATAGCCTTTATGAATCTGAGTACCTATACAATGCAATTTGAACACAATGTGTATGAGGCCCTGCTTTATGTCTAATACAGAGTGTATCTGAGTCCCCTATTTTTGGAAGTCCTTGCTTCTGTCATAAATTAAACTGAAATGTCCTATTTTTTAATAAAATATCAATTTAGGTTTACTTAAATTATGTTTTTTTAATCCTTTTTAAATTTTGCCTCATATACAAATCATTATACAGGACAAAACGTTTCTTAACATTTTTTTTCCTGTAAAATGCAATTTCTCGTCGGTTTAGATTGTTTTATTGTCACTCCTTAAAATGGAGTAAAAGTGTGACACCATTGTTCTCAGCAGCAATTTGTCAGTCATAGATGCTTCCAGGGGTCTTCACCCTTTCTTTTGTCCTTCCATTCAGCACTTTCCCATCTATTTGAACATTTTTACAGCTGGAAAAAAGCTTGGCTTTTCCATTGACTGCCATTATACTCGTTATTCGAAACGAGCATGCGAGTATTAGGAATTGCTCGATTTGAGCAACGATCGCCTGAGCATTTTAGGGCCATCATATGTTAGCTGTTCCCAGTTAATCAGTCAATCAGCAGTGAGGACAACAATAAATGTTACTTTGGTTCCCTAAAGCTAATCTTCTAACTTAATCTAGACGAAGCAGGACTCCAAATTTATTAACATAACAAATTATATGGAGACAGATAGGAAAACTGACAACTAATGTATTTCTCTACTCTGCTTTACTATCATTTATAATATTGCATAACAGATGTGCTTACTTTCAGTGGCTAGAGATAGTGGCAGGGAGTTACAGATAGAAGTATCTGTCACAAATCTTTTCAGGATTCTAACATGGATCCTTTCATGGTTCTTGTAAAACCGATGCAGAGTCTATCTCTGAAAGTTAGAGATGTGGGTAATTGGTTTTGCAATAGCAACAGTAGACCTTGGGTCTGGTGGTCTCGGCAGCCAGCCAGATGCAATCTGAACCCAATTTGACCCTTCCGGTCAGATTTTCTGGGGTCGGGATAAATTTGAGGTGGTTAGAGAATTTTTGTTTCTCTCCTTCAAGGGGATCCTTAATCCTGGATTTTTTTCACTTCCGACCGACTCACAGTTGCTTCGGTGGGTATATGAGTTTTTGCGGCCCTAGTACTCAAATATGATGATGATGATCCTGACAGAGTCTCCCTTGCTGAGTTCAAACTATGTAAGCTTTAGAAGAGTTTTGTTCAGCGTTCCGCAGATGGGCCACTAACACCAGGTGGAACAACCCTGCCCTAAGAAGTTATTTTTGTCAGGGTCTGTCAAAAAGGTTAAAAGACGCACTTGTTTTGTATGAAACTCCAGTCCTTAGAGGCTGCTATGACCGTAGCCATTCAGATTGATAGATACCTTAGGGATAGACGTGTGATGACCCCTTCCCCAGTAGTACTTAGGGTGAAATCCTTCCTGTATGCTCTGATGAACCCATGAAGTTTGGTGGTCCCTAGTCTGGATCTCCTGTGGTTTGCCATAAGACGGGTTTTTTCTTTTGCGGTCAAACGGGTAATTTCATTAGAGTTTTTCCATCCGTACCTAAACAGAAAATGTCATCAGAAAACTTCTAACCCAAGGTTGTGTGAAGTAGTATAACCTGGGCATACGCATCTCCTCCTCATGTGTGTCTCCGTTTGTCATACCTGCTGAAGTTGTCATAGGTACGAAAAATGAGATTGTTTCAATCTTTTCAGATAGTGGGGTGGGTGGCCAATATGATGGATGCTCCATTTGCCTGGACACAGGGACTCTGTTGTATAATTCTGGCGAATCCTACCCCTATTTTTGCTGTCTACTTGCGCCTCTTGGTCAGGGGTGTTTTACGCAAATTGTGCATAGTTTAAACCTTTGATAAGGGGCAAATCACAATGAACTCATTTCTTGAAGACCTTCCTAACCATTTGTTAGTTGGATATGCACATTCCTGTTGCTGATTGGCAGTCCAGGGAGATAGTTAAGTGGAGTTATTTCTGTAAGAATAACTGCCTGAATACTCTTCTCTCTACCATCTCCACTAAAACCTTACCCTCTTTCTGCCCGGGTTTGAGGAAGTATTCTCAGAAAAGGGGTATCTAGAATCCCCACCCATCATTCTTACGATTGCCCCCATTAACTTGCTCCCTGGAGCAAAATTACCCAAAACCAAAATCGAATTGTCAGACTGAACGTATAAATCAAAGCTTAGAGACCTATCATAGGTATTTTGTTTCCGAGAACCAGGAAGATTGGTTATCTTTACATTTGGCAGAATTTTCGATAAACAATCATCTTCATGAGTCCACGGGTAAGTCACTATTATGATGATGGGTCTTCGGGGGTTCCTAGGGAGGAATGTTTTTCTTTGACGCTCTTTTCTGTATGGCAAGTGGTACAGAACAACCTGAAGGTTATGGGGACAGACATAAATGCATGGCTGATAAAAAATGTGAGCCATGTACGACCTATGTGTAAATGACTATATGTAGTTATCTACCAGAAATATTAAATTAAAATTTCCTTCCTGGAATCTGGATACCCAGGTTCATTTGTCAGTATAAGGTGGTCACCTTCATTAATCGTGTGACTTTTCGCCTTGAGTAACCGCAAGTTCTTAAAATCCATAATGTGTTTCATAGATCGTTGCTTAAAATAATGTTGCGTCATCAGAACCGTCAACCTTACTGCCTCCTCCAGTCATGGTGGATGGTTATTTGAAATTTCAGATAGCAAGAATTGTTGATTCTCATTTTCTTCACATCGTCCAGAGGAGAGAATGTGCGTACCAACGTCAGAAGTAAATGCCAGTACGTTGGTTCATTCTTTCCTTGCAGCTCATCCAGATAAACCTGGTCCTAAGGGTCCAGAGGCCCCTCATAGAAAGGGGGAGTACTGTCATGAATGTGCTGCATCCTGCTGAGATTATATGGGAATTCGGGATCAGAAGGTCACAGTGATTGACAGATTGCAGGACCTCTTTGGAGTATACTCGGTAATTAACATGAGTGGAGCAGATTGATTTTCACTTGGTGTGGAAGAGATTAAGAGTTTTTGATCCTGCTGGGATTCCATATGGCTCTAATCTCAGCTGCTGCATTTTCCTGCCACTCCTTTACATTATTTAAACTCACTCCTAGCTCTCTCCTTTGCCGGTAATAGGTTTTCTATGGTGACATCCTTAGAGAACTTTTCCAGTCCCTGGAAATGTGGTTCCAGTTTAAGCTGTGGAGTTCCATTTGTTGTTTGATTTCTCACTGTGTGGTTCCCTTCCTGTATTTCCTTACTTTAGTAGTAAGACTAGTGTCTTGCTGTCCTAATCAGGTCTAGCTCAGGGCCAGCCAGAGCTTAGGAACTTGATCGTTCAAGTGGGGAAATACCCATCTAGTGACGATAGGGAGTGCACGGTGCAGTTTCAAGTGAGTGTTTAGGGGAGTCCCCTTTCCCAATCCCTGGGCATTTCCTTGCTCCGGCGTGACAGTATGGTTGAAAAAAGACACATGTCCATCAAGTTTAACCAATGGATGGGAAAAGATAAAGGGAATGGGACATAGGTACCATTATGGAGAATGGAGTATAGGTATCATAATGCATGAGCCAGTCTGCTCTAAATAGTTGGTTTTTCCTCCCTGATCCTGATTGTCAATCAACTGGATCAACATTCAGGACAGGAATTTTACAAGTACACCCAGATCTTTCTGTACAAGTGACTCTCCTAGTTTTACTATCCATATAGCATATGGTGCCTGCATATTGTTGGTGCTAAGATGTATAACATTACATTTATCTATAGAGAACTTTATCTGCCAGGTGTATGCCCAAACATTTAGTTTGTCAACTTCATTGTGTAAATATACACATCTTCCATGGACTACACTACACTACATGGTTTGCCATCATCTTCAAAAATAGAATCAATACTATTAATCTCATCTTCTATATCAATAATAAATAATTAAATTAAATAATAGTGGACCCAGCACTGAACCTTGGGGGGGGCACCACTTATAATCATTCAGAGTGACTGTTCAGAGTATATAAACCTATAAAGAATTGAGTTCAAAAACACTTAAATGAGAAAATACATTTTTTATTTCATCAACAGTGTTCAAAATTAAAAATATTGAATTTTAAAAACAGAACCACAATGAGCAAAAAGATTACATGGCAGAGAAGATAAATACAGGCAATATAGTACAATATGTAATATGCAGTGCTAATATTTTACAGGAATGAGACATAAATATACAATTATGTAATTGCAAGGTATGATGTAAGCACATGCATATTGATAATACACCTTGTGGTATGGTGGATAAGTGTCAGTGTCATACATTACTTGGATAGAAACATGTGGTTTAATATATAAGATGCAAAGTGCCTAATTGTAGTAATGATAAACTGGCAATCAAAACATAAAGGGCCTAGAGCCATAACATTATCATGATTCTAAATACTAAATCTGATTGTATAAATTGCATAAATTGACCCATACAAGAATGTTCCTGTATCACTGCAATGGCGTTAGCCCTAAAGCATGTTTTAGCACGACCTTCTCCAATGGGGCCGCTCTAGCAGTCATTTGCCAAAACTGTCTGGGTGGGGCCTTGAAGCCAGTTTCGATCCAGTAACAAACTTTACTGGTCACATTGATCACTGCAATGTGGATCAATTGGTTACCATGGCAGCCAGGGCCTGCCATATTAGTCCTCATGCAAAACTCAGACACAGGCTGTGCTGCACAGGATAACTGCAATTTTGCTACATATTGCAATACTGTGGTATTCTATCATATACAGTCATGGACAAAAGTTTTGAGAATGACACAAATATTAATTTTTACAAAGTCTACTGCTTCACTTTTTCTAATGGCAATTTGCATATACTCCAGAATGTTATAAAGAGTGATCAGCTTAACAGCAATTACTTGCAAAGTCAATATTTGGCTTGAAAATGAACTTTATCCCCCAAAACACATTTCAACATCATTGCAGCCCTGCCTTAAAAGGACCAGCTAACCTCTTTTCAGTGATTGCTCCATTAACACAGGTGTGGGTGTTGATGAGGACATGGCTGGAGATCAATCTGTCATGATTAAGTAAGAATGACACCACTGGACACTTTAAAAGGAGGCTGGTGCTTGGCATCATTGTTTCTCTTCTGTTAACCATGGTTATCTCTAAAAAAACAGTGCAGTCATCATTGCAATGCACAAAAATGGCCTAACAGGGAAGAGTATCGCAGCTAGAAAGATTGCACCTCAGTCAACAATCTATCGCATCATCAAGAACTTCAAGGAGAGAGGTTCCATTGTTGCCAAAAAGGCTCCAGGGCGCCCAAGAAAGACCAGCAAGCGCCAGGACCGTCTCTTAAAAGTGTTTCAGCTGCGGGATCGGGCTACCAGCAGTGCAGAGCTTGCTCAGGAATGGCAGCAGGCAGGTGTGAGTGCATCTGCACGCACTGTGAGGCGGAGACTCTTGGAGCAAGGCCTGGTCTCAAGGAAGGCAGCAAAGAAGCCACTTCTCTCCAGAAAAAACATCATGAACAGACTGATATTCTGCAAAAGGTACAGGCAGTGGACTGCTGAGGACTGGGGTAAAGTTATTTTCTCTGATGAATCCCCTTTTCGATTGTTTGGGACATCAGGAAAACGCCTCATTCGGAAAAGACAAGGTGAGCGCTACCACCAGTCTTGTCTCATGCCAACTGTTAAGCATCCTGAAACCATTCATGTGTGGGGTTGCTTCTCAGCCAAGGGAATCGGCTCTCTCACAGTCTTGCCTAAAAACACAGCCATGAATAAAGAATGGTACCAGAATGTCCTCCAAGAGCAACTTCTCCCAACCCTCCAAGAGCAGTTTGGCGATCAACAATGCCTTTTCCAGCATGATGGAGCACCTTGCCATAAAGCAAAGTTGATAACTAAATGGCTCAGGGAACAAAACATAGAGATTTTGGGTCCATGGCCTGGAAACTCCCCAGATCTTAATCCCATTGAGAACTTGTGGTCAATCATCAAGAGACGGGTGGACAAGCAAAAACCTAAAAATTCTGACAAAATGAAAGCATTGAATGTGCAAGAATGGACTGCTATCAGTCAGGATTTGGTCCAGAAGTTGATTTAGAGCATGCCAGGGAGAATTGCAGAGGTCCTGAAGAAGAAGGGTCAACACTGCAAATATTGACTTGCTGCATTAACTCATTCTAACTGTCAATATAAGCTTTTGTTACTCATATGTTTGCAATTATATTTCTGTCTGTGATAAAAACATCTGTCAAACACACATAAAACCAGAGGGCAGCAGATCATGTGAAAATATAATATTTGTGTCATTCTCAAAACTTTTGGCCATGACTGTAGTATAAGTAATCATACGATTTCAGTACAGTGGCTGAGCACATTCATAACACTATGAACCTGAGATTAACTCTAACAAGTTCCATATAAAGGCTGTAAGATGAATTTAATTGGACACAATATATTCCATATATACTGTACATTCACATACAGGTACGAACTTAGAGATATTTTCCAGAAGTTAGTTTAAAGAGAATCTGTCAGCAGGTTTTTGTTACCTCATCTGTAATGTAATGTAATGATGTATAACTTAGATTACTAGGTGCAGCCGTTCTGACACAATCAGGACTTTTAGATTTAACACAAAGCAGAGCTGAGGAAGCTAGCCCCACCCACACCAGCCTCTCCAATGTCAACAGATAGTGAGTGCCTATTACAGGAGAGGGCATGTGAGAGACAGGCAATGCTGTGTCCCAGCAATGATAAGAGCCTGGTGCTAAAATAATCATTGGAAGCAAATAAAACCTAGGACCTTGATAAGAGAGCTATGGATGAAGTGCGTGTTTAACTCCTACAGCATGCTGCCTGCAGCTTACATTTCAAAAACCTTATGACAGACTTACTGTAATTTTGCAATACTATGCATTAGCTTTGAAATATAATGTATGATAAGTATCTAAAATGTTGGTCAATCTGCCGGTCATGCGCTAATCACTCGGATAGGCAAAAGGCAACAAGGTCCAGCGATCCATTAGACTGTGACTGTCATACTCTGGATCAGGAGCATCATTTCACATACGATTCACTCACTTGTTCTTATGGGATTAAAACACAGAAATGGACAGGTATGGTAATTAAATCATGTGTAGAAGTCAAGTAAATGGATAAATGGTTGAAAAAAATTCTTGGCAACATTCACAGCTTTAGAAATAGATTCAAATAGGTAAAAATATATTTAACAATTGGTGGCTTAAAATTGTAATCTTGCAAGATAGTAAACTTTCGTGGGGCAATCTGATATAAGCCTTTATTACTGGTTGTATATGAGAATCCTGGGAATAAACAAACAAAAGGGTTTTAAGTTACACACTGACTTTGATGCTTGATAGAATGAAAAGACCACTCTGCCATATAAGAGACATCAGGGTTGTAAACGGCACATGGTGTTAGGGTCTGCGGAACGCACCTAATAGATATATTAGAGAGGTGCGTTCGCAGCCTGGGGTCCACCGTGCAGGCGAAGCCCGCTGCTAGTAAGATGGCGAAAGTAGCGAACTCTGTTATCCCGCAGAGTCGCTAAAATAAACGCCGTAGCGCGCTGTGGCAGTAAGTGCGAACTCTGTTAATCCCCAGAGCCGCTAACGGGAAGGGCACAGCGCTATATGGCGATAGGTGCGAACTCGCTTAGCTTCAGTGCACCGCAAAGTAAAACGCTAGGGCGCTGAACCAGCGTTATAAAGCAAACCCTGTTGCGTCACAGAGCCGCTGAGAAAAAGACTGTGTTCTGTAACACCACAGGGAAACACAGATAACTGCTGTGCGGATAGCAGTCTGTGATCACGCAGACAGCAACACAATCAAGCAATCTCCTCGCCGGAGAAGCCGGTATTCTAGGGGCTTATTTCAGCCAAGCCCTAACCACTTGCACTCAAATCTCCTTACCGGAGGTGCCGGTATTCTAGGGGCTTATTTCAGCCGAGCCCTAACCACATGCGTGCATGATCACACTGGCGCAAAGCACATAATGCAATTGATACTAGCGCATGGCGGCCTAGCCATGCCACCCTTTTATAGTAACAGCTACAGGACCTGCCAGAAACAAGGACCAATGAAACTGTTCCAGAACACCAGTAGGCACAGGACCTTCCTGGCGGACCAATAAGAGCTGCTGCAGTACCTGAGCATGTGACCCCTGATCTCCAATGAGAGATCTCACCCTGGGCATGCTCAGAAGGGGAAAACAAGGACTTTGTCCTAAAGACGTCTGCTCGCCGCTAACCAGTACTGGCCACAATAGCAGAGCCTGGAGAGGCAGCAGTAATCCTCTGCACACTGTTAGACTGGGCGAGACGCTGGGACTGACATCTAAGCTGAGCAGAGTCCACCATGGCTGGAGACGAATGGGAGACCGCAGCCGGAATGGCTCGAGATTCCCCTTGTGCAGAAGCGGGAACTCGACCACTAACAAATGGCAAGTGGAGACCAGTTACATACAATAATTTACTTTGGGGTACAAAAATTCCAAGTTATGAATAAAATCATGAATAATTACGGTAATTCAACGTGCAATAATTATCTTTGAATGGTTGTGTTGAAGTTGATTACTGAAAACTAAACTTTTTGTAAAAAACACACATTTATGAGCTTACATTTCATATTTTGTTTAATATATAATAAAGAAAAAATGTAGCATGTAACAGGTAGTGTTCTATAATTGTGGGTTTGCATGGTGTGAGCTTAATTTTAATACCAGATTAGTTCTAAATAATGTGATATGCTGTGAGACATATTTCAGCTCAAAATAAATAGATGGAATTAAAATTCTACAGAGAGAAGAATAGGATTCACCCCCTGTAGGGCAGGTTTTGCAATATTTTGGGAGCTATTGAATATATTTTTTTTTTATTCAGTATATCAGAATGAGTGTTTTCTCCCACAGAGTTTACTAATTTTTGGTCCATGTTGTATGGAAAAAAATGTAAAAATTCAAACACCTGGATACTCAAGAAGAAAAATGCCAAGTACAGAAAAATCATTGCTTATAATTACCTAACATCCAGTCTCATCCACCATTCGTTGTCCAAAAAATAATTTTTCCCTAAATTACCCAGCCTTTTTTTATATTTTTTTTAGTTTTCCCTCAATTTTACAAAGATTTTGGAGTTTGTCTAGATTTTACGATTTTAAGGCATTAACCGCCAAACTGTTAATATTTACCAATCATCAGGCATTTAATAAACCTGTTTACACAGGCAGAATATGCTTCAGATGTTCAATGAATGATCTGTTCTATGTGCATAGGCTTCCATTGTTCCCAGGGGTACAGGTCTGGTTTACATAGGCATTGTACCTTTTCAGACAGCCAAAAAATAATTTCCCCCAATGAATGTGATCAGCATTTTCTTTACAGACATCATGCAATGTCCATGCACCTTAAAGGCCAGCCTATCCTTCTGATCTATTGTCTAATCATTTTCTACATATTCAAAGAAATATAGATTAATTACTGATGAAATTCAGGTGTCTGGATCATTGGTACATATGTTTCAGTTCAATTTTTGCCACAATCTTTCTGGACCCTTAGGCCACGTGCACACGTTGAGAATTTGATGATTTTTTTACCTCAGAATTTGTAAGCCAAAACCAGAAGTGGGTAAAAAGTACAGAAGTGGTGACGTGTTTCTATTATACTTTTTTTTAACTGTTTCACTACTGGTTTTGGCTTCTAAACACTGATGTAAGAAACTTTCTAAACACTCAACGTGTGCATGTGGTTTTAGATATTATGCTATTTATAGTTAGATTACTCTCGACACAAAGCACAAATATCCTAAGGCAAGGTGCACACGTTGAGTATTTGGTGAGTTTTCTGCCTCAGTGTTTGTAAGCCATAACCAGGAGTGGAACAATCAGAGGAAAAGTATAACAGAAACACGTCACCACTTCTGTATTTATCACTCACTCATGGTTTTGGCTTACAAATACTGAGGCAGAAAACTCACCAAATACTCAACAGTTGCACGTATAGTCCTGCATACAGTATTATAGGCACCACATAGTGCTCAATACAGAATAATGATCCCCATATATTGCTCTGTATAAAGTAATGGACCCATATAATGCTCCATACAGTATAATGAGCCCCATGTAATGCTCAATACAGTATATGATGTGCCCTATATATTGTTTCATACAGAATGGGTCCCATATAATGTTCAATACAGAATATGCCCATATAATGCTCCATATGTAATTGGCCCCATAAGATGCTCCATATATAATTGGCCCCATAAGATGCTCCACATGTAATTGGCCCAAAAAGAAGTTCCACATGTAATTGGCCCCATAAGATGCTCCATATGTAATTGGCCCAATAAGATGCTCCATATATAATTGGCTCCATAAGATGCCCCACATGTAATTGGCCCCATAAGATGCTCCATATGTAATTGGTCCCATAAGATGCTCCATATTTAATTGGCCCATAAGATGCTCTATATGTAATTGGCCCCATAAGATGCTCCATATATATTTGACCCCATATACTGTTCCATATGTAATTGGCCCCATAAGATGCTCCATATGTAATTGGCCCCATAAGAATGCTTGTTCAACCTCACCTGAGCTCAATATGAAATTCACAACTGAAACCAGATAAAAAGTGGAGAAGTTGACTCGATCTTTGCACTGTGTGTCTTTATGTGCCACAATAAGCATGGAGAACAGAAAGAGAAGAGAAATCTATGAGGACTTGAGAACCAAAATTGTTGAAAAATATCAACAATCTCAAGGTTACAAGTCCATCTCCAGAGATTTCGATGTTCCTTTGTCCACAGTGTACAACATAATCAAGAAGTTTACAACTCATGGCACTGAAGCTAATTTCCCTGGATGCGGTCTGCAGACAAAAATTGATGAAAGGTTGCAATGCAAGATATTCCGGATAGTGGATAAGCAGCCCCAATCAAGTTACAATGAAATTTAAGCTTTTCTGCAGACTCAGGGTGCATCAGTGTCAGCACAAACTATCCATTGACATTTGAATAAAATGAAACACTATGCCCGGAGACCCAGGAGGACCTCACTGCTGACACAGAGACATAAAAAAGCTAGAGAGCAGTTGGCCAAAATGTATGCGAGTAAGCCAATATCATTCCGGGAAAGCATCTTGTGGACAGATGAGACCAAGATAGAACTGTTTGGTAAAGCACATCCTTTTACTGTTTACTGAGTCCACAAAGAAAAGAAAAGAGTACCTACAGTCATATATGGTGGAGGTTCAAATATGTTTGGGGTTGCTTTGCTGCCTCGTGCACTTGGTGTCTTGAATGTGTGCGAGGCATCATGAAATCTGAAGATTACCAAAGAATTTTGGGTCGCCAGTGTCAGAATGCTGGGTTTGCTTCCTAGGTCATGGGTCATCTAGCATGACAATGACCTCAAACATACTTCAAGAAGCACACAGAAATAGATAGAAACAGAGCACTGGAGAGTTCTGAAGTGGCCAATGAGTCCGGATCTATTTATGATTGAACCCCTGTAGAGAGACCTTAAAATTGCTGTTGGGAGAAGGCATCCTTCAAATATTAGAGACCTCAAGAAGTTTGCAAAAGAAGAGAGGTCCAAAATTCCAGTTGAAAGGTGTAACAAGCTTGTTGATGGCTATAGAAAGCGAATGATTGCAGTTATTTATTCCAATGTGTATGTAACCAAAAATCGGGTTAAGCTTGTCAACAATTTTATCAAGCTCATTTTTGGGGTTTTGTATGAAATTATGCCCAATTTGCTTTTTTTCTGTTATTTCAATACACGCATAGGAAATAAACATGTGTATAACAAAACATGTGTATATACAATCATTTTCTTGGTGAAATGCTTCATTTTCTGGAACAATTCCAAGGGTGCCAACACATTCGGTCATGACTGTATGTTCATTTATCACTTCCGTTAGGCATCCATTTTATATATCAATTTGAAAAATTTGCAAGTCAGATGCAGATTCCTATATAATCATTATAGATATGTTAAATACTCAATGAATGCACGTGGCATTACAGTTCCAGCAAACCGGGATTAAGGCTAATTTCACATTTGCGTCTTTTAGCGCAGCGCTTCTTGCGCTACTGAAAACGTGTGCAAAAACGCAAACTAGCGATTTCGAGCGCATGGCTTTTTTAACGCATCAAAGTATGCATAACGACCAAAAAACATAGCATCCGAGGCCCTGAAGATCAAATGAGGGTCCCCCAGCTTCTGCTCGGTGAGGGTGGCGTCCCTGAAAGTGGACGTGGTCCAAGCAGGAGTGGAGGGGTGGAGGAAGTCCAAACAGGAGCAGCAGCATGGCTTGGAATGCTGGCGGCCGTGCAGTGGTATACAGCAGAAGTCGGTAGTGCGATGAAGTGAGTCAGTGGTGGCACGGGTGGGAAAGGCACCACTGGCTGCTGCTGCATGTACCGACTCTGCTACATAGCCTGCGTGTAAGCATTGTTGCAGGCATGCATCACAGTCAGCTGGAGATCAGGAGTAAGATATTCCGCAATGCCCCGTCCAATTTGTTGGAAAAAATGGTGCGCTGGTCTTTTGAGCTCGGCTTCAAGATAGTCAAGGCGACGCTCGATAGAATGGATGCGTTGGTCCACTAGTGCAAAACCGCTATCCACTTTGTCGCCCAATGCCTTGTGGCTATCTTGAAAAACCGTGCTCAAATGTAAAAACTCGGGCATGAGATTCCTGTCAGAGGCCTTCTGCCGCGGGCGGGAAATACCCGCATAACCTGTGGCAGAGACCTGTGACAGGAGAAAGACCTGATGGACCAGCTTCCTGATCTTCAGCTGTCTGTGTTGACGGCCTGCAAGGTGCTTCTTGGCTGGTGGAAGGCTGGGACGGGTCCGAGGCAGCTCTCTGAAGGACCGCTTCAGGACAAGGTTGCAGGGTGCTGCTCCAGGGGCTGTGAAAAAAACAAAAAAACAATTACTATCATGCATTTACAAATGCCAGCTCCTGTGGAATAGAAAAACACAGATTCAACACAATACAACAACAACAACAACAATATACTTACGCTCTGGTGGCAAGGACCGGTCTTAAGAAAGCCAAAGTCCGATGATAGTGATACTTTCTTGTGGTCTTTGCCGCAGCACCACTGGCAACTTGGTTCTCCAGCCTCAGGTCCCTGTTGAAGCGGTCTTTCATTGAGCTCCAATGGGTTCTGACCTTGTTCACTGTGGAAAAAAAAAAATTAGAAAATGCACTGTAGGCCGGGATCACATAACTGTGTGGGATGCTAGAAACTCACAGGAGTTACTAGCATCCCACACAGTTGTGTGATCCCGGCCAAGGTGACTGCAGAACACACACAATATATAAATACTTATGAAACTCCTTGCGGACCCGAAGAGAGGCGTTGTCCAGGCCATCCATCAGCGCTGCGGCCACCTCATTCCAGAGCCGCCGGATCACCACGTTGTCACAGTGCATTGGATGACGGCTGTCCCACAACGGGCCTCGCTCCTGGACCAACAGGATCAGGGCGTCATTGTCCAGGGCAAGTTCCTCATCCCGTTGTGGAGCCTAGAAAGAAAGCAAAACATTAATCTTGTAAACATTTGTAGATGAAAAAGATGGAAAACAAGACATAAGAGAAGATTGAGAATAGAAGTAAGATTGAATAGGAAAAACAGGCAAGGAAAAAGTCAGGGGCAAAAAAAAAAAGTACAATCTGTCACTCGCTCACGCTCTTCCTCCGCTGCTGTGGATGATGTGGACTGAAAAGGAAAAAAAACATTGCCACATGTGTCCATGCAACAGCAAATACTTACCAATCAGTATGTTAGGAAGGTACTCACTTCACCCTCTGCTTGGGCCAGTTCACTAGGGGCTGGCACATATTCTTCTCCTGAAGACATGCTTCAATAAAAAAAGAGACATTAGTACATAATAAATTGAGAAAAAGGAAAGAAAGACATTAGGTTTTATATACTCACATTAGCCAAGTTTCAAGGTAGTCCAATAAAATGTCTTGAATAGCTGCTGTCTTGCTGCTGTCTTGCTCTGTCTTCCTCTGTATCTGGCTGTAGAGTAGTGGACTGAAGTGCCAACACCTTATTTTAAATACACTACCCCCATACAATGTTTCTTTATTTGGTGGGTGGTTTAAACCAGTGTCTAGACATGTGTTATCTCTAACAACGCATGCGTTGTAGAACGCTGACCTGCGCCTGACCCAGCGCACGTCTGCGATCACATACAGTAGATTATAATGTGCTGTTTGGGCGCTTTCCCTGCGCGATGTGAGCACATGCGCCTTTTTAACGAGTTTGGGCGGACCCAAGAATGCAACATGTTGCGTTGTACGCTCCAACTCGTCCATGACAAAATAACGCAAGCGCACGAAAACGCTGATGATCGCATGCTAACGCTAAACCATGCGCCCCCCTGTTAAAGATAGGGGCGCAGGGCGCATACGATCAGATCAGTACGATGCGCTGTGCTAAAAAACGCCAATGTGAAATCAGCCTTAAAGAAATCTCATGCCCACTGTGCTTTGTGCTTTTTCTTTACTCAGTGTGAACTGATCTATGGTGCGTGTTTTAAATCCGCAACATGTTGATTTTTCTTTCAAGTAATCTGAGTTTTATGTGAGGATTTTCCTCATACAATTGCATTAAATGCAAAAAATCTGCAGGGAAAGAACACATTAGTTTTTAGCGTCTTCCCCTCTGGGCGTACTAAAAATGTATATAATTTGCACATGACTTATCAAACCAAATACCAATGTATCAAGAACAAAGGGAGGTTTTAAATTTAAAAAAAATAAACACCAATAGGGGACAAAACAGTGCCAAAAACGCAATAACAAAAGCATGTAAAAAATGCACTCAAAAATAAAATTGAAAAAAACATAAGAACCTAATAGGGTTTAAGAAAAACTTCAACAAACAAAAACTCACCATATTTCTCAGTGGGAACATAGCCAAATCAGAGCAGCTGAAAACAGGAAAATGGGTTGCTAAAATGTGTCTGGGAAAGCTACAATTGGTATTCTGTCACCAAATGATGCCAGTTAAGCCAATATTCAACTAAAATAAATGTGTATAATTTATTTTTAAATTTAAAAATATTTTTTCAAAACTATATATGGGGAGGGGGGTTTTTGGGGGGGTTTTTAAAAAGGGAAAATTTTTCTATAATATAAACCCAATAAACAATAATTTTACAAAAGGTATATTACAGATTTTTTTGGCACATAAACAATTT
>JARQOD010000004.1:404239905-404267644 GCA_033576555.1 Oophaga sylvatica
TTTATTAACATTAAATATCAATACATAAAATGCATAATGTAATAGAAAGGTACAGTGGATCTTCAGGTTGGGGACTCTCATTCCTCAGGGTTTAAACGAAAGTTTTGGGTTTAGTGCATTTCTGTAATTCCGGTTGAGACTGTTTTAGGGGTTTATGGGATGTTTTCGTTATCATGCTACATTAATGTAATTTATTTATTCATTAATTTTTAATTAATTTTTGTTTTATGTCTATTTTAGTTTTGTTTATGCCTGGTTTATTGATTGACCACTTACCTGATAAGAAAAATCATGTCCCCTCCATGGTTCCATATTGACTCCAATCTGTAACAAGGGAAGATGGGAACAAGATATAAGAGGACAATGAACGTAAGAAGCGATTAAAAAAAATCTCTCCTTTATATTTATTCATGTGTTTCATATTTTATTTTTTACACTTTAATGACTGTATATTTCTATATTATTATGTATTCATTCTATCCCACCATGTCACTACTGTCACTATATATGTTGTTTCACAGTATTATTATCTATTTATTCCTCAAGAGTGTTTCAGATTGTAGCACTTCATTATATGTGTTTTTTATTTAACATTGTCACGGTTAAATATTGACAATTCACCTTCATCATTTCATTTATTTTATTAGTCTATTATGTTTTTCACGATTGAGGTTATCTTGCTTCATATATTCTTGTATACAAGTCATATGTTATGTCATTGGGGGTGGGGGTGGTGCGCGTGCTGGTCATGTGGGCTGCTGAGGGTCGTCACGCTGTCTTTACATGCTGAGGGACGTGCATAAGCCCCTCCAGGCTTTGCCATCTCAGGCATGTGACCGCTTGATTCCCTCCTTTCATTGCGGCACCACATGGCACGGCATGCGCCGTAATTCACCCCCATCTAGACATTCAATATTCCCTATGTTTTTTCTCAGTGCGGTTTAATATTATTGTGCCTGTATACTGTCGCAGCGGTATTTTTTAGTGTATAGGACTTCTTCTTGCGATCGGGCCAGGAGAATTCCATAGTTTGGCAATAAGTCCCATATTTCCATAGATACGCCTTTGTTTTTTATTTGTGTGGTGTCCTTTGCGCAGATGCAGTTGTAATCCTCCTTAGGTACATAGGACCTGTAGGTCACGTGATAAGATGGAATCCGGTAGTTGGATGGTTGATGTCAGGTGATCATGACGCAATCCTTTTGTACATCCTTATAGAGACTAACAGGACCTTCCATTTAGATTATTGCCGCTTTATGGCGATCTACTATTGGTTAGAAGTGGTGATGCAGCTAGCACAGGCGCAATTGGTCCCATCACTAGGCTGCATCATGGATTAACACAGGGGTTTTTGATGAATTATAATTGCGCTATTGGATGTTGGTCTTATTTAAACCGGGCGTCCCCCTGCCCTGTTACGCCTCCAGGAAGAAGCAGTGCGAAACGCGCGTCGGGGCAGAGGGACGTCCGTGTGGAGCCTCAGCAATTCAGTGGTAGGTTAATTTTTGGCCACCGATATCTTTTTACATCTCAATTGGGCTGTCTGGTTCATCAATTAATGTGGTTGGGAACACCCTTGTAGCAGTGTATGTTAGTATTAATAACACTGTTTTTTTGTGATTTTCCAAATCACTGAGGGGTTTTTTCTTACATTTTGGCATTGAGATTTCAATTGCATATTGTTATTAGTAGCCTCCCAGCAATCGGTAAACTATACCAACCAGTAGGCTTATCTCAGGGATTATAGATATTAATTTTATATTGCTGTAGTTACACTCCACTATGGTATAGTGTCCCTCTTATGTGTGTGTTTTCTGTACCTTTCTATTACATTATGCATTTTATGTATTGATATTTAATGTTAATAAAGCATTTCGTATTTTTATACTATCTTATGGTGTCTCCAACACTCTGATTACCACTAAAAGTGTTTTCATTGATTGGTTGTAGTATAAATTAGTTTCTTTTATTGTGGGCATTTATTGTGAAAATTCAGTATGGATTAGACCAGAATATAAAAAGCAGAAAAAGGGGACTGTATCACAAGCGTACAGCTGTATACAGTATTGGGGTAATTTTAAATCTCCATATATATTACCGGAGTAACACACAGATGCTCACAGGCTCAGCATGGATTAGACCAGAATATAAAAAGCAGAAAAAGGGAACTGTATCAGAAGCGTATAACTGTATACAGTCTAGGGGTAATTGTAAATCTCTGTATATATTTCCGGAGAAACACACAGATGCTCACAGGCTCAGTATGGATTAGACCAGAATATAAAAAGGAGAAAAAGGGGACTGTATCACAAGCTTACAGCTGTATACAGTGTTGGGGTAATTTTAAATCTCCATATATATTTCTGGAAAAACACACAGATGCTCACAGGCTCAGTATGGATTTGACCAGAATATAAAAAGCAGAAAAAGGGGACTGTATAACAAGTGCACAGCTGTGTACAGCCTAGGGATAATTGTAAATTTCCTTATATATTTCCGGAATAACACAAAGACGCTCACAGTCTCAGTATGGATTAGACAAGAATATAAAAAGCAGAAAAAGGGGACTGTATCACAAGCGTTCAGCTATATACAGTGTTGGGGTAATTTTAAATCTCTGTATATATTTTCGGAATAACACACAGATGCTCACAGGCTCAGTATGGTTTAGACCAGAATATAAAAAGCAGAAAAAGGTTAATGTATCAGAAGATACCAGGCGTATACAGTGTAGGGGTAATTGTAAATCTCCGTATATATTTCAAGAGTAACACACAGACGCTCACAGGCTCAGTATGGATTAGACCAGAATATAAAAAGCAGAAAAAGGGTAATGTATCAGAAGCGTACAGCTGTATACAGTCTAGCGGTAATTGTAAATCTCCGTATATATTTCCGGAGTAACACAGAGACGCTCACAGGCTCAGTGTGGATTAGACCAGGATATACAAAGCAGAAAATGAGTACTGTATCAGAAGTGTACAGCTGTATACAGTCTAGGGGTAATTGTAAATCTCCGTATATCTTTCCGGAGTAACACACAGACGCTCACAGACTCAGTATGGATTAGACCAGAATATAAAAAGCAGAAAAAGGGTACTATATCAGAAGTGTACAGCTGTATACAGTCTAGGGGTAATTGTAAATCTCCGTGTATATTTCCGGAGTAACACACAGACGCTCACAGGCTCAGTATGGAATAGACCAGAATACAAAAAGGGTAATGTATCAGAAGCGTACAACTGTATACAGTCTAGGGGTAATTGTTAATCTCCGTCTATATTTCCAGAGTCAGACAGACTCTCACAGGCTCAGTATGGATTACACCAGATTATAAAAAGCAGAAAAAGGGTAATGTATCAGAAGCATACAGCTGTATACAGTCTAGGGGTAATTGTAAATCTTCATTTATATTTCCAGAGTCAGACACAGACTCTCACAGGCTCAGTTTGTATTACACCAGAATATAAAAAGCAGAAAAAGGGTAATGTATCAGAAGATAACAGGCGTATACAGTGTAGGGGTAATTGTAAATCTCCGTATATATTTACAGAGTAACACACAGACACTCACAGGCTTAGTATGGATTAGAACAGAATATAAAAAGCAGAAAAAGGGGACTGTATCACAAGCGTACAGCTGTATACAGTGTTGGGGTAGTTTTAAATCTCCGTATTTATTTCTGGAGTAGCACACAGACACTCACAGGCTCAGTATGGATTACACCAGAATATAAAACGTAGAAAAAGGGTACTTTATCAGAAGCGTACAGCTGAATATAGTGTAGGGGTAATATTAAATCTCCGTATAAATTTCCTGAGTGACACACAGATGCTCACAGGCTCAGTATGGATTAGACCAGAATATAAACAGCAAAAAAAGGGTAATATATCAGAAGATAACAGGCGTATACAGTGTAGGGGTAATTGTAAATCTCTGTATATATTTCAGGAGTAACACACAGGCGCTCACAGGCTCATTATGGATTAGACCAGAATATAAAAAGCAGAAAAAGGGGACTGTATCAGAAGCAAACAGCTGTATACAGTCTAGAGGTAATTGTAAATCTCCGTATATATTTCCAGAGTAACACACAGATGCTCATAGGCTCAGTATGGATTAGACAGAATAAAAAATGCAGAAAAAGGATAATGTATCTGAAGCGTACAGCTGCATACAGTCTAGGGGTAATTGTAAATCTCCGTATATATTTCCAGAGTCAGACGCATACTCTCACTGTCTCAGTATGGATTACACCAGAATATAAAAAGCAGAAAAAGGGTAATGTATCAGAAGATACCAGGTGTATACAGTGTAGGGGATAATTGTAAATCTCCGTATATATTTCCGGAGTAACAGACAGACGCTCACAGGCTCAGTATGGATTAGACCAGATTATAAAAAGCAGAAAAAAGGGAACTGTATCAGAAGCGTACAGCTGTATAACGTCTAGGGGTTATTGTAAATCTCCATATATATTTCCGGAGTAACACACAGACGCTCACAGGCTCAGTATGGATTAGACCAGAATATAAAAAGTAGAAAAAAGGGAACTGTATCAGAAGCGTACAGCTGTATACAGTCTAGGGGTAATTGTAAATCTCCATATATATTTCTGGAGTAACACACAGACGCTCACAGGCTCAGTATGGATTAGACCAGAATATAAAAAGCAGAAAAAGGGGACTGTGTCACAAGCGTACAGCTGTATACAGTATTGGGGTAATTTTAAATCTCCTTATATATTTCCGGAGTAACATACAGATGCTCACATGCTCAGTATGGATTAGACCAGAATATAAAAAGCAGAAAAAGGATAATGTATCGAAGATACAAGGCGTAAACAGTGTAGGGGTAATTGTAAATCTCCGTATTTATTTCAGGAGTAACACACAGACGCTCACAGGCTCAGTATGGATTAGACCAGAATATAAAAAGCAGAAAAAGGGGACTGTATCACAAGCGTACAACTGTATACAGTGTTGGGGTAATTTTAAATCTTCGTATATATTTCCGGAGGTACACACAGACTCATAGGCTCAGTATGGATTAGACCAGAATATAAAAAGCAGAAAAATGGGACTGTATCAGAACGATACAGCTGTATACAGTCTAGGGGTAATTTTAAATCTCGTATATATTTCCGAGTAACACACAGATGCTCATCAGGCTCAGTATGGATTAGACAGAATAAAAAAGCAGAAAAAGGTACTGTATCAGAAGCGATACAGCTGATACAGTCTAGGGGTAATTGTAAATCTCCGTATATATTTCCGGAGTCACAGACGCTACTCAGCTCAGTATGGATTAACCAGAATATAAAAAGCAGAAAAAGGGTAATGTATTAGAAGTACGGTGTATACAGTTTTGGGGTATTTGTAAATCTCCGTATATATTTCCGGAGTAACACACAGACGCTCACAGGCTCAGTATGGATTAGACCAGAATATAAAAAGCAGAAAAAGGGGACTGTATCACAAGCATACAGTGTATACAGTATTGGGGTAATTTTAAATCTCTGTATATATTTCGGAGTAACACACAGATGCTCACGTGCTCAGTATGGATTAGACAGAATATAAAAAGCAGAAAAACGGTACTGTATCGAAGATACAGCTGTAACAGTCTAGGGGTAATTGTAAATCTCCGTATATATTTCCGGAGTAACAACAGACGCTCACAGGCTCAGTATGGATTAGACCAGAATATTAAAAGCAGAAAAAGGGAACTGTATCACAAGCGTACGGCTGTATACAGTGTGGGGTAATTGTAAATTCCATATATATTTCCAGGTAACACACAGACGCTCACAGGCTCAGTATGGATTAGACCAGAATATAAAAGCAGAAAAAGGGGACTGTGTCACAAGCGTACAGCTGTATACAGTTTGGGGTAATTTTAAATCTCCGTATATATTTCCGGAGTAACATACAGATTCTCACGGCTCAGTATGGATTAGACCAGAATATAAAAAGCAGAAAAAGGGTAATGAATCGAAGATACAGGCGTATACAGTGTAGGGGTAATTGTAAATCTCCGTATATATTTTAGGAGTAACATACAGACGCTCACAGGCTCAGTATGGATTAGACCAGAATATTAAAAACAGAAAAAGGGGACTGTATCACAAGCGTACAACTGTATACAGTGTTGGGGTAATTTTAAATCTCCGTATATATTTCGGAGGTACACACAGATCACTCACGGCTCAGTATGGATTAGACAGAATATAAAATGCAGAAAAGGGTTACTGTTATCAGAAGCGAACAGTGCATAAGTTAGGGGTAATTGTAAATCTCCGTATGTATTTCCAGAGTCAACCTTACTCTCACGTCTCAGTATGGATTACACCAGAATATTAAAAGCAGAATAAGGGTAGTATCAGAAGATACAGGTGTATACGTGTAGGGGTAATTGTAATCTCCGTATTATTTGCCGAGTACACACAGAGCTCACTAGGTCATGTATGGATTAGACCGAATAAAAAGCAGGAAAAGGGGACTGTATCACAACATACTGATGTACGTAATTGGGGTAATTTTAAATCTCTGTATATATTTCTGGAGTAACACACAGATACTCACGTGCTCAGTACGGTGTGAGACAGTGAAGGAATATGTGTTGAATGGGGTGTACATTTCACCTAGGTACTGTGCTGTATGGTATAAGGGAAATGTGTGGCTTTGTAAACCTAGTGGTAGAGAAAGGTCACTACACCTTACATTCAGCACACACTTGCAGCTCAGGCCTGAAACCATTCAGCTGTTAATTAGGAGACCAGAAGTAGGTGTCTGCGAACACAGTCAGAGAGCTCGCTTAGTCTGGACAGGGAGTCCAGGCACAAGAAGGTGTCTCCAGGAGTGTGAGCTGTCTCAGTCTGGGTGCTCGATGTACCCCGGACACACGAGTAGTCTCTGTGAAAATCCATGCTGGTAGCTGCTGAATAGGAGGGGATCTCTCTCAAGTCTGGAATTGGATGTGCCTTCAGACACAAAGAGGAGTATCTGTGAACCTCCATGCTGGTAAATGCTGGTAAATGCTGACAAATGCTGAACATATGTGTTGTTTTGGCCCTGGCTGTTAGAGCCGGGACCCGGATAGATAGGGAAATCTATCTAAGTGTAATTAGTGGCTAGACAAGCCTAGGTCTTCTGTTTATGATTTGTTTTTATCTGTTTGCTGTGGACTTTAATAAAGCTGGTTGCGGCCAGTTTTCACCAGAACTGCTGTCTGAATGAACTGTTTCCGTGCCACTCTGTCTACCCAGACGGCGATCCCAGAGCTATATCCCCTGGAAATGTTACAATTGGCGGAGAATGCTGGGGCAGCACAGTGGCTGATACAATTGGTGCTGGAATGTGTGTGCAGCACAGTGGCTTAGAGACAGCAATAAAGGTGAAGTCTGTTGAAGCAGCAGCAGAGGAAAAAAAAAAGTGTGTCAGCAAAAACGTCTGATTGGAGCAGTCTTAAAGAGACAGTAGCCCTAATAGAGTTTGCAAAAGAAAAAAAAAAAAAAGTGTGTCTGCACAGCAAAGCTGAACTTGTTGTGGAAAAGACTGTGGAGTGTGCAGCAGCAAAGGAGAAACGTCTATTGGAGCAGTCTTAAAGAGACAGTGGCCCTAATAGAGTTTGCAGAGAAAAAAAAAAAAGTGTCTGCACAGCAGAGCTGAATTTTTCTGTGGAAAAGACTGTGGGGTGTGTATGTCTTGAGTGAAGACTGCCGTTGTTGAGACAGAGAAGTCTGACAGCATGGATGACAGCATGGAGGCGCTGTTTGAACAAATGGCGCAAGTTAATGTGCAACATAAGACTGCCGTGGTTGAGACAGATAAGTCCGGCAGCATGGAGGAGCTCGTTGAGTACCTGGTCCAGGCCCAGCGAAGCATGCAGCAGAGCATGGAGCAGCAGCGCCTGCAGCACCAGCAGCGCATGCAGCAGGCCCAGCAGCAATTCCTGCAGCAGCAGCAGGAGAATAACCGGTTATTTGTTGAGCGGATGGCAGCACAAAAAAAGGATTTCGGTGCCGCGTCCCGAAGTAATGTTGTGAAGGCACCTGCATTGTCCGCTGTAAAGAAGGCGGTAAGACGGTCCTTGAAAAAAATGACACCTCGTGATGATGTGGAGGTATATCTCACTAGGTTTGAGGGACTGGCAGAGAAGGAGAATCTGCCCCTATCTGAATGGGCCATGATGGTCGCACCCTATCTGATTGGAGTGCCCCAGGTGGCCTATGCTGACCTGAGCGAGCAGGACAGCCAAGACTATGCTAAGCTGAAAGCGGAGATTCTTACCCGGCTGGGTGTTACGGTAACAGCCCGTGCCAGAGGAGTTCATGACTGGAGATGCAGTTGGGAGTCTGCAGTCAGCAAACCTGATTATGAAGTTGAAAAGGTGATAGTGGACTGCTACACCCAAGCACGTCCTCCTGAGGTACAGCCGTCTGAGAGGTCGTCACTTCGGAGTTCCCGGACGCTGAACTCTCGCGGTAAGAGCGTTCCAGCTGTTGGGGACATGGGGTATGCTGATAAGCGGGTTCAGGCCCGAGGGGACATGTGGGTGGGAGAGTGTGATGGACAGTGTTGGAGCTGGCGTGAAATTGCAGCCAACTGTCCAATAGAGGGGGAGCCTATGTGTTGTGATGTTGGCAGATCCCTCTCTCTCTGCGCAGAACCTGTGTGTGTGTCCACCTCAGCCGAAGAGACTGGACCACAGGTGTCCCCGATGGTTGTAAATGACTGCCCAGCACAGGCCCTCTTGGACTCAGAGAGTCCAGTGACTTCCGTATGTGACAGCCTGATTGATAGGGACTTCATCCCTGATGGACACCTGAGTGTGGTGTGCATCCATGGAGACACCAAAGTCTACCCAGAGACTGCCGTGGACTTGGTCCCCAAACTCGGGGAGGTTTCATGTGAAGTGGGGGTGGTGAAGACCCTGGTGCACCCCGTTATATTGGGTAATGACTTTCCCCGATCTAAGGGTCTCTGGGGAAAAAATGTTTCTGATGGACAGTGTGATGAAGCTCCTATTGAGGGTGCGCAGTCCCGAGGGGCGGAACACAATGCTAGTGGGCCGTTAAACTTATGTGATAATGATGATGATGATGATGATAATGATAATGATGATGATGATGATGATCATGATAATGATGATGACCATGATAATGATGCTGATGCTGATGATGATAATGATGATGATAATGATAGTAATGATGATACTGATCATAGTCATGATAATGATGTTGATAATAATGATGACTGTGATAGTGATGAAATTCCTTTGCAGGTGATGTTGGGAGACGAGGATGGTGGTTCTCAGGAACCGAGTGTCCCTGACTTGCCTGTGTCCTGTGACAATTTTGAGAGTGAGCAGTGGCGAGACCCCACTCTTAGGACGGCACAGGAAAATATGATTGTTCTAAATGAGGTTTCCCAGGAGCCTGGCTCTGAGGAGAGGTTTCCTCATGCTGCCATGGACAATAGCCTATTGTATAGGGACACTGTAGTCCAGGGAGAGGTCGTGAGCCAGCTCCTAGTACCTGAGCTATATAGAAGTATAGTGCTGGGGTTGTCACATAGTCACATACTTGAGGGACCAGATGGTGAAGTTAATGTTGTGGATGACATGTTAACTAAGGTTCCAGATCAGGATGTGAATGAAAATGAATTGTATAACCCTGACAGTGAGCAGAATGTGAATGAAAATGAATTGTATAACCCTGACAGTGAGCAGGATGTGAATGAAAATGAATTGTATAACCCTGACAGTGAGCAGGATGTGAATGAAAATGAAGTGTATAGCCCTGACAGTGAGCCAGATGTGGCTGAGAAAAAGGGGTCAGACAGGGATAGTGATAGTGATAGTAAATCATCTGATGACCATAAAGCAACCAGTGCAAATGAGGAAGGCATGGTAGCAGAGGAGGTTGAGAGTCCTGAGAAGAAAGCTGATGCTGACCTTACAGCCAGACAGAAGATGGCATCTGAAGATGTTTTACAGTTGGCCGGTTCCCTGGCGAAGACTAAGGTGAAAGGAGGAAAGCTGAGCTTTAAAGGCAGGACTCTGAAATTGAACACAGCACAAGTGGATGCTGTCGAAAATGAGAAGTTATCAATGTATGGTATGGAGCTGCATCATGCCCAGGACTCTGAAGGTAATGCTGCAGAGGTGGAAAAAGCCATGGAAGTGGTGGTCACCAAGCCAGATGCCTCATCAGAAGCTGAGGTCTCAAGTGAAGCTGTGAGGAACAAGACTGAAGATATGGGGACTGGCTCGGTCCAGGAATCTGTTTCTGCCGAAGACAGCGGCGTGGACGGGTTGCGGTTCGGTTCAGTAGCTGCAACTCGTGAAGCTCAGGCTGGAAGTTCGGCGCCCGGAGCCCCAGCAGTCTTCCCGAGTGATACCAAGGATCTGGATAAGTCACAAGATGAGATTTTGAGACATCGGGCTGGCGTTGGTGAGCTCAAGCGCACTTTCAGGGAGGCTACATCGGAGCCACGTCCCAACAAATGGGAAAAGCGATGTGTCACTCCGTTGCCGCTATAGACACACGGGAGCCCAGATGGGATGCAGAACGTGGTGGAAGAGAAGAATCCGGCGGGTTCTGAGTATACAGATGCCGCTATCAAGGAGAACTTGAAAGCTGGAATAAATGGAGATATTGGAGACCAAAATGATGTGACTGAAGAAGTAGAATGTAAGACTGACGGTAGGGCTTCTGAGCATGTCCTACCAGAAGAGCCTGAAGAAGGGGCTGAAGACATAAAGGACGTCCAACAGGTACAAGATGAAGTGATTACTTCTCAGAAAAAACTCCAAACTGTGATGAAGGAGCATGATGAGAGCCCTGAGCATCTTCTGGAGAAGCTCAATGAAGTAAAGAAGGTTCAAGGGGAACTGGAGAAAAAGTGAAAAACCCCTATACCTTCTGTGATAGTTGGTGACACATGGTCAGTGCACCAGGGACAGGAGGTACGTGAGTTTCTGAGAAAGAGTCAGCAGAAGTGTTCTGATGTGAACGGGTCGTACTTCTCTGGTCAGGCACTGTATCGAAACTGAGCCCGGCCCTAAGGTCAAGATGAAACCGTGCAGGATACCCGAGGCCCGCTGAGAGCATAGGCCTGGGAGGGTACAGGGTAGTGTGGATGCTTCAGATGAAGAGAAAGCTGATGTTGGCTATGGCTCAGGTGAAGATACGGATGACAGTAGTGAAGATGAAGCTGATGAAGGCCATGACTGGTCCAGAGTTCGCTGTCTCTTTTTGATTGTTGACCAGCCCTCCGGTCTGGATGACCAGCCCTCCGGTCTGGAGAAGAGGGAGGGGATATGTGAGACAGTGAAGGAATATGTGTTGAATGGGGTGTACATTTCACCTAGGTACTGTGCTGTATGGTATAAGGGAAATGTGTGGCTTTGTAAACCTAGTGGTAGAGAAAGGTCACTACACCTTACATTCAGCACACACTTGCAGCTCAGGCCTGAAACCATTCAGCTGTTAATTAGGAGACCAGAAGTAGGTGTCTGCGAACACAGTCAGAGAGCTCGCTTAGTCTGGACGGGGAGTCCAGGCACAAGAAGGTGTCTCCAGGAGTGTGAGCTGTCTCAGTCTGGGTGCTCGATGTACCCCGGACACACGAGTAGTCTCTGTGAAAATCCATGCTGGTAGCTGCTGAATAGGAGGGGATCTCTCTCAAGTCTGGACGTTGGATGTGCCTTCAGACACAAAGAGGAGTATCTGTGAACCTCCATGCTGGTAAATGCTGGTAAATGCTGACAAATGCTGAACATATGTGTTGTTTTGGCCCTGGCTGTTAGAGCCGGGACCCGGATAGATAGGGAAATCTATCTAAGTGTAATTAGTGGCTAGACAAGCCTAGGTCTTCTGTTTATGATTTGTTTTTATCTGTTTGCTGTGGACTTTAATAAAGCTGGTTGCGGCCAGTTTTCACCAGAACTGCTGTCTGAATGAACTGTTTCCGTGCCACTCTGTCTACCCAGACGGCGATCCCAGAGCTATATCCCTGGAAATGTTACAACGGATTAGACCAGAATATAAAAAGCAGAAAAACGGGAACTGTATCAGAAGCGTACATCTGTATACAGTCTAGGGGTAATTGTAAATCTCCATATATATTTCCGGAGTAACACACAGACGCTCACAGGCTCAGTATGGATTAGACCAGAATATAAAAAGCAGAAAAAGGGGACTGTGTCACAAGCGTACAGCTGTATACAGTATTGGGGTAATTTTAAATCTCCTTATATATTTCCGGAGTAACATACAGATGCTCACAGGCTCAGTATGGATTAGACCAGAATATAAAAAGCAGAAAAAGGATAATGTATCGAAGATACAAAGCGTAAACAGTGTAGGGGTAATTGTAAATCTCCGTATTTATTTCCGGAGTAACACACAGATGCTCACGTGCTCAGTACGGATTAGACCAGAATATAAAAAGCAGAAAAATGGTACTGTATCAGAAGCATACAGCTGTATATAGTCTAGGGGTAATTGTAAATCTCCGTATATATTTCCGGAGCAACACACAGACGCTCACAGGCTCAGTATGGATTAGACCAGAAAATAAAAAGAGAAAAAAGGGAACTGTATCAGAAGCGTACAGCTGTATACAGTCTAGGGGTAATTGTAAATCTCCATATATATTTCCGGAGTAACACACAGACGCTCACAGGCTCAGTATGGATTAGACCAGAATATAAAAAGCAGAAAAAGGGGACTGTGTCACAAGCGTACAGCTGTATACAGCATTGGGGTAATTTTAAATCTCCTTATATATTTCCGGAGTAACATACAGATGCTCACAGGCTCAGTATGGATTAGACCAGAATATAAAAAGCAGAAAAAGGATAATGTATCGAAGATACAAGGCGTAAACAGTGTAGGGGTAATTGTAAATCTCCGTATTTATTTCCGGAGTAACACACAGATGCTCACGTGCTCAGTACGGATTAGACCAGAATATAAAATTCAGAAAAAGGGTACTGTATCAGAAGCGTACAGCTGTGTACCGTCTAAGGGTAATTGTAAATCTCTGTATATATTTCAGGAGTAACACACAGATGCTCACAGGCTCAGTATGGATTAGACTAGAATATAAAAAAGCAGAAAAAGAGTACTGTATCAGAAGAATACAGCTGTATACAGTCTAGGGGTAATTGTAAATCTCTTTATATATTTCCGGAGTAACACACAGACGCTCATAGGCTCAGTATGGATTAGACCAGAGTATAAAAAGCAGAAAAATGGTAATCTATCAGAAGCATACAGCTGTATACAGTCTAGGGGTAATTGTAAATCTCCGTATATATTTCCGGAGTCACACACAGATAGTCAGCATGTATTTGTCTGTGAGACTGGCGGGTACACAGCAGTGTGTGAGGAATGGACAGTTCTATACTGTGTGGGAAAAAATGAACGCTTGTTAACTGTGCAGAAAACAAGAATAAAAGTATTAGTGCTGTGTAAAAAGCAGTCTGCACCGCAGTGTACACACAGCAATACAGCTAGCAGGCAGCCTATTAACCACTGCTGCTGCACACAAGAAAATCCTCCCTGTCACTGGCAGGCAGTCTAATAACCAGCGCTGCTGCACACAACAAAATCCTCCCCTGTCACTGCACAATAACTATACAGCACAATTGCTATCAGCACAAGCACAGAATAACTTTTCTTTCCTGCCTAACTCTCTCCCTACTGTTAAACAGCGTCAGCAACCTCTCCCTACGCTAAGATCGGCAGGAGTAAAATGGCGGTCGGCGGTCAGGGCTTTTATAGCCACTGTGACGCCACACAAAGCAAGCCAATCACTGCAATGCCCTTCTCTAAGATGGTGGTGGTAGCTGCCCATGTCATCTCGTTGCCCACAGTGTACATCCTTGCTCATTGGCTGAGAAAAGGAGCCTGCAAGCATTATGGGAAAAACCGACTTTGGCGCTCGGGTCGACGACCGCATGGCGACCTCACGCTATGGTCTCGTTTCGCTCGGCGAAACCCGACTTTGGCGAAAGTCGGCAACTTTTGAATCTGACCGACCTGTTTCGCTCAACTCTAATCGTGAGATTTTGAGTGCAAACGTCCTTCCATCAGCAAAGGCATTGAAGATGAAAAGTGGATGGGTCTTTCAGCATGATAAGGATCCCAAGCACACTGCCAGGGCAATGAAGGAGTGGCTTTGTAAGAAGCATATGAAGGTCCTGGAGTGGCCTAGCCAGTCTCCAGATCTCAACCCCATAGAAAACCTTTGGAGGGATTTGAAAGTCCATGTTTCCCAGTGACAGGCCCAAACATCACTGCTCTAGAGGAGATATGCATGGAGGAATTGGCCAACATACCAAAAACAGTGTGTGGCAACCTTGTGAAGACTTACATTAAACGTTTGACCTCTGTCATTGCCAACAAAGGATATATAACAAAATATTGAGATGAACTTTTGTTAATGAGCAAAATACTTATTTTCCACCATAAATTACAAAATAAATCTTGCCAAATCAGACAAGGTGATTTTCTGTATTTGTTTTCTCATTTTGACGCTCATAGTTGTGGTCTACCTATGATGTCAATTTCAGGCCTCTCTCATCTTTTTAAGTAGGAGAACTTGCACAATTGGTGGCTGACTATTTATTTTTTTCCCCACTGTAATTTCCAATAACATGCAGGGTATTGGTGCACTCAGGAGAAATTGCACAACAAACTGTTAGGTCCATTTTTCCTACTAGCCATTATAATAATAAAAACAATCCGGACTAATCAACATTTTAGTGTTAAAAATTTAATTATTCTTTCTTCACTGCTTAATGTTATAAAATTGAGGCACATGTGTGTTAACATGCTCACTGCACACCTAGATGAATTAGAGACTCTGCCAATGTGTCATGTTACCCTCAAACCATTCCAGCAAAATCTGAACTCCAATATGGCGCTTCTTATCATCTGAGCTTTACACTATGTTTTAGAAGTAGTTTTTAACTACATATGGAGTATTGACATGCTCAGGAGAAATTGCGGAACAAATTTTACTGTTCATTTTGTCCTATTATTCCTTTTGAAAATTAAAAACTTGGGACCAAAGCTACATTTTTGTGGAAAAAATTGTAATTTTACATTTACTCAACTTATTGTTATACAATTCTGTAAATCGACTGAAGGTTAAAAATGCTCACTACGCCCCTAGCTGAGTTCCTCCTTGTGGTGTTTCTCCACTGTTTTGGCACATCAGGGTCTCTGCAACAGCGATGTGGCATCTGTTATCTATTCCAGCCAATATTGCACCCCAAAAGTCAAATGATGCTATTTCTCTTCTGAGCCCTTCTGTGTGCCCAAGCAGTAGTTTTCCACCACATAATTAGTTTTGGTGTACTCAAGAGAAATTGCACAACTAATTGTATGGTCCATTTTCTCCTGCTACCCTTGTGAAAATGAAAAATTTGGGACAAAACCAACATTTTTGAGGGAAACATTTATTTTTTTATTTTCATGGCTCAACTTTATAAAATTTTGTGAAGCACCTTAGTGTTAAAGGTGTTCACCACACTTCTACATAAGTTCCTTGAGGGGTGAAATTTCCAAAATGGGATCACTTGTGGAAAATGTCCACTGTTTAGGCACATCAGGGGCTGTTCAAACATGTCATGGTGTCTGCTATTGATTAAAACCAATTTCGCACTCCAAAAGTCAAATGGTCCTCCTTCCCTTGTGAGCTCTGCTGTGCCCACAAACAGTAGTTTTCCAAAACATATGGGGTATTGGCGTACTTAGGAGAAATTCCACAACAAATTATGCAGTGGCATGTAAATGTTCATGCACGTTTGGTCAAAATTTCTGTTATTGTGAACAGTTGTGATGAGCCACCCCCGTAGTGTTCGAGTTCGGTTCGGTTCGCCGAACAGCCGTGTGTTCGACGAACTGTTCTTCGAACTGTTCGTCGAACACCGTTAAAACCAATGGCAGGCAAGCCAAAACACATAGAAACACATAGAAAACACATAGAAATCTCTTCAAAGGTGTCCAAAAGCTGACAAATTGCTCACAAGACACAACTAACACATGGAAAAGTGACAAGTACATATAGTCATGCGAAAAGAAAAGAGGTGGAGGAGTAAAAGGAGGGGGAGACACAGATATAGGCATGTCATGCCCTTCTAAAACCAAAAAAGTGCCAAGCCGACATGGCCAGTCCGTTCCTACCCGTGCGACCTGCGTGTCGCCAGGGTTGTGCTAGAGCTGCGGTGGACTCTGACGGCCAGCCCCCCTCTCCCAATACTGCTGCCTGTCCGCTGGTGGGTCGAGCTAGCCCCCCTGCGGTGGAGGCAGGTCTAATCTTTTTCATTTAAATTGTCTCTCTAATTTGAATGAGTACACTTTAAATCCTTTTACAAGGATCTATTGGAGGGCAAGTCTCATGCCAGCAGCCGCGGTAATGCCAGCTCCAGTAGCGTCCAGTAAAGCTGCTGCAGTTAAAAAGCTTTTATAAGGATCAAGCTTGGTGGTCCACCGCAAGTCGTCCTACCGCCACTCATAGCCCCTGTGCCTTGGGGTGCCTCCCCGATGCTCTTCACTGATTGTCCCGGGGGCCCGAAGCATTTCCTTTGAAAAAATTAAGTGTCCAAAGTACAGGTGGTGTAGCTTGCTTAACAGCTGGGTTAATCCGCTGACTAGCAGACACTGCTACTAGGCCCAAAATTATTGTCTGGGTTAGATGCAGTTAAAAATTTGTAATTAGATCTACAGCCGGTGGCTACTCCGTTGCCTAGCAGACACTCAAGCTTTGGAGCAGACCTCTGATTCCCAGGCTATAGTATGAGTAAACAGCTCTAGTATTCACACTCAACCATCTGTGTTACCCCAAGCCATAGTGTATGTAGATTCTTATGGTTAAAAGGGGGGTGGGGAAAGACCCAACCCACCTGTAATTGATGATGCCAACGTCACGCAAAACACAGCAAGGGGACTCCAAAAAGAGTCTCCATTTTTTCCAAAAATTTGGGGCACAGACACCACTTAAGTAGCATCAATTGCCCCAGAGTTGCTTAAAATGGGTGGTGAGGTGATTTGAACAAATCCTCAAGCTTTTACTCTCCCCAGGATGACACAGGGGTAGAAAAGTCCTTGTGGATCCATGATTTGTTCATCTTTGTGAACGTGAGTCTGTCTACATTCTCAGTGGACAGCCGCGTGCGCTTATCTGTCAGACTCCGCACACCACCATCAGCGCTGAACACATATTCAGAGAAAACAAATATTATTATTAATTTGAAAGCTGGCGGAGCTTAGTATAGATGGCCACAATTATTCTACAGGCAAGATGCAGCATAAAATTATGAGTATTTCAACGCTGCTGGACCTTTGTATAGATGGCCTAATAGAATGAGTACCACAGACTGCTACTATGCCCAAAATTATTCTACAGGCAAGATGCAGCAAAAAATTATGAGTATTTCAATGCTGGTGGAGCTTTGTATAGATGGCCTATTAGAATTAGTAACACACACTGCTACAGGCCCAAAATTATTTTCAGGCCTAGATGCAGCTAAAAATTATTAGCAATTTGAAAGCTTAAAACGTTTGGTGAGGTGATTTTAACAAATCCTCAAGCTTTTACTCTCCCCAGGATGACACAGGGGTAGAAAAGGCCTTGCAGATCCATGATTTGGACATCTTTATGAACGTGAGTCTGTCTAAATTCTCAGTGGACAGCCGCGTGCGCTTATCTGTCAGCACATCACCAGCAGCGCTGAACACACGTTCAGAGAGAACGCTGGCTGCAGGGCATGACAAGATCTCCAACGCGTGAGTGGCAAGGGTCCAGTGACACAGTCATGGCTTCGATGTTCAGATGGAGATACTCCTGTACCATCGTCTCTAGGCGTTGACTATGTGTCTGACTTCTTGTCTCCTGTGGCCTTGCAAAGGATGGGCTAAAAAACTGGTGAAAGGATTCCGCAAAATTGCTGTTAACACCAGCAGATACTGTGTTTCTGTTACGGTTTGAGTGCTGAAGACTCAACAGTCCCACGGTTGGCAAGTTAGAACTGTGAGATTCACTACGTGCACCACTGGTGTTTTGTGGAAAAGCACATATAAGATTCTGCAACAGTCTCTGCTGATACTCCAGCATGCGTGAATCCCTTTCTATGGCAGGAATTATTTTGGCAAATTTATTTTTGTACCGGGGATCTAACAGTGTGGCTACCCAGTAGTCAAGATTATTTCGAATTCTGACAATTCGAAGGTCATGTTGCAGGTAGTACAGCAAGAAGGCACTCATGTGTCTTGCGCATCCAGGAGCACCAAGTCCCTGTAGTGTTGGTGGCGAGGTAGGAATCTGCTTCCTTCCTCTGCCCTCTCCCCCCAACCTCGCACAACAGAAATGTGATCAAGGTCTCCCTCATCTGATGAGTCTTCCATGCCCATCGCCAGTTCGTCCTCAACTTCTTCCTGGGCTCCTGCACCTTCCTCACTAGTTTGGCTGCTACCATGCGCCCTGGTTAATCCCTCTGCCCCACCCTACCATGCCAGCCGCCTTGGTGCTGCCTAATGTCTGGACCTTGCAGATGTTAGCCCTTCCGCATAGAACTCCTCCTCTACTTCCTCCACCTCCTCTTGTTCCACCACCTGACTGCGAATTCTGTTTAACATCTGCTCCAGCATGTAAATCACTGGAATAGTCATGCTGATAATGGCATCATCAGCACTAAACATCTTCGTGGCCTTTTCAAAACTGTGCAGAAGGGTGCATAGGTGCCTGATCTGAGACCACTCCTTCAGCGTGATTTGCCCCACCTCTGGATCTCGTTGGCCCAGGCTATAATTCAGAACGTATTGCACCAGGGCTTGTCGGTGCTGCCACAGTCACTGCAACATATGCAGAGTTGAATTCCACCATGTTGGCACATCGCATTTTAGCTGGTGAAGTGGCAGGCCCAACAACTTCGGTACAGATGTAAGTCGCTGAGATGCGGGATGCGAACGGCGGAAGTGAGCACACAGCGACCGTGCCCTCTGCAGAAGGCCATGTAGTCGGGATAGTGGGCTAAAAATTGCTGGACAACCAGGTTCAACATGTGAGCCATACAAGGCACGTGTGTGACATTGCCCCGGCGAAGGGCAGCACCCAGGTTTGCGGCATTGTCACACACGGCCTTCCCTGGTTGCAGGTCCAGTGGAGACAACCATTCATGAAAATGGTTCTCCAGAGCTGACCACAACTCTTTCAGCTGTGTGACTCACATTTGCCAGACATTTCAACATAAAAACCGCCTGATTACGTTGAGCCCTTCTGCCAGCATAGCAAGGAGGTGTGCAGGATCCCTTCTGCGCAGTTAGAAAGCCCGTGGCATGACCAGACAGGCTTTGGGTGCAGGTGGAGAACCGAGAGGAGGTTGAGGAGGCAGAATCAGTGGAGGAACTTCGAGATAAAGAGGATTGACGCACAACTCGTGGGGACAGCAAGACTTGGACAGCAGCCCTTGTCCTGCTGTCACCATAGTTACCCAGTGCCCAGTCAGCGACATGTAACGCCCCTGTCCATGCCTACTCATCCAAGTGTCTGTGGTGAAATGCACCGTCACACACTGAGTTTCTCAAAGAAGCGGTGATGTTGTGTGCGACATGCTGGTGGAGCGCAGGCACACCTTTTTTTGAGAAGTAGTGCCGACTGGGCATCTGGTACTGGGGCACTGTGACGGACATAAGGTCTCGAAAATCCTCTGTGTCCACAAGGCGGAAAGGCAGCATTTCTGTAGCCAAGAGCTTGCAGATGGTGAAATTCAACCTCTTAGCTTTCTCATTGCTAGGAGGAAATGGTCTTTTACTTGTCCACATCTGAGGGACCGAGGGCTGGCTGTTGTACGTAGACGGGGTTGAGTAGGGTGTCCCTGGACAACTGACGGTCTGTAAGGAATATGCAGGAGCAAAAGTTAGGTTGCCTTGATCAAAGGTGGTGCTCTCGATGTCGGAGAGCGCTTAACACCAGCTGGTGTTTCCACTTCCAAATGAACTGATGACCTGCAATCTGACTGGCTGTTGCGGGTAAAGAGGTGCCAGGTCTGAGTCTCAAAACTGGTTCTCACTGCTGTCCCCCCAGTCACAAAGGATGAAGAGGCCACGGTCGCGGATGCACAAGATGGGGCAGACGGTGATTGGGCCAGCCGCATTCCGCATTGTAGCACAGTGAGCTTGCCACTGCAACTTATGCTTCATATCCATATGACGGTTCATGCATGAAGTACACAAACTATGCATTTTTTGGCCTCTACTTAGCTTTTGGTCACAAATGTTACAGTTAACACGAGTTGGGTCATCCTTATCGATGTTAAAAAATGCCCAGGCTATGCAAGGCTTAGAACCCATGCGACCTGAAGAGCTACCTTGATTGTGGTCAGAGGCAGAGTTGTGGTTGAGGATGCAGTTGGTGACGTGCTTCCAGTACTACATCTCTGTCCAGGAAGGCGCACCCTGACCTCGTCGTCACTCGAATCTCCTCCACCTCCTCTGCTGACCTCATCGACTGTCTGACTGTGGGTTGACAGTAAGTGGGATCTGCAACCTCGTCATCATCACCTGTGTGTTCTCACACCCATCGTCCTCAGAGCCAACTCTTCCTGCCCTGACATAAAACTCAAGTTGTCGCTCAAATCAGGTATTTGAGTCTCATCATTGTCTTCCTCATTCTCTCACCAACAGGAGTTACAGTTTGGGAACGAGGGTCTACATTATGCTCAGAACCTTCTTCATCTGGTCCTGGATCTGACTCATAAACATTCTGGGCATCAGTGCAGATCATTTCCTCGTCTGGATTCACAGAAGCTGTGGAGATGACCTCTGATTCCCAGGCTATAGTATGAGTAAACAGCTCTGTAGACTCAACCATCTGTTCTACCCCATACTCAGATGGGCAGTTGGAGACTTGGGAGCTGTGAGGAAGCAAGTGCGATTGGGGTGACACCTCTGAGGACTGGAGTTTTTGTGATGTTGAAGTTGAGGTGGAAGCCGACTTAAAGGAGCACTTGATATCTGTTGAAGCACCTTTCTTTTTGTGCCTCATCTGGAATTTGTAGCGATGGGCGTGCCCGTAAGAAAGGGATCGTACCACATTGTCCACTAAAGAAGTAGACATCTTAGTTTGGCAGGAAGATGGTCTTTTTTCTGCAGATGTCACTGTTGCTTTAACACCTACACCACGGACACAACATTTTTTGCCCTTCACAACACGCCTATTCCCCTTTCCACCAGCAGCAGGCCTTTTGCCACTCATTTTGGTGGTTTACCTAATTGACAAATCTGGAGTTGTTTGCACAAAAAACAATGGCTGCAAAAATTCTTAGTATTTGAACGTGGTGGAGCTTTGTATAGATGGCCTAATACAATGAGTACCACAGACTGCTACTATGCCCACAATTATTCTACAGGCAAGATGCAGATAGAATTCTTTTTTTAAACTCTGGTGGAGCTTTGTATAGTGGCCTAATACAATGAGTACCACAGGCTGCTACACTGCCCAAAATTATTCTACAGGCAAGATGCAGATAGAATTCTTTTTTCTTAAACTCTGGTGGAGCTTTGTATAGATGGCCTAATAGAATGAGTACCACAGACTGCTACTATGCCCACAATTATATTACAAGCAATATGCAGCCAAAAATTATGAGTATTTCAATGATGGTGGAGCTTTGTATAGATGGCTAATACAATGAGTACCACAGACTGCTACTATGCCCACAATTATTCTACAGGCAAGATGCAGCAAAAAATTATGAGTATTTCAACGATGCTGGACATTTGTATAGATGGCCTAATAGAATGAGTACCACAGACTGATACTATGCCCAAATTATTCTATAGGCAAGATGCAGCAAAAAATTTTATGAGTATTTCAACGCTGGGGAGCTTTGTATAGATGGCCTAATAGAATGAGTACTACACACTGCTACTATGCCCACAATTATTCTACAGGCAAGATGCAGATACAAATTATTTTTTTAAAACTCTGGTGGAGCTTTGTATAGATGGCCTAATACAATGAGTACCACAGACTGCTACGCTGCCCACAATTATTTACAGGCAAGATGCAGATAAAAATTATTATTTTTTTAACTCTGGTGGAGCTTTGTATACATGGCCTAATAGAATGAGTACCACAGACTGCTACTATGCCCACAATTATATTACAGGCAAGATGCAGCCAAAAATTATGAGTATTTCAACGCTGGTGGAGCTGGCAAAAAGTGATAGCAACTGATGTAACCTAGCCCTCAAAAGGGCTGCAATTACAAATAGTCACTACTCCCAAGTTGACCTATCTGTCTATATAGAGCACAGACCTGCCTGCTAAAAGTGCTAGGAACTGCTGTAACCTAGCCTTAAAAGGGCTGCAATTACAAACTAGTCCCTCCCTACTCCCTAAACCTTCCTGTCTAACTGCAATTCGCTTCACAGTCACTGTTAGAAAGATAGCGCTAACAGCAGCAGCAGTGCCGTCAAACACTGTGCTGCAGCAGTGAGAAAATGGTGGCGAGGGGGGGAAATGGCTGGGTCTTATAGGGCAAGGACATGTGACATACACAGCCAATGACACATGCCCTTGCTTGTGTGAAAAAAAAAGCATTTAGCTCGTGTGTGCGCTGCTGATAGGCTGACAGACTGCACGCCCACTGGAAATGCGGGAAAGAGCAAAAAAATGGAGATCTTCATTATTTCTGCAGAGATCCATCCCATGCCCCTCCCCTCGCCCTGCTGTACACTCAAAATGTGTATTAACAGTGATTCTCAGAATTACTGTGAAAAATCCAGTGACGATTTAGGTGCACGAACAGTTATCGAACATAACCTCGAACAGCCGGATTTTTTCAAAATCGTTCGGGTTCGTCGAACGGCTCGAACACCGCCAAAACAGCTCGAATTTGAAATTGGCGAACAGTTCGCTTCGAGCACTGTCATCTCTAGTGAACAGTTAAGCAAGTTGAATATGAAATGATTTCTAAAAGGCCTAAAATTAAAGATGACACATTTTTCTTTGTATTTTCTGCAAAAAAATAATATATATTGTTTATTTTTTACGTTTTAAAAATTACAAAAACAAAAATGGGCCTTTGCAAAAGTTTGAGAGATTTTTGTGCTCAGATAACTTTAAACAAGGTTTCAGACCTTAGACTACTATGGTTATAGCTTGTTCACTATCATCGTCAGGAAAGGCCTGATGAAGCAAATTTCCCAGCTTTATAAAAAAACCCAGCCTCATCTAAACCTTGTGCCAAACAACAGCAGCCATGGGTTCTCCTAAGCAGCTGCCTAGCAGTCTGAAAATGATAATGGTAAAGGCCACAAAAAGGGAGGAGAAGGCTATGAGAATATAGTAAAGCGTTTTCGGGTTGTCCTTTCCTCAGTTCGAAATTTAATTAAGAATGGCAGTTAACAGGAATAGTGGAGGTCAAGATAAAGTCTGGAAGACTAAAAAAATTTCCATCAGAGCTGCTCATAGGATTGCAAAGAGACAAATCATCAACCTGCTTGACTGCAAAAGCCCTTCAGAAGTTTTTGCAGACTCTGAAGTTGAGGTACATTGTTCTACTGAACCCTGCACAAATATGGCCTTCATGGAAGATTCATAAAAGAAAACCCTTTCCTGCATCTTCCCCATAAAATTCAGTGCCAAAAGTATAAAAAAGAACATCTAAATTAGCATGATGCATTTTGGAAAACAACTTCTGTGGACCAGTGAGGTTAAAATAGAACTCTTTGGCCACAATGATCAAAATATGTGGGGAGAAAAAATTTACAAAATTTCAAGAAAAGAACATCTCACCACTCTAACCAGGGGGTGGATCAATCATGCATTGGGGTTGTATTGCAGCCAATGATACGGGGAGCATTTCACGGCTAGGGGGAAGAATGAATTCAATAAAATTTAAACAAATTCTTGATGAAAAACATAACACCATCAGTAAAAAAAATAAAAGTTTAAAAATTATGGCTTCTACAACCGGATAATTATTGTAAACACACGTTAAAAAATCCACAATAGAACTACCTGAAAAGGCTCAGGCTAAAGGTATAACAAAAGCTCTCACAGTCCTCCGATCTGAACATCATTGAAATCTGTGGCTATTAGTGTTGAGCGATACGATAATGCAAATATCGGCTATCGGCCGATATTAGCTCTATCGGCCTTTCGATAATTCGTTTCGATATTTTCGTATTATCGAATACCGGAATCGGAAGTTCCCATAATTATTTGCGAGGCAATGTGATTTTATTCAGCCAATAAGGAATCCTAAGAAGTGTGGGCACATCCTGTAATGCTGCGGTCATGTTAACTAATGGCATGGCTGTGATTGGCTGCTGAAATGATGTCAGATGCACTATAAAAGGCGCCGCCGCCATTTTAGCGTCACTGTGCTGTGAATTCAGTAAGGGACAGAACGCTGCTGTGCTGACTCTGAGGGACAGTTAGAGATTGCGATTTAGTGTACTGTGCTGTAGGCAGGCTAGCACCAACCGCTGTGTAAAGCTTCCTTTTGCCTGCAGTGTTGTTTTAACAGCTCTGCAAGGTGTGTGTGAGTGCAGGTGACGCTGCAGTTTGCTCTGCATGCAACGCTGTCTGTAGGCATCTGCACGTGTCACTCACAGACTCTTTTTTTTTTTCTTCAGTGTAATAAAAGGCGCCGCCGCCATTTAGCGTCACTGTGCTGTGAATTCAGTAAGGGACAGAACGCTGCTGTGCTGACTCTGAGGGACAGTTAGAGATTGCGATTTAGTGTACTGTGCTGTAGGCAGGCTAGCACCAACCGCTGTGTAAAGCTTCCTTTTGCCTGCAGTGTTTTAACAGCTCTGCAAGGTGTGTGTGAGTGCAGGTGACGCTGCAGTTTGCTCTGCATGCAACGCTGTCTGTAGGCATCTGCACCTGTCACTCACAGACTCTTTTTTTTTTCCTTCAGTGTAATTCTTGCTGCTCCATGCAATTTAACTATTAGTGTGACGCGCTTCCATCCGTATCCAATACATTGGTTGCAAACACTATAGAAGTAGACAAAGGAGTAGCCTTTCACAGATTGTGATTTGTGAACAGTTGTGTTTCAGTGTTCACTTCAGTCTCTGCGTAATAACCACACTTAGGCCTTAAGTTATAACTTTTCTGACTTTCTTTATCAATCTACCAAGATGAAGAAGTCAGTGAGTAAGGCACGTGGGCGTGGCCGTGGAGTTTCAGCAGGGAGAGGACGTGGGGATTCTGTGTCTGCTGCCGCCCTCAGTGACACAGCATCCACCATTTATCCCGTGAGCGTTCCTTTATGCGCACTTTGGTAGGAGCTCGGCGTGCCCCCCTGCTGCGGGAAGAACAAATTGAAGCCGTTGTTGGTTGGATGGCAGCCAATGCATCGACTTCAATTCTTCCACCTCCTCTCAGGAAAACAACACTGTTGAGCAACCATCTGTCTGTTCACCGCCTGTCAAATTGCCAAGGCAGTCAGAGAGTTCTGTACAGGAGCCAGCTGAGTCTCTGCTTCTGTTCTCAGAATCTGTTGGCTCGCAAACACGGGCACAGCAAGCAGCATTCTGCAATTTGAAGAAGAGGAGTATGCAGTGATGCGCAACAGCTGTGTCTCTCTCAATCTGAAGAGGCGGGTAGCCAGTGCCGATGGACAGCACACCGCAGAACGCATCTTATGATGATGATGAGACTCAGGTGCCAGGTTTTGTGGAGCATGGTGCTGCCCAGACCATCCAACAGCAGCAGGTGTTGGAAAAGGGTAGTGGAGATGATGAAGTCCGAGACCAAACATGGCGTGAGCAACAGCAAGGTGGTGGAGCAGCTCTGAGGAAGAGATTGTCCCAACGTACAAAGAGGGGGGAGAGGTAGCTGCAGACTCGCTTGCCTGTAGCCTCCAGTTTGGCACCTGTTGGGAGCAGTTCTCTTAGAAATGTCAAAATTGGCGCTCCCCTGACTTGCACTACGTGGTCCTTTTTTGACAGACTTGTAGATAATATTTGCTATGTTCAATGCAAGCTGTGTAAGCAAAAAGTTAAAAGAGGTAAAATATCAGGAACCTGAATACCACAAATATGTGGACACATGTACGGACAAAGCACGTAGCTGAGTTCCAAAGACACACTGGAGATGTAGGCCAACCTACAGCAGCACCTACATCTTTACGTCATGTTCGAGCCTCTACCTCCAGCTCTCACACACCTGTTTTGGCTTCCTCACAGGATCTCCATGGAAGAACCTCGGTCACTGTTGTCCATAGACAAACTGTTATTCCACCCACTGCAGCAAGTTCACAGTCATCGTCACACTCCCAGTACAAAAAACAGCCATCGGTTAACACAGGCATGGGATAAAAGACGGCCATACTCGGCAAACCATCACGAGCACAGGCTCTGAATGCATGGCCTTGCAAAACTCCTGTCCCTTGAAATGCTGTCATTCAGGCTGGTGGAGACTGACAGTTTCAGGAACTTTATGGCATTGGCAGTCCCACATATATATGTGTCCAAGCCGATTTTATTTCAGCAGGCAAGCTGTCCCTGCTCTGCAAAAAACATGTCGAGGGAAACATTAAACATGCGCTACTAAAACGCCGTCAGTAGCAGGGTCCACCTGACCACCGATGCGTGGACCAGTACCCATGGCCAGGGACGATTACCTTTCCCTCACTGCCCATTGGGTCAATGTTGTGGAGCCGGGTACAGATCTTGCCAGTGGCGCTGTACGTGTTCTGCCAACTCCAAGGATTGCAGGAATCCAGTCTGTGCACATTGATTCCTCCTCCTACTCCAGTTCCTCAGAATCATCGCTGCACGAGCCGTCACGGTATACCTCCACATGGACCCGTGAACGCTTACCTGTTGCGACCGATATGAGCACAGCCGTAGCCAAACGTCAACAGGCCGTCCTGAAATTAATTCCCATGGGGAATCGAAGCCACACAGCGCAGGAGCTCTGGGATGCCATCAAGCAGGAGAGCGACGTGTGGTTTTTGTCAGCTAATCTGCAGCCAGGCTTGGTATGTGTGTGACAATGGCCGAAATCTGGTGGCAGCTCTGGGCCTTGGCAACCTCACTCACATACCATGTCTGGCACATGTGCTCAACTTGGTCGTGCAGAGTTTTTTGAGGGACTATCCGGATCTTGATGCACTGCTGCACAAGGTCCGCCTAGAGTGCGCTCACTTGCGACGTTCCAGCATGGCCAGATCGCGCATTGCAGCTCTGCAAGTCAGATTTTGCCTTCCTGAACATCGCATCATATGTGACGTACCCACCAGGTGGAATTCCAAGTTACTATGTTGGATGCGGTTGTGTGAGCAGCAGCCAGCAGTAATGGAGTATCAGCTGCAACAGGCGCAATCAACTCGCAATTTGCGCCGTTCACACTTCACCACTACTGAGTGGGCCTCTATGAAGGACATCTGCGACGTTTTGCGTGCGTTTGATGTCTCAACGCGGATGGCGAGTGCAGATGATGCACTAGTCAGCATGACTGCCCCCCTTATCTGCCTGCTTCAGAAATCACTGAAAGCACTAAAGGAAGAGGTTTTGAAACAGGTGGAGGATGAGGAGTCACAAATTCATTTACCTTCAGAACAGTCAGCGCAACGTGGTTCCTCACAAAGGGCTGGGCAGGGCTCACTTTGTGAGGAGGATGAGGAGGAGGAGGAGTCAATGGAGGAGGAAGAAATCCCTACAGAGGAAGGTACAACGCTGTAGTCATTGTAGACGAGG
>JARQOD010000004.1:404276598-404289938 GCA_033576555.1 Oophaga sylvatica
ATAAAATTAAAAAAATTTAAAAAATTAAATTTTTTTAAATTAATAAAAATAAAAAAAAAAAAAAAATTTTTTTTTCCCAAATTTTTTATTTTTAAAATAATTTTTTTTTTAAAAATTTTTTTTTTTAAAAAAATAAAAAAAAAAAAAAATTTTTTTTTTTTAAAAAAAAATTAAATATTTTTTGGAAAAATTAATAAAAATTTTAATTTTTTTTTTTTTTCTATATTTTTTAAAAAAAAAAAATGGGGATTTTTTAAAATTTAAATTAAACCGGGAATTTTTTAATCCTTTTTAAAAATTTTTTTTTTTAAAAAAATTTTTTTTGGGGGGGTTTAAATTTAAATTTTAAATAAAAAAAAAATTTAATTAAAAATTTTTAAAATTTTAAATTTTTTTTTAAAATTTTTTAATTTTTTTTTTTTAATATAAATTAAAATTAATTTTTTAGGGGGGAAAAATTTTATATTTTTAAAAAAATATTTTTTTTTGGGAAATAAAGTTTTGATTTTTTATTTTTTTATTTAAGGGGGGTTTAAAAAAAAATAATTATAAAAATTTTATAAATTGTTACCCATTTTTTCTATCCCTTAATGCCTTAAACCCTCTCTCCCCCCCTCACCCCCCCAAAAACCCCTACCCCCCCCATCCATTCCCCATTGCCCCCCTCATTTTTAGTACCCCCATCACCCCAACCCCGGGTACTCCCTCACGGGTGGTACTCTCGTCACTGCGGGTGCATTGATATAGGTAGATAACCTACAAAAAAACCCCCAGATACCCTCATCAAAACCACTCAGATGCCGCAGAACTGGGGCCCGGGTGCGGCGACCCCCTCGCTGGGGTATCGAAGGTCAACCAGCTTTTTGCGGTCGGGTTGGGGGCCCCTCCCCCCCCGAAGGTTCAACAGGCTCCTCGGGTTTTCCCCAACTACCTTTTGGGGCTGGGTGCGCCCCAGGGGAGCCTGCACTGGGATCCCATTTATCCCAAATTTACGGATACCCAAAGCACCTCGCTCACCCCCTGGGGCACAAGCTGCCGCCGCCATCTTCTCATATAAAAAAACGCCCATGAACGACGCCAGCGTCATGAGTCAAAAGCGTACGTGCGGTGCATTTCGACGCAAGATGCTATTGCGATCGCAAATGACCGGAGCGTCATGCGCCCCACCACGCACAAAAAATGAGACGCGTTTTATCGGAAGATAGGTTTCCCACTAGGTCCCCTGCCATCAAGGCATGAGCAAAGACGATCGATTAACGGCCTTTTTTGGCAGCATCAATCTAGTGGCACTGACGCTTTTTAAACTTTTTTTACCATTTTTACAAAAGTTTTATTCTTGTAATTACTTCGTAAAAGTGTAATTTTATAACGCACTTTGCGATCGCGGGGGCCCCATGTCTGTGCGTGGGAGGGGCACCATGCGATATCGCCCCTTTTTCGATCGCAATGGCTTCATTCTGGCGTAGCAGGGGCACCATGCTGAGAATCGTCTTTTTGCGATCGCAGTGGCGTCTTGCGTCGAATTCAAGCCGCAAGTGCACAAAAGGGTTCCCCCTGGTTAATTTTTCCATTACCTCCAAAGAATTTATTTTTTTAAATCCTTTTTTTTTTTTTATTGTTTTTTTTTTTTTTTTTTGCTAAAAAAAAAATATAATGACTAAAAATATATATAACATAAAAAAAAAAAGGACCAAAAATTAGTAGATAAATAAGATTTTTATAAAAAAAAATGAACAATGTAAAAAAAAAATAAGACAAAAAAAAAATTTAAAAAAAATTTTAAAAAACCCGTGCTGAAACATGTCTCGTTCCCCTCCCGTTTTCTTTCGTTTGGGGCCTCTCTTCCCCCCCAAACCCTTTTTGCGTCTCCCCCCATCAGAAAACGCTGCCCAATCCACGCTCCGCGAGGGGCAGGTTCATTTAGCAATGTCGGTAACCAAAAAAAATTAATTAAAAATTTTTTAATGTAAAAAAATAAAATAAAGAATAAAAAAAAAAAAAAAAAATTAATTGTTTATTGTTAACATTTCAGTTAACACGAAAAAACAGTTTACAAAAGAAAAAAGGTGGGGGGGGGGGGGGGGGGGCGGTGTCAAAAATTGCTAGGTTTCCCAAAAGTCATGGGGTCAAATTTTTAACCAAAAAAAAAACCCAAAAAGCAACAAAGTTTAAAAATTGCATTTGGGGGCGCGAAAAAAAAAAATAATCCGGCAAAATGTCTGTATAAATATGGGGGGAAGCAACAAAAAAAAAGGTGTAACCAAAAAACGCATCACACAAAATCACAAACAAATGTACCTTGCAAGTGAAACCAAAAACCAAAGACCCAAAGGCAAAGATGAAACGCTGAGCGATCTGCAATCGAAAACCCCCCCACCGATACTATTTCGCAACAACGCACAAAGAACTGGCACCTGACGGGGTCGCAAACCCCCCACACGATACTACCCCGCAACAATCAAAAGGCCACTGTAGGACTCGACAGATCGAAAAACCCCCCCACACATACTATCCTCGCAAAAGCACAAAGGACAGAAGTTGGGGGTCACCCAAAGACTCTGAACAAAAGATGGAGGCGCAATTAAATTTTTTATTTATTGCTGAGGTGATGTTGTGGCCCCCCAAATCGGAGCTTAAGGGGCGTTACTAAAAAAACCCAGTCCCCCCCTGCGCCGCCTGACATATGAGTTGTCAACGAGGCCGCCATCGTTCACAAAAGGTGTCAAACACAGCGATTCGGGCTCACTAGCGGAACGCCAACATCAAAATACGGCCCAAACCGTTGTGCACGATCAGCGAATCGCAGCGGGGGCCACCTGCTAATGTCACACACAGCAACGTCGCTGCTGCCGTCATAAAATACTGTCGCTTGCGCGATCTCGCTAGCATCTCCTTTGTGTGACTACCCTTAACCCGATGATAAAAGCCCTTTTCCCTCCTTTATTTATTTTCATTGAACTTGATTTTTTTACACACTGTACATGAAAGATAATCGTCAACGAAATTTTAAAAAATGCTCATTTTACCATTATCTTGCCTTAAACAAGCTGCTGATCACCCAATGAACCGGAAAAAAAATTCATTTAAGGTTTAAAATTTTCCTTTTAATGGGGTAACATGAGCATTTTTCTTTGGCGCGAATAGGGCCAATTATGCAAACGACCCCCTTTTTCTCACACTCTGTCAGTGCACTGTGTTCAGATTTCTTAGCATGAGAGAATAGCAGCACAGGTGCAGAGGGACAGAGAAAGTAATTTCTCCATCTCCTCCATTGAGGAAATCTCCGTAATTGGTCAGAGACATCCAAGTGCAGTCCGATGTTTCACATGCTCTTAGATTGTAGGGGTGAGTGAGATCCGTCCTCGCATTGCATCTCAATCCGGATTGTTTTCTCATGTGAATCGGCATGAGAAAATAATTGCAAATCTGACGCCCAAAAAATAACCCGGTCCGAGTGCTATGCTATAAAATATTGCATATCACTGGCTGTGTTATATGCTCAATTGAGTGGGTCTTTATTTCAGCTAAAAGTTTATTGTTTTCAGATCATGCTAAAACGCAATAGAAACGTGTTGTCTTTTCCTAACGTGTGCTAGTGCCTGAAAAATATAAGTAAACTATTTCAACCACTTTGGAATAAAAGTTATCTTTAGGGCCCCTCCGCCTGTCACTGGATCCTCCTTCCCTTCTCACATTGTTTCTCAGCGGTGCATCTTTCTGTGAAACAGGACTCGCTCTGCAAATAATTATGGCAGCAAATCCAATGAGTGATTCCTATAGATCACCGTGTGATTTTTTGATTTTTGTCTGCCGTGTAAACAGGCATTAAAACGACTGACGATCGGTAAAAGTTTTCGATTTATGGCCGTTTCATGAAACATCAGTCTAAACAAACCCTTATTGTACAGCGCTGAAAAATGTTTTACCAATAAAATGAATTTTAAATTTTTTCAAATTTTTTCTTTATTTTACTCACCATGTACACGAATCTCCGGTTGCACCTATACTATAGTGATTTAGTCTTGAATCCAGCCTACCGGTTTGGCGCTATTTTCAGTGGGCACAAGGTGCTTGATTTGCTTTTGTTTATTCGAAATGGCTCCTTTTTTATGATTGTTTTCTGATGAAAACAACCATTATCTTTGTTTCTAATTAGAGCAATGACATTCTTCCAACGTAGTACATTTTGAGGTAATCTGTTGGGAACTTTAGTAATTGCAATTTTACGTTTTTCTTGGCTTGGCAGAACTGTTTTTTCAGCTCTGAAAATGGTTTTTAAACTGCTGGATTCTGGTAGTTTTCTTCTCTGGGAACAGAAACTGTTCAATTATTTGTCAGAAATGCTTTTTCTTAATAGCCCAGTATATCCCCTGCACTTTATAGGACGTAGGCAGGCCTAAATGTTTTGCAGCTGAAATTCTTTGTTCTTGTTTAGGTTTGACCTATTTTTGTTTTATCCCAAAGGCCCTTTTGTTGCAAACCGTGTTAATGATTGCAAAGATTTTCTCCTAGTTTTTAAAACATAAAGTAGAAAGTATTTCCATAAATGTAGCTGCTGAAGGCCTGGCAGATGGGAAGCTTTCTGTCTGTTTTGTTTCCAGAACAATTGTATTTAAGGGGTCCTCTGCTTATCCCAGGGACCTTCCTATCCAAATTTTGAGAAAGATAACATCTGTCCAGGGATAAAACCAACAACCTTTTTCCCTTTAATTGTTAGATTTGTAGGCTAATTCATCGTTCCATTGAACTGATTGGGGCATTCAAAGTGATCTCCAACTGTTTTTGGGAAAGCTGAATGGAATGTCCTTGTTTCCACTGGAACCTGAGGCATGATACTGTTATCTGTATCTTGCATGTGAACAAGCCCTGCAATTACACTGGTTGCAGAGAGGATTGCATTATTAATAGAATCACATGGCAAAAACAAAATAAAAGTTTTTTTTGAAAGTTAAGGCAAGATTATTGGGAACGAGTCTTCCTAAAATGCTCATTTTCCATTTAATTGTACAGTGTAAACAGGTTCCGAATCACCTATGTACAGTTAAAGATATAGAAAAAAGTCCAGCTCACCCAGTAGAAATCCTTAGGTGTTGGGGGCCACGGGAACATGTGTCAAGGTTGGAATCAAACTGAGAAACCCAGCTCAACAAAATAGTGAAAAACTTCTTCTTTATTCCCAAAAGTGCTCGGCAGAGGTTTAAAACAACATCGGTAATAGTTACATGTTTATGCGACATCGACGCTTTCAGGTGGCTTCCCCTTAATCATGATGTGCAGTTCGTTGAGGGTTTCTCAGTTTTGACAGTTATAGATCTTTTGGTTTCCCTAAAAAAAATCAACTTTTGCCCATCGTCCTAAAAACAAAACTTTGTGCAAAGTAAGCAGGTTGCAGGATGCAGTGATGGACAGGGGGGCAGAGCAAAGTTACAGTTTTACTTTAATAGAGTAATACTCCACGTAGGGAGGGCAAACAATTAAAGTGAGGAAAATTTCACATGCAAAAAGAGGGTCGAGTCAATAAAACAGGGAAAAATAGTTAAAAGTTCCTGTTAGACAAATTAGTCTGTCAGTCGTCTTCTCCTGGCCATGGCAATTAGGAATTTCGGAGCAGGGTAGCGCCAACAACGGCAGGTCCTGAAAATAACGACGGTCCGTCTTCTGGCGGCAGAGATCGTTCCAGTACCTTCCACTGAGCCCTAGTCCATAAGTTATGCCACTGAACAATAAAAGGCGCAGCGTCGTCGGGTCCAACGCAGACCGGCAAAACAACTGCAAATCGGGGGGCAAATTCTGTCGCGCCCCGGTCCTCTTATGTGGCATGGAACTGAACTCACGGACATGGAAACGGCACCTTGCTCTCTGAGTCACCGGTACCTTCACGGACGCAGCCTGTCAGCACTGGTGCTTGGGACAGAGCACTCCTCTCTGCCTTTTGCACACCTATCTCCTCTCTCTGCAGCGGTCCCTTTCAGATACGGAGCTGCCGCAGCGCCAGTGCCCACCTCATTGCGCGCTCCCCGGGTTTCCGCTCCAAAGCCCTACTGCTGTGCGCGGCTTTCTCTTTTATCACCCCGCCCCCTTCGGTCAGGAGGCTCATCCGCTTGGTATTGCTTCCCCCAGGCCAAAAGGGGGTCCAGCCTGCACTTCCAGCCCAAAAGCGTACCCGAGGTGCGCTCCCCCCCTTAACAAAAAAAAGCCATTATTCAGGCAGCAAAGGATCTATTACCGAGTCCCCTACCCATACTTTTTAAATGAAAAAACTACCGACCAGCACAAAGCAGCTGACGGGGTCATTTAGTGTGGAGCTGCTAGGTAAACTCGCTTTGTCTTCCCATTGGTTCAATCTGAACTTGAAAATGTAATTTTTTGTGTTATTTTCTTTGCTAATTTTAAATTTTTCAACGTTTATACAAAATCTATTTTGTGAGTCTCCTCATGGATGTCACTACAAGTCTGTTATAATTATTAAAATTTTTAAAAGTGAAATGTTAAAAACACAACATGTTAATTTTGTTCGTTTCCACAGGGAAAGAGACAAAGAAGCCCAAATTTATTAAAGTGTTAACGGCGTTTTCTGGTATAAAAAACTTTGAAAAGCCAAAATATTCGCAAGTGGGGGTGTATACAAAGTGCTCTTTTGTTTTTTTTTACGCCAATGCAGGGTCGGCTAAGAGGAGAATTTGGTTAGCTATTTCACCTTTCAAATTCATAATAATGATGCCATTTTTTACACCTCACTTGGTAGGATTTATGGCAAAGCTTTATAGAGACGCAAGCCTTAGCAAAGATGCACCAAATTCTGAAGTGGCCTTTCTCAAAAAAGTTTTGGTTATCGTTTTTGCTATGTATTTTATTAAACCCATGCGCAATGTCAGTCTTAATTAAACGTTCCATAATTTTTGCTGAAAAATATACCTAATATCTTTACTCATCAGGGGATTTAATCCACACAACCCCCCCTCATAAACTACTCAGTCCTCCCCCCAAAACCACTCTTTTGCCTTTACAGTCAACTTTTCCCCTTACTTTTCAAATCACCACCTGTGAACTTGACCTAATCCCATCCCACCTCATCCCAAATCTCCCAAAGCTTCATCCCAACCCAAACCCATTTTCTTAAACCTGTCACTAACAACGGTGTCATCCCCTCTGCTTCAAACATGCCCCAATCACACTCATCCTCAAAAGTTCCCCCTTGATCCATCCTTCTGTCTAGCTATTGTCTCTATCAATTTTCCCTTTTGTCCAAAACTACTGGGATAAAAAAGTCCATTTTGAACTATCCCCCATCTTCCTCACCTCCCTCTTCAACTACTTACTATCTGGCTTCTGACCGCCCATTCCACTGAAACTGCCCTGACTAAATCACAAATGGCCTACTAACTGCCAAGTCTAAGTGACACTAATCTGTCCTCCTTCTTCTGGACCTGTCATCTGCCCTCGACACAGTGGCATCACAAACAGGCCCTATCTTGCATCTTTTCATACCTAAAAGATCAGACTTTATGCTAATGATACACAGATCTACCTCTCTGACCTGTATCACTTCCTTACTAATCAGAATCCCACAATGTCTGTCTGCTATTTCATTCTCTGTTAGATTTGTAACTTAACAGAATAAAACAGAACTCATCATCTTTCCACCATCTCATTAACGTAACCAACACACCTATCCATAAAAGTCAATGACTGCCCACTCTCCACAGTCCTGCAAGCTTGCTGCCTCGGGGTAACCCTTGACTCTGATCTCTCCTTCAAACCACACATTCGTTTCCTTTCCACTTCCTGCCACTCCAACGAAAAAAATATCTCCCGTATATCGGGATTAAGTTTGGATACTGTTCTGGTATCGAACCAAACTTTTTAAAAAGGTTTGGCTAAACCCTACTGCCTCAAACATCCACCAATCTGCCAATCACTAGTTATGTTGTTAAAATACCAATAGGAATGGAGCTCTCAACTAAGAATCTGCAAAAATATTAGTGCATGCGCTCATCATCTCCGGTCTTCACTAGTGGAACCTCGTGCTTTGTGGCTTCTTCTTAAACATTTCGCACCCCTCCAATCTATCCTTAATTCCGCTGCCTGACTAATCCATCTATCCCCTCACTATCCCCCAGCCTCGCCTCTCTGTCAATCTCTTCATTGGTCCCAATTGCCCTGAGACTCCATTCAAAACCCTAACCTTGGCATATAAAGATATCCACAAACTGTCCTCCTCCACGCATCTGTGACCTAGTCTTGTAGTACTTACCTGCAGGCAACCTCCGATTCTCACAAGATCCCCTTCTCTACTCCCCTCTTATTCCTCTTCCCACAATTGCATACATGATTTTTCCCGTGTATCCCCTCTACTTAGGATTTCTCTACCCCAACATATCATACTCTCCCCTACCATGAAAACCTTCAAACCTTCAAAAGGAACTGAAGACGTACCTGTTCTGACAAACCTCCAACCTGCAGTAACCCTCGTTCCACCATATCACTGTACGAGCTCTGCTGTCATCTACTGTATCCTCACCCATCCCTGTAGACTGTGAATCCTCATGGGCAGTGTCCTCTCTCCTTCTCTCACGTCCCAGACTCGTTTTGTTCAAGATTATTGTACTTGTTTTTTTTTTTGTTACGTATACCCCTTTTCACATGTAAAGCACCATGGACTTAATGGCGCTATAATAATAATTCTTAAGACTGTGTAAATTAGACTAGACAGTGTTAAAATACTCCAAATTTGTAACAGTGTTTTATGTAGTTTGATAAATGTGACATATTTTTAGATAGTATGGGCGGCATGGTGGCTCAGTGGTTAACACTGCAGCCTTGCAGCGCTGGGGTCCTGGGTTCAAATCCACCAAGAACAACATCTACAAGGAGTTTGTATGTTCCCCATGTTTGCGTGGGTTTTCCTCCGAGTTCTCTGGTTTCCTCCCATATACCGATAGGGAATTTAGATTGTGAGCCCCATTGGGACAGTGCCAATAATGTCTGTAAAGCACTGTGGAAATAATGATGCTAATAAATGAGTAAAATAAATAAATAAATAGTCCATTAGTTTGATTCTGTTGTCAGACAAGGCACAAAGATTGTCAATAAAATAATGAATTTTATACATGACATTAATTATTTTGGCACAAATTGCGCCTGAATTCTGGTTGACAAATCTCTTCATAAATTATTGTATAGGGAGCTTAAATGTTTTAAGCACAAGCAAGGCTGCCACTAGGAATTTCGGGGCCCCATACTGGCAAAATTTTCGAGGCCCTTAAAACCCTGCACGGCTCTACCCTGCCCTGCCTCCACCCCTCAACCCTTCCACTCCCACCACCCTTTCTTGGAAAAAACTCCACTTCTGCGCCACGTCCTCACCAATCACACATAAACAGTTCCCATCACCAGATCACATACATAGCCAGCAGCTTTGCTTGGCCAAAAGATTTTTTAATCCGCCACCAAAACAAAGTAGACTCTTTTGGCTAAGCTATACTCTATCTAACCTATTAATCATTTGTTAAAATATCCAATACAATTTTAGGTATATTTTTATTTATTTTTCAATTTTTAAAATGATCAATATTATCACATACAAGGGACAAATACCACCGCACGATGGCCGAATCACATATTACTACACATGGTGACCAATAATACCACATACAAGGAACAAATACTACCACGCCATAACCAGACCACATTTTACCACCACATAGTGACCGAATAATATCACATACAAAGAACAAATACCACCACACCATGTCCAGACCACATATTACCACCACATTGACCAAATAATAGCACATACAAGGAACAAATACTGCCACACCATGACAGATCACAATATTACAACCACATAGTGACCAAGTACTACAATACTGATCATTAATAAAAAAAAAAACCACAATACTAATACCATTATACACAGGAGATCTGTACTTAGTATACAATGTCCTTTTACAGGTAATAGGTAATCACCGGTGACATTATACACAGGAGCTCTGTATATAGTGTCAGTGTACAGGTAATACAGGGATCCCCAGTGACATTATACACAGGATCTCTGTATATAGTGTCAGTGTACAGGTAATACAGCTATCACCAATGACATTATACACAGGAGCTCTGCATATAGTGTCAGTATACAGGTAATACAGCTATCACCAGTGACATTATACATAGGAGCTCTGTATTTTAGTGTCAGTGTACAGATAATACAGGGATCCCCATTGACATTATACACAGGAGCTCTGTATTTCAGTGTCAGTGTACAGATAATACAGTGATCACCAGTGACATTATACACAGGGGCTCTATATATAGTGTCAGTATACAGGTTATACAGTTATCACCAGTGACATTATACAAAGGAGCTCTGTATTTTAATGTCAGTGTACAGGTAATACAGGATCCCCAGTGACATTATACACAGGAGCTTTGTATTTTAGTGTCAGTGTACAGGTAATACAGGGATCAACAGTGCCATTATACACAAGAGCTCTGTATATTGCGTATAGTGTCAGTGTACAGGTAATACAGGGATCATCAGTGACATTATTCACACAAACACTCTATATAGTGTACAGGTAATTACAGTGATCACCAGTGGCATTATACACAGGAGCTCTGTAAATAGTATACAGTATATAGTGTAAATGTACAGGTAACACACTGACTCACCGGTGATGTCTCTAGTTGAAGTCCTTCATTTTCGCTTTTCTTCTTCATCCAGTTCAGACCGCAATCACTTCTTCCACCCAGGACTCGTCTCTGCAGAAAATAACACATTTATCTAGAGCACATTCACCAATTTTTACCCAATTTCTATACTATGCCAGATGAAGAAAAAAGCAACTGTGTCACCCTGCACAGTAACAGGACTTCTCCTTCTCCACACCAAAGACAGTATCCTCAAAAATAATATCCTTTAATTAGCCCCCACAGTAATAATATCCCACATTCTGGACCCCATCTGTCCTCCCATCTGAATCTCATGTGTCTACCCATTTTGCCTCATGTCTCTCCATACTGCCCCCATGTCTCTCCCATTTTGCTTCATAGTCACCCATAATTGTATAATGCATCCCATAGTCATATATAGTAGTATAATGCCGCCCCATAGTGGTATAATGCGGCGCCATAGCAGTATAATGCACCCCCATAGAGGTATAATGCACCCCCATAGGGGTATAATGCACAGTGCCAAGTGTTATCCAATAAAACATCACATAGCACTCGGCTGTATTATACGCCAGTGTGAGCGAAGACTTAGACCCTTTATTCCCCCTGCAGATCTTCTCCCATTAGCCTCTGATGCTGGAGTCCAGCCTCAGGACTAATTAAGGTAGATAAAAGAATTGTCCAGCTGAAAAAAGTGTAAGGCCAGGTCAAACGAGTGATGATTCTCTCATGTTACAGAATTGGCTCAATTATGCTACTAACACTTGGCTCAAACTCTCATCCGAGTGTCATCTGATTCTCTTGAATGAGATAATCGAGCACATTGAGAAGACAGGGAACTTAATTTCTCCATCTTCTCCATTGTCTAAGGCCGTGTATGTTGGACTGCACTTGGATGACAGCTGAGTGCAGCCTGATATTTCACACGCATCCATAGACTTCAGTGGGTCCGTGTGATCCGAAATCCAGAGCCACTTGCAGCATGATGCAGATTATTTTTCCACAGACCAATTCGTCTGTAGAAAAAAATCACAGATCTGCACTGCCACATAGTATAAAACTGTGCCAAGTGTTATCCAATAAAACATCACATAGCACTCGGCTGTATTATACGCCAGTGTGAGCGAAGACTTAGACCCTTTATTCCCCTGCAGATCTTCTCCCATTAGCCTCTGATGCTGGAGTCCAGCCTCAGTTACTTTTTCTGTAATACTGTGGCATTTTTGCATACTTCTACTTATATTGTGATTGTGATTTGTATAATATATACAGCTCTGGCAAAAATTAAGAGACCACCACATCAAAACCCTGCCATGGCCAGCCCATTCTCCAGACCTGAACCACATTGAAAACCTCTGGAATGTAATCAAGAGGATGATGGATAGTCACAAGCCATCAAACAATGAAGAACTGCTTACATTTTTGCGCCAGTAGCTGTGTGAAAGACTGGTGGAAAGCATGCCAAGATGCATGAAAGCTGTGATTAAAAATCATGGTTATTCCACAAAATATTGATTTCTGAACTCTTCCTGAGTTAAAACATTAGTATTGTTGTTTCTAAATGATTATGAACTTGTTTTCTTAGCATTATTTGAGGTCTGCAAGCACTGCATTTTTTTGTTATTTCGACCATTTCTCATTTTCTGAAAATAAATACAAAATTTATTGCATGGAAATTCGGAGACATGTTGTCAGAAGTTTTATAGACTTTAAGAACAATTTACATTTTACTCAAAAATATACCTATAAAGAGAAAAATCAGGCAAACTGAACATTGAAAGTCTCTTAATTTTTGCCAGAGCTGTACATATATATATATATATATATATATATATATACATGTATGTGTAGTTAGTGTTTTGTTACATGACATCTCTGGAAGGTGATTCATTTGTCAGCTATAAATCCTGGTGAGCAGTGTCCTGGTGACCCCCTGCCACCCTCCAGAGAAGGGTGAAGGTACTGCCACACTAAACATCCCGCTAGCGATCACTATAACGACGCATACTAATGCGATCGCTAGCGGGATTGTTTCTATATCGCTAAATGGCTGCCGCATTTAGCGATATAGTTCCCGACGCATCGCCGTTATCGATCTTCTTAAACGACTTTAGCAGTACAAAAGTACCGCTAAATCGCTAAGAAAAGGTGCCACACAGCGATAAGATACTTACCCAGCGGGAGCGCCGACAGAAAATAGGGTCCGAACGATTCCAGCGACGGTCGAGATCACAGCAGGAAGCTCGTCGCTGGAAGCTGCCGCACTGAACAATATCGCTAAGGGATCGCTAAATAGTGACGTTTTTTAGCGATCCCGTTAGCGATATTGTTTAGTGTGGCATACCCTTAAGGCTGCTGTGGCCCAATCTGCCCCCTGACAGGACACAGGAGCTCCCATTCTGAAGACTGAGCTTTTCAGAGAAGTTGGGAGAGTAAATGACAACTGTTGGGGCAGATTGGGCTCAGCCAGTCTTATGCTTCTTTGCAGGAGGTGAGGAGTCGCACAGGCGCACTTATCGGGATCTACAGTATAGCTGATACAGACAGGGGTCAGGACATAGCTCGGTGATCTGGCTGCTGTGCTGATAGTATTGGTGACGTGTCACTGAGCACACCAGCTGACTCCCTGATGTGTCTGCTGCAGGGACTGGAGTCAGGACATCATCCAT
>JARQOD010000004.1:404290038-404322600 GCA_033576555.1 Oophaga sylvatica
CTACAGGGATGGGTGAGGATACAGTAGATGACAGCAGAGCTCGTACAGTGATATGGTGGAACGAGGGTTACTGCAGGTTGGAGGTTTGTCAGAACAGGTAGGTCTTCAGGTTCCTTTTGAAGGTTTGAAGGTTTTCATGGTAGGGGAGAGTATGATATGTTGGGGTAGAGAAATCCTAAGTAGAGGGGATACACGGGAAAAATCATGTATGCAATTGTGGGAAGAGGACATAAGAGGGGAGTAGAGAAGGGGATCTTGTGAGAATCGGAGGTTGCCTGCAGGTAAGTACTACAAGACTAGGTCACAGATGCGTGGAGGAGACAGTTTGTGGATATCTTTATATGCCAAGGTTAGGGTTTTGAACTGGAGTCTCAGGGCAATTGGGAGCCAATGAAGAGATTGACAGAGAGGCGAGGCTGGGGGATAGGAGGGGATAGATGGATTAGTCAGGCAGCGGAATTAAGGATAGATTGGAGGGGTGCGAAAGTGTTTAAGAAGAAGCCACAAAGCACGAGGTTCCACTAGTGAAGACCGGAGATGATGAGCGCATGCACTAATATTTTTGCAGATTCTTAGTTGAGAGCTCCATTCCTATTGGTATTTTAACAACATAACTAGTGATTGGCAGATTGGTGGATGTTTGAGGCAGTAGGGTTTAGCCAAACCTTTTTAAAAAGTTTGGTTCGAGTACCAGAACAGTATCCAAACTTAATCCCGATATACGGGAGATATTTTTGCGTTGGAGCTGGCAGGAAGTGGAAAGGAATCGAATGTGTGGTTTGAAGGAGAGATCAGAGTCAAGGGTTACCCCGAGGCAGCAAGCTTGCAGGACTGTGGAGAGTGGGCAGTCATTGACTTTTATGGATAGGTGTGTTGGTTACGTTAAATGAGATGGTGGAAAGATGATGAGTTCTGTTTTATTCATGTTAAGTTACAAATCTAACAGAGAATGAAATAGCAGACAGACATTGTGGGATTCTGATTAGTAAGGAAGTGATATCAGGTCCAGAGAGGTAGATCTGTGTATCATTAGCATAATGTCTGATCTTTTAGGTATGAAAGATGCAAGATAGGGCCATGTTTGTGATGCCACTGTGTCGAGGGCAGATGACAGGTCCAGAAGAAGGAGGACAGATTAGTGTCACTTAGACTTGGCAGTTAGTAGGCCATTTGTGACTTTAGTCAGGGCAGTTTCAGTGGAATGGTGCGGTCAGAAGCCAGATAGTAAGTAGTTGAAGAGGGAGCGTGAGGAGAGATGGGAGGATAGTTCAAAATGGACTTATTATCCCAGTAGTTTTGAGACATAAGGGAAAATTGATATGAGACAATAGCTAGACAGAGAGGATGGATCAAGGGAGGACTTTTTGAGGATGAGTGTGATTGGGGCATGTTTGAAGCATGAGGGGATGACACCAGTTGTTAGTGACAGGTTTAAGAAATGGGTTAGGGTTGGGATGAAGACTTTGGTGAGATTTGGGATGAGGTGGGATGGGATTAGGTCAAGTTCACAGGTGGTGATTTGAAAAGTAAAGGGGAAAGTTGATCTGTAATGGCAAAAGAGCTGGTTTTGGAGGAGGAGGACTGAGTAGTTATGAGGAGGGGTTGTGTGGATTAACATCCCCTGATGAGTAAAGATATTAGGGTATATTTTTCAGCAAAAATTATGGAACCGATTCATTAAGACTGACATTGCGCATGCGTGTCTTAATGAATACATAGCAGAAAACGATAAGCCAAACTCATTTGGAGACACAGGCCACTTCATGAATTTGGTGCATCTTTGCTAAGGCTTGCGTCTCTATAAGCTTTGCCATAAATCCTACACAAGTGAGGTGTAAAAAATGGCATCAGTTATTATGAATTTGACAGGTGAACATAGCTACACCAAATTCTCCTCTTAGCCGACCCTGCATCTGGCGTAAAAAAAAACAAAAGATGCAACATTTGTATACAAGTCCACATTGCGCAATAAGTTTTGGACTTTTCAAAGTGTTTTATACCAGAAAACTGCCGTATACACTTTAATGAATTGGCTTCTTTGTCTCTTTGCCATGTGGAAACTGAACAGAGAATTAACATGTTGTGTTTTTAAGCATTTCACTCTTAAAATATTAATCTAATTATAACAGACTGTAGTGACATCCATGAGGACGACTCACATAAATAGATTTTCGTATTAACGTTGATAAATTAATTAGCAAAGAAAATAACACAAAAAATTACATTTTCAAGTTCAGATTGAACCAATGGGAAGACAAAGCTGAGTTTACACTAGCAGACTCCATCACTAAATGACTCCCGATCAGCTGCTTGTGTGCTGGTCGGTAGTCATTCATTTAAAATGTATGGGTAGGCAGACTACGGTAATAGATCCTTTGCTGCCATGAATAATGGCTTTTTTTTTGTGTAAGGGGGAGGAGCGCACCTCGGGTACCTGCTTGCTTGGGCTGGAAGTGTCGAGGCTGGATCCCCTGTGGCCTGGGGGAAGCAATACCAAGCCGGATGAGCCTCCTGACCGAGAGGGGCGGGGTGATATAAAGAGAAAGCGCGCACAGCAGTAGGGCATTTGGAGCGAACCCGGGGCAGCGCGCAATGAGGTGAGCACTGGCGCTGCGGCAGTCTCCGTCATCTGCAAAGGGACCGCTGCAGAGAGAGGAGATAGGTGTGCAGAAGGCAGAGAGGAGTGCTCTGTCCCCAGAGCACCAGTGCTGCACAGGCCTGCGTCCGTGCAAGGTACCTGGTGACTACCAGAGAGCAAGGTGCCGTACGTTCCATGTCCGTGAGTACAGTTCACATGCCACATAAGAGAGACCGGGTCGCGACAGATATTTGCACCCAGATTTGACAGTTGTTACTTGCCGGTCTGCGTTGGACCCGGACGACGCTGCGGCCTTAATTGTCTCAGTGGCATCAACTTATGGACTAGGGGCTCAGTGGAAGGTACTGGAGACCGATCTCTGCCGCCAGAAGACGGACCGTCGTTATTTTCAGGACCTGCCGTTGTTGGCGCTATCGCCTGCTCCGTAATTCCGTAATTGCCATGGCCAGGAAGACGACTGACAGACTAAGTTGATCTAACAGGAACTTTTACTATCTTTTCCCTTGTTTTCATTGACTCTGCACATCTTTTTGCATTGAACTGTTGTCCTCACTTTAATTGTTTGCCTCCCTACGTGGAGTATTACCTCTATTAAAGTAAAACTGTTAACCTTTGCTCTGCCTCCTGTCCATCACTGCATCCTGCAACCTGCTTACATTTGCACAATAGTTCTTGTTTTCTATGGACGATGGGCAACAATGTTGATTTTTTTTAGGGAAACCAAAAGATCATTTAACTGTCAAAAACATGAGAAATCCAGCTCAACGAACTGCACATCATGATTAAGGGTGTGAAGCCACCTGAAACGCGTCGATGTCGCATATCATGTAACTATCTACGCTGATGTTGTTTTATCCTCTGCCGAGCACTTTTTGGTGAATAAAGAAGAAGTTTTTTCACTAATTCGTTGAGCTGGATTTCTCATGTTTTGATTGCCACACACCTTGACACAGTGTTCCCGTGGTCCGAACACCTAAGGATGTCTACTGCGGTGAGCTGGACTTTTTTCTATATCATTTAACTGTACATAGGTGATCGGCAACCTGTTTACACTGTACAATTACTGGAAAATGAGCATTTCTAGGAAGACTCGTTCCCAATAATCTTGCACTTAACTTTTCAAAAATCTTTTATTTTGTGTTGCCATGTGATCATCTTATTAATAACTGCAATCCTCTCTGCAACCAGCTGTAATGTGCAGGGCTTGTTCACATGCAAGATACAGATAACAGTATCATGCCTCAGGTGTCCAGTGGAAACAGAGGACATTCCATTCAGCTTCACAATAAGCAGTTGGAGATCACTTTGAGATGCCCCAATCAGTTCAATGGAACTGATGAATTAGCCTACAACATCTACAATATAAAGGGAAAAGGTTGTTGGTTTTATCCCTGGACAGATGTTATGCTTTCTCAAAGTTTGGATAGGAAGGTCACCTGTGGATAAGCAGAGGAACCATTAAATAGCAATTGTCTGCTGGAACAAAACAGACAGAAAGCTTCCCATCTGCCAGGCCTTCAGCAGCTACATTTATCGGAAATACTTTCATACTTATGTTTTAAACTAGGAGACAAATCATTGCAATCATTAACACTGGTTTGCATACAAAAGGGCCTTTGGGATAAAACAAAAATAGGTCAAACCTAAGACAAGAACAAAGAATTTCAGCTGCAAACATTTAGGCCTGCCTCATCGCTCCTATAAAGTGCTATGGGATATACTGGGCTATTAAGAAAAAGCATTTCTGACCAATACATTGAACAGTTTCTGTTCCCAGAGAAGAAAACTACCAGATATCCAGCAGCTAAAACCATTTTCAGAGCTGAAAAAACAGTTCTGCACAAGCCAAGAAGACGTAAAACTTGCAATTACTAAAGTTACCAACAGATTACCTCATAATGTACTCACAGTTGGAAGAATGTCATTGCTCTAATTAGAACAAAAGATAATGGTTGTTTTCATTCAGAAAACAATCATAAAAATGGAGCCATTTCGAATAAACAAAAGCAAATCAAGCACCTGTGCCCACTGTAATAGCGCCAAACGCGGTAGTGCTGGATTCTAAGACTAAATCACTATAGTATAGAGTGCAACCGGAGATTACGTGTAGCATGGTGAGTAAAATAAAGACAAACTAGAAATAATTATATTCATTTTATTGGTAAAACATTTTTACAGCGCTGTACAATAAGGGTTTGTTTAGACTGACTGTTTCATGAAACGGCCATAAATCAGCAAACTTTTACCGATCGTCAGTCGTTTTAATGCCTGTTTACACAGGCAGACAAAAATCAAACAATGCACACTGAGTGATCTATAGGAGATCACTCATTGCGCATTTGCTGCCATAATTATTTGCAGAGCGAGTCCTGTTTACACAGAAAGATGCACCGCTGAGAACAATGTGAGAAGGGAAGGAGGATCCAGTGACAGGCGGAGGGGCCTAAAGATAACTTTTATTCCAAAGCTGGTGAAATAGATTACTTATATTATGTCAGGCACTAGCACACAGTTAGGAAAGATCAACACGTTTCTACTTGCGTTTAGTCATGATCTGAGAACAATGATCTTTTATGCTGCATAAAGACCCACTCACATGAGCATATAACACAGCCGAGTGATATGCAATATTTTATAGCATAGCACTCGGACCAGGGTTATTTTTTAGGGCAGCTCAGATTTGCAATTATTTTCTCATGCCGATTCAGCATGAGAAAACAATCACGGCATGCTGAGACTGCATGCGAGGATCGGATCTCACTCACCCATACAAGTCTATAGATGCATGTGAAACATCGGACTGCACTTGGATGTCATCTGACCAATTACGGAGATTTCCTCCAATGGAGGAGATGGAGAAATTACTTTCTCTGTCTCCTCTGCACCTGTGCTGCTATTCTCTCATGCTAAGAAATCTGAACACAGTGCACTGACAGAGTGTGAGAAGAGAGTCGTTTGCATAATTGGCCCGTATCTCGCGCACAAGAGAACATATGCTCATGTTACCCAGGTTAAAAGGTAATTTCACCCTGTAAATGAATGTTTTTCAGGTTCATTGGGTGATCAGCAGCTTGTTTACATGGCAAGATAATGGTGAAATGAGCATTTTTAACAACATTCGTTGACGATTATCTTTCAGTGTACAGTGATGTACAAATACATCAAGATGCTATATGAAAATAAATATAAGGAGAAAGGACCTTTTATCATCGGCTTAAGGGTATGTCACACTAAGAGAGATCGCTAGCGAGATCGCGCAAGCGACAGTGATTTTATGACGCAGCAGCGACGTTGCTGTGTGTGACATGTAGCAGTGATGTGGCCCCCGCTGCGATGTCGCTGATCGTGCACGAACGGTTTGGGCCGTATTTTGATAGTTGGCGTTCCGCTAGTGAGCCTGAATCGCTGTGTTTGACACCTTTTGTGAACGATGTGCGACCTCGTTGACAACTCATATGTCAGCGGCGCAGGCGGGACTGGGTTTTCTTTAGTAACGCCCTTAAGCTCCGATTGGTGGCCACAACATCACCTCAGCAATAAATGAAAACGTAATTGCGCCTCCATCTATTGTTCCAGAGCTCTTTGTGGATGACTCCAACGTTCTGTCCTTTGTGCGTTGTTGCGAGGATAGTATCGTGTGTGGGGGTTTTGCGATCCTGTCAGAGTCGCTACAGTGTCCTTTGTGCATTGTTGCGAGGATAGTATCGTGTGTGGGGGATTTGCGATCCTGTCAGAGTCGCTACAGTGTCCTTTGTGCGTTGTTGCGAGGAATAGTATCGTGTGTGGGGGTTTTGCGATCCTGTCAGAGTCGCTACAGCGTTTCATCTTTGCCATTTGGATCTTCTGGATATTTGGCTTTCACTTGCAAGGTACATATTGTTTGTGATGTTGTGTGATGCGTTTTTTTGGTTACACCTTTTATTTTTGTCTGCTTACCTCCAATATTTATACAGACATGTTGCCGTGATTATTTTTTTATTTTTCCGCGCCCACCACTGCAATTTTAAGAACTTTGTTGCTTTTTGAGGTAATTTTTTTTTTGGTTAGATTTGATCCTCCATGACATTGGATAACCTAGCAATCTTTTGACAGCCGCGCCCCCCCCCCCCACCATTTTAGGCTTTTGTAAACTGTTTTTTCAGTGTTAACTGAAATGTTAACAATAAACAATTAATTTTTTTTTTTTTTTTTTTATTCTTTATTTTATTTTTTTAATCACTTAAGTAATAGTAATTAACTTTTCTCTTGGTTACCGTACAGGTTGCTCATAATGAACCTGACCATCGCGGAGCGTGTGATTGTGGCAGCTGCATTACTGATGGAGGGAGATCGACAAGAAGAGGTGCGGGTGGAAGAGAGGCGCTCCAAACGAAAGCAATCGGGATGGCAACGAGACATGTTATCAGCAGCTGTAGTTTTTAAAATATTTTCTAAATTTTTTTGTTGTCTATATTTTTTTTTTACATTGTTACATTTTTTTTTATAAAAATCTTATTTATCTACTGAATTGTGGTCCTTTATTCTTATGTATAATATATATTTTTAGTCATATATATTATTTTTTTTAGCAAAAAAAAATAAAAAAAACAATAAAAGAATAAAAATAGTGATAAAAAAATAAATTCTTTGGAGGTAATGGTAAAAATTAACCAGGGAACCCCATTTGTTGTCGCACCTTGCAGTGCATTTGATTGCGTACGCAAGACGCCATGCGATCGCAAAGTGACGATTATCAGCATGGTGCCCCTGCTACGCACAGACATGAGACGCCACTGCGATCGCAAAGTGACGATTTCAGCATGGTGCCCTCCACGCACAGACATGAGACGCCACTGCGATCGCAAAGTGACGGTTCATAAAATTACACTTTATTACAGAAGTAATTACAATGAATGAAAACTTTTGTAAACATGGTAAAAAAAGTTAACAAAGCGGTCAGTAGCCCACTAGATCTGATGCTGCCAAGTAGGCCAGTTAATCGCATCGTCTTTGCTCATGCCTTGATAGGCAGGGGCACCTAGCTGGGAACCATCATCTTGCGATAGCAACAGCGTCTCATATTTGTGCGTGGCTGGGGCGCATGACTGCTACCGGTCACTTTGCGATCGCAATAGCATCTTGCGTCGCAAGTGCGACCGCACGTACGCTGTGACGTCATGACGCTGGCGTCGTTCATGCGGCGTTGTTTATATGAGAAGATGGCGGCGAGGCAGCGTTGTGCCCCATGGGGTGACGCAGAGGTGCGTTGGCTCATCCGTAAATTGGATAAATGGGACTACCAGTGCAGGCTACCTGTGGCGCATCCCATGCGCCACAAGAAGGTAGTCCTGCGGAAAATCCGGAGGAGCCTGTTGAGACACTTCGGGGTGGAGCGGACCCCAACCCAGATCCGCAAAAAGCTGGTTGACCTTCGATACCGGTCCAGCGAGAGGGTCGCCAGCATCCGGGCCCAGTTCTGCAGGCATCTGAGTGAGTATTGATGAGGGTATCTGGAGAGGTTATGTTTTGTAGGTTATCTACCTATATCAATGCACCCGCAGTGACGAGAGTACCACCAGTGACGGGAGTACCGGCAGTCATTGGAGTGATGGGAGTACTAATAGTGAGGGGGTTACAGGCATTGATGGAAGTACTGGCAGTGATGGGAGTACCGGCAGTGATGGAGTTACAGGCAGTGATGGGAGTACCAGTAGTGAGAGGGTTACAGGCATTAACGGAAGTACTGGCAGTGACGGGAGTATCAGCAGTGATGGGAGTACAGCAGTGATGGGGTTAGTAGAAGGATTATTTGACTGAATTGTATTTTTTATTTGCAGCACCACCTTCACCAGCTGCAGCTGCACCACCGTCCCCCACAGCGCCATCACCACGGGCAGCACCTTCCCCAGCTACTCCTTCACCAGCAGCTACCCCACCTCCAGTTTTGGGGTCATCTAGCCCGTCCATAGAGTATGGCTTCTCTCCAGCATCACTCCGTGACATGTATGCAGGCTCGCCTTCAGGTAATTTACACACATAATATAAGCTTCCGACAAGTTTGACAACATTGTTAGGTCTTAAAATGTGTAATGGCTGTTGTGATATTATATTTTTTTTGTGTTTCCCTAGCCGGCGGTGCCACAGGTTCTGAGTGGGTGGTAAGCGGCTCTTCAGGGGAACCGCAGTCGGCCGAAAACCGTAAGTGTTAAACAGCAAACATGTCACATGTACATGTTGATGTTGCAACAGAATTCCCTGGTTAACTGTTACCATTTCCTCCACAGAAATCCCCACTGCCTAGGACCTGTTCGTGTCACACAGGCGGCTGATGGCAGCAATGACCACCGCAATGGCAGCTCTGCATGACCATGGGGTGATGCTGGAGAGGGTTGTGGCTGGCCTCCAAAGGGGGGGCAGTCATTAATTTTTTTTTATTAGTATTTGTATTATTTTATTGTTTTTTTTTATTTTTTGCTAAAAAAAATATATATATGACAAAAAATATATATTATATATTTTAAGTTTATATACGCAACTGTGGTATATTATTTGTCATTATTTTTATTATTAGGTTTTAGCGCTAGTGTGACCAGGGCCTTTAAAAGAAATGTTAATTTTTGAAATTTTTTTAATTTTATTTTTTTTACCAATGCTGGAACTCCTATGACTGCTGGTACTCCCATGACCCCGTGTGTGACAAGTAGATACAAGTAGATGGAATAAAAATACAACATTTTAATAGTTGTCAACAATATTGTTGACATCAATAACAAACAAGAATAAAAGACCACAATTCAGTAGATAAATAAGATTTTTATTAAAAAAAATGTAACAATGTAAAAAAAAATATAGACAACAAAAAACTTTAGAAAATATTTTAAAAACTACAGCTGCTGGTAAAATGTCTCGTTGCCATTACCACGTTGCCTCAGCGGTGTATAAAAATAAGGTGGTGTAACAATGTTTTGGTTCGGCGGATTTATCCCAATTGGGTTCGGCACAGGATTGTGCGGCCATGAGTACTCCGGGTACTGCTGTCTGGCCGTGACAACAGACGTGTCAATAAGTTTCCAAATGATGCTTGACTCAAGACCTCAAGCATGAGTCTCTCAGCATGAACCCGCTGTATTGGATCCAGTGTTGGGAGCTTCTCATTAGCGTAGTATGCAAACCCTGTGATTTTTGGTTGGTCTTTTTCCGCCGTAAGGACTTTTTTGGCTATTTCAAGATATTCTGGAGTAGCCGAGGTGGGAGCCTTCCTTTTTCTGCCTGAAAATGTAAGTCGGCTCCGCACAGATGAGGATGGTGGCTCAACTGCTTCGTCCTCTTGGACCAACGCCATGCTGCCTTCTTCAGTCGGAGGTGTTGAGACAGCCTCTTCTGTGTCCTGCATGAACAAAAAACAAATGTTAAATCACAAAGAAAAAGAAATTTATCTTCACACTATAACACCCAGATACAACAAAAATGTGAAAACGGGACTTGTAAATGGATAGGCCTCAACCGTTGAGCTAGATAAATTATCAGTACATGAAGGGATAAATTCAGCCATTTTATCTACATTTCACAATTATATTTTTAATTTCAAGTCCACTTGGGCATGTACATTAAAATGTGTTTTAATTCAAAAGGTACTTACATGTACGACAGGGGAGTCCGGCTGGATCACTGGGTCTGGTGCCAATATGGAAGTCGTTTGTCTGGGTACTTCTTGGTCCCTTGTGAAAGAAAATAGCTCAAAGAACCACAATTTGGGACATACACATCTTCGGACCCGGCTCCAGACTTGCTAGAATTCTGTACTTTATTTAATTCCTTCTTGTAAACTGTGCGAAGGGCCTGAATACGTTTTTTGACTGATGACTCATCCGCTGGTTCATTGGGATAACGGTTTTTGCAAAGCTCCACCAGTTTTTCGCACGCTCCTTCTTTTTCAGCCTGTTGCTGTAATCCTCCGACTTTATTTTCCACAGGCAAGGCATCGAGCGGTACATCTCGATGAATTCCCGCAGAAAATCATGCTTATCGGCCATCTGTAATAAAAAAAGGATTATGTGAGAACGGCAGAATGGTTAAATAAAATGCTTACATAGCCTACAACATAGAACACAGCAGGGATCATAAAATGGTGGTGGTGGGCGCAGCAGGAGAAAACAATGGCAGACAAAATAAAAGTCGTAGATGGACAACTACGGTAAAAACAGCAGGGATCATAAAATGGTGGTGGTGGGTGCAGCAGGAGAAAACAATGGCAGACCTAAATAAAAGTCATAGATGGACAACTACGGTAAAAACAGTAGGGATCATAAAATGGTGGTGGTGGGTGCGCCAGGACAAAACAATGGCAGACTAAAAAAAAAAAAAAATGATGGACGACAACGGTTAACAACAGCTGGGATCTTAAAATGGATCTGAAAAATTAAATGTGACAAAAAAACTACCTATCTTACAAGACATGTTTGTGATCCAGAAAAAGTAAATCCGCGGGAAACGCAATAGCGGCACAGACTGGATCGCAGCAAAACGCAATACCGGCACAGACTGGATCGCAGCAAACGCAATAGTGGCACAGACTGGATAGCAGAAGCTGCAAAGGCTAGCAGGACTCTGTATGGAACGATGCTGGAGATTCGAATGAACCGCTTCCGCTCGAGAGCAATGGAAAGGAGCGCTAATAAGTCGTCTTTTATGATGCGGTCGTGACATGACATACAGTGACCACCAATCTGTGCTGAGGTGCGTGGAAAAGGTTGCGCTTAATCACGCCTATCGAGGTCGGGATCTTTAACAATACATGCTGTGTGACACGTCCCAACGACCTCCGAGGTCGTTATACAGATCACTGATCGCTGATGTGTCGTTGATGAGATCTTACTGTTTGGAAGCTACTAGCGACCTTATAGCTATCACACCAATGATCTCGTCAGCTTGTGTTGTTGACGTGATCGCTGGTGCGATCGCTTAGTGTGACAGTACCTTTAGTGTGACAGTACCTTTAGCTTCTACTAACAAAGTTGGTGAATAAACAGCAACAATGGTATTTGTTGCTCTATATAGTAATTTGGAGTTAACCAGCCACCAAAAAAGACAAGCAGGCAGTCGAGACAGAGACAGATTTGGAACCCAAAGAAGGAACGAGGTGTATAGTTTATTATCTCTCTATTGGGGTAGAATTTCTTGAAGAGGTAGAATTTAGAGTCTTGTTAAAAATGTGTTCACTCCAAAGATGAGAAACAGCAAAAGCAAAGCTTTAAAAAGGACCTGTCACCTCTTAATTTCTCCCCCTGCACCCTGAGTATTCCGGATTTGTTTTTCTGAAATCTGCCATTTGGTTCCAGAGATAAGTGACTTTTATTTAGTGCTAATTTTATGGTCTTTACAAGAGGATGGTTCTCACAGGATTCTCTAACGGCATGTCTTTAGGCTTCTCTATATTATGGCCCTGTGAGCGATGTCTATCAGAGCATGCAATGATGGAATATGTTAATCTGAACTGACTTTTATTAATTTGTCTGTAGCCTGTCATGCACTGACGGCACATGGACTGAAAAAAAATCTAATCTGAACTAAGCTTTACACCTGAATATTTAATACTAATATCCAATGCATTTTTTGCCAGAGGATATCTGTGAAATGTATTTATAGAGTCTTTATTTAGGCACTGTTTTGTTTTGTTCCAATCCATTCTCGAAACACATTTTGTGAAGGATGAGCTCGCTGACATTTATATTATGAGAGTTCTTCTCCTAAAAAAAATCAATCATCACAAACACTGAGCCTTAAAAAATCTGTTTTCAAGAACTATATTAACAGTGAACATATGAGAACAGCAGTATCCTTGGAGATATTCAGATGTTTAAGAATTCATAAGTTTGAATGGAATCACTGGAAGTATATTGTGTTGACATGTAAGTTGGTGTGATGACCTACACTATATTTAATATCATTGTCCACAGCTATATGACCAAATAAAACTCATAGATACAATATTGTATGATCATGAATGTTTCAAAAATGATCATGTGACAACTCAAGGTCAAATCTCTAAATATGGGGACCAGTAACTCAACATTATCAGGTTTCCTACTCTTTACAGTAATATTGTTGTGGTGTGACTATGGAATAATAGGTGTGCACCTATACTGACCCTCAGGGTCCCTGGCTATCTCTGTACCAGGATTACTGCTGAAGGGGGAGATGCCTGAGCCTCATTCTTCCCTATGCTCCTAGGTATCACTAGCCTATACAGTGTATGGGGAAGTGTAAAACAAGGCAGAAATGGAAGCACAATCATAATTCTTTCAGGGAAATGCACAGAGGAATTTGAAGTGTACAGCCCAAGAGGCAACAGAGTAATATGAAGAAACCTAGGGAAAAAGAAAGAGTTAACTAAACCGCACTTGCACTTTGGAAACAACCACTAATAGCAAGGACATTTCCAACTCTCCAGACCAGGATAGCGAACTACTGCTGGCATTACCTGAACAGTGGAGCCAGCTTAAATAGGGAAAACGCAAATAGGACGGTTCTCCTACAGCATGTGATCACAGGCTATCAATGAGCTAAGTCCAGAAAAGATTTAAGTCTATCCTGCCCAGGAGCTACAGCTCTAGAAGTCGACGCCATAGTCACTCTCTGCTGATCATAGCTATCTATGGAGTCCCAAGAAGAGTGTTTGAATCTGTGGAATCCACAGATCCTGACGCTGCCATGACAGTTGGAGATGTTTGAAAAAAAACCTTGTGACAAAAATTAACAATATCACTTGTGCTGCAAGCTCACAATCACCAGAGGATATATAGTACATCTAACTAAGATTTCCATTGTCCCTTACTGTGTAAACATTCAAAACTCTAACTGTTGTTCTGATTCATTCTTATCTAGATTACTGTAAAGGGTATGCCACACTGAACAATATGCTAACGGGATCGCTAAAAAACGTCACTATTTAGCGATCCCGTTAGCGATGTTGTTCAGTGCGGCAGCTTCCAGCGACGAGCTTCCTGCTGTGATCTCGTCGTCGCTGTGAATCGTTCCGGACCCTATTTTCTCGTCGGCGCTGCCGCTGGGTAAGTATCTAATCGCTGTGTGGCACCTTTTCTTAGCGATTTAGCGGTACTTTTGTACCGCTAAAGTCGTTAAGAAGATCGCTAATGGCGATAGCGTCGTTAACTATATCGCTAAATGTGGCCGATTTAGCGATATAGAAACAATCCCGCTAGCGATCGCATTAGTATGCGTCGTTATCGTGATCGTAGCGGGATTGTTTAGTGTGGCAGTACCTTAACTCATTATTAAATCATCTTACACATACTAAACCATACCTGATAACCATGCTATACTTTTTACCAGTAATCTAAGGCTAACATTTTCCAAAATTTTAAAAATCCACTCTCTTCTCCAAGGCTTTTCTCATGCTGCACCAGTTCTCTAGAATGTGACATCCTTAACTTCTTTAACCCGTTTAACATCCAGCCTGTTTCACCTTCATGACCAGAACAAATTTTTCAATTCTGACCAGTGTCACTTTATGAGGCAATAACTCTCGAACTTTTCAACGTATCCCAGTGATTATGAGACTGTTTTTTTATGAAATATCGTACTTCATGATAGTGGTAAAATTTGTTCAATATGACTGGCTTTTTTTTGCAAAAATAGCATAATTTGGGAAAAAAAAATTATAAATCTTACAATTTTAAAACTTTGATATCACATCACATTTGAATTTACGTTTTGGGCCTTTTGAGACAGAAAATACCCAAAAGTGACACCATTCTAAAATCTGCACCCCTGAAACTGCTTAAAATCACATGCAAGAAATTTAATATCCTTCAGGTGCTTCACAGGAACTAAAGCAATGTGGAAGGAAAAAATGAAAAGATTAATTTTTCCAACAAAAATGTTAAATTAGCCCCAAATTTTGGATTTTCACAAGAGTAACAGGAGAAAATGCACCAAAATTTGTTGTGTAATTTCTCCTGACTACACAGATATCCAATATGTGGTGTAAAACTACTGTTTGGATGCTCGGAAGGAAATGAGCACCATTTGAATTTTAGTGCATAAAATTGTCTGCAATAGATAGTGACCACCATGTGGCTTTTGCAGAGCCCCTGATGTGTCTAAACAGTGGAAACCCCCACAAGTGGCCCCATTTTGTAAACTAGGCATTTCAAGGAATTTATCTAGATGTGTAGGCTTTTCAAGGAATTTATCTAGATGTGTGAGCACCTTAAAGCCCCAGGTGTTTCATAGAATGAAATATTGTTGAGCCAAAAAAATGAAAAATCGTATTTTCCCAAAAAAATGTTGTTTTAGCCCCAAATTTTGCATTTTCACAAGGGTAACAGAAAAAAATGCAAAGTACAATTTGTTTTGCAATTTTCTCCTGGGAACGTTGATACCCCATATGTGGAGAAAACAAGTGTTAGGGTTCGAGCTACCGCTGCTGCACAAGGGGAGTCTCGAACCAGTCCCGCTGCGGTCCCCATTCATCTCCGACCGCAGTGGTGCCTGCTCAGCAGAGACGTCGGTCCCAGCATCTTGCCCATTCCAGTACTGTGCAGAGACTTGCTGCTGCCTCTCCTGGATCTGCTATTATAGCCAGTACTGTAGCAGACGTCTTTGGGACGAAGTCCTGCGTTTCCCCTTCTGAGCATGCCCAGGGTAAGATCTCTCATTGGAGATCAGGGGTCACATGTTCAGGTACTGCAGCAGCTCCTATTGGTCCACCAGGAAGGTCATGAAACTACATGTGTTTGGAACAGTTTCTCATTGGTCCTTGTTTCTGGCAGGTCCTGTAGCTGTTGCTATAAAAGGGTGGCATGGCTGAGCTGCCATGCGCTAATATCAATCATTATATGCTCAGCGCCAGTGTGGTCATGCGTGTGTGTGGTTAGGGCCCGGCTGAAATAAGCCCCTAGAATACCGACTTAATCGGTGAGGAGTTTGGTATGCTAGCTGGTCAGGGTTGGTGTCCTAGATGCCCTAGATTGCCGGCATAACCGGTGAGGAGTTTGATTGCCGTATTCAGGGCCTGGCGTTCAGACGCCATAGATTGCGGGTGACTCCCGCGAGGACATTAGCGCATGATCACGTTCTATGTTCGCTTAGCTGTTCACTGTGTACCTGGGTGCCTGACAGGACACAGAAGTTTGTCTCAGCAGCGCTGTGACGTAACAGGGTTCACTTTCAACGCTAGACAGCGCCCTAGCGTGTTTATTTTGCGACTCAGTTGTGTTAAGTGAGTTCGCACACATCGCCATATAGCGCTGCGGCACTGTTGTGAATGGGCTTGAGATGAGTTCTGAGCAGAGGCTCCCTCTGGTGGTTACAGGCGGTACTGGTCTGTCCAGTGAAGATTGTGAAGATTGTGAGGATTGGGAATCAGGTGTTACTGACTGGTCTTATATAAGGGAGTCACCTTCCCATCAGGGTTGCCGGTGATCAATTGTTCTGGTCTCTATCCTTGATTCATGTTTCCATTGTAGCCTGCTGTGTCGTGTCTGCATCTCCTGCTAACAGATAAGACATTTTCTTTTTTTATTTTTGTGCTTGATTTTTGCATTTTGTCCTGCACTTCTGTGGGGGCCTTCAGGGTCCCCTCCGGGGGCTTTTGCCCTCTCAGTTTAGTTCAGCCACTGATGTTTGTACTTTTGCTTTTTCCAGTTTTTTCAGTGGCTGTTGTTTTGATTTTGTTACACCAGAGAACTAATTTAGGTGGTAGAGGTCGTGTGATCTCAGGTGTTTTTGAAATTAGCAGAGTTGGTGCTTTTCAGGGTTTTCTGGGATTGCAGTAAGTACCCTTCCTATCCTTTTCTATTTAGTTAGTTTGGGCCCCAACGTTTGCTCATGCTATTTTCTGTCTGTGTCAGTATTTCTTCTTGTCTAACCGCCATTACATGTTTGGGGGCTTTCTATTATCTTTGGGGTTCTGCTCCGGGGCAGATAGCTTTCCTATATCTATCTTTAGGTGTAGTTAGTTTCTCAGGCTGTGACGAGGCGTCTAGGACCAACGTAGGAACGCTCCACGGCTGCCTCTAGTTGTTGTGGTTAGTCAGGGTACTGCAATCTCATAGATTCCAACTGCTCTGGTGTATTGCCTTTTTTGCCTGCACTCCTCAGCTACCGAAATATAACAGTATCACCGGCCCAAAATTTAAAATTGTATGGTACTCACAGAAGGGAAAAAATTTGTGAAAGAAAAAACGGTTGTCAGAGTTGTCAGAGATATTTTTCTGTTGTTGCATTTTTTTTTTTTCCTCTGTATTCTGGGTGTGGGAGGATTTTTTCTCTCATGGAGTTTGCACAGTTGTCTGGCCGTGTGGATCAGCTTGCCACTGAGGTCAGAGTATTGCTGCATATTTGCTAGTTGCCTGTTGTGGAACTAGGATTCCATGCAGATTTGTTTTTGGGGATCGAGCTAAGTTCAGAATTTCAAAATAATTGTAAATTGTTTTTTGCCTTAAAATCTAAGTCCTCAGGGAACGCAGCGCAGCAGGTTCAAATTGTCATCTCTCTCCTGCACGGCGATCCTCAGGATTGGGCTTTTTCCCTGACACCTGGGGATCCTGTTTTGAGTGATGTTGATGCATTTTTTCAGGCTTTGGGGTTATTGTACGATGAGCCTAATGTCACTGATCAAGCTGAAAAGGCCTTGTTGGCATTAAATCAGGGGCTTGATGACGCTGAGTTATACTGTCAGAGATTCCGTAGGTGTGCAGTCCTGACCAAGTGGAATGACGACGCTTTGGCGGCCCTTTTTCGGAAGGGTCTGTCAGATAATGTAAAGAATGTTATGGTGGGATTCCCTGTCCCCTCTGGTCTCAATGATTCTATGTCATTAGCGATTCAAATTGACAGACGTTTGCGTGAGCGGAGAAGTATGCGTGGAATAGTGTTACCTTGTGAACCTGCTTCTGAATCCATGCAGTGTGATAGAGTGGTGTCTGGGGCACAGCGTCATGAGTTTCGAAAGCGCAATGGGTTATGTTTCTACTGTGGTGATGCCTCTCATGCTATTTCAGTCTGCCCTAAGCGGGGAAGACGTTTTGCACACTCAGTTGTCTTGGGTAGTGTTCAGACTAAGTTTTTATTAACTGTCACTCTGATATGCTCTCTGTCCTCATTTTCTGCTCAGGCTTTCGTTGATTCTGGAGCAGCTATTAACCTGATGGATTATGATTTTGCTAAACTTGTGGGTTTCCCTTGATACCCCTACAGAAGTCTATTCCCCTACTGGGGATCGATTCTACCCCTTTGGCTGAGAATAAACCTCAGTTCTCTACTCAGGTGATAATGAGGGTTGAACCTGATCATCAAGAGTGCTGCAAATTTTTGGTTCTGTATAATCTGCATGATATTATCGTACTGGTTTTCCCTTGGTTATAGTCTCATAATCCTGTTTTGGATTGGATATCTGTGTCTGTAACCAGTTGGGGCTGCCAATGTGTTAATACCAACACTCCTGTTTTTTCTGCCCCCCCCCAGGCTCAGGATGTTCCTGACTTTTTGATTGATTTTTCTGATGTATTTAGCGAAAGTAAATCTGCATCCTTGCCTCCCCATAGGAGCTATGACTGCGCTATTGAATTAGTGCCTGGTAGTAAATTCCCTAAAGGTCGCCTTTTTAACTTGTCTGTACCTGAACATGACGCTATGCGGTCTTATATCAAGGAGTCATTGGAGAAGGGTCATATCAGACCATCCTCTTCACCCTTAGGTGCCGGTTTTTTCTTTGTGGCCAAAAAGGATGGTTCATTAAGGCCGTGTATTGATTATCGTCTTTTGAACAATATTACTGTGAAATATCAATACCCGTTACCCTTGATTTCTGACCTGTTTTCCAGGGTGAAAAACGTTACTTGGTTTACCAAGCTTGACCTCAGGGGGGCATATAACCTTATTCGCATTAAGCACGGGGATGAATGGAAGACGGCATTCAATACCCCGGAGGGGCATTTTGAGTACCTTGTGATGCCCTTTGGGCTCACTAATGCTCCTTCTGTCTTCCAGTCCTTCATGAATGACATTTTCAGGGATTTTGTGGATAAATTTCTGATTGTTTATTTGAATGATATCTTGATTTTTTCTAATGACTGGGACTCTCATGTGAAACATGTTCGAACTGTATTCCAGATTTTGAGAGAGAATGCTCTGTATGTGAAGGGATCAAAGTGTCTTTTTGGCGTACAGAGGATCTCATTTCTGGGATTCATTTTGTCCCCATCTGTTCTTGAAATGGACCCGATCAAGGTTCAGGCCATCTGTGATTGGGTCCAACCTACTTCATTAAAGGCTCTTCAAAGATTTTTGGGTTTTGCCAATTTTTATCGTAAATTTATTGGTAATTTCTCGGTTATTGTTAAACCATTAACTGATTTGACCAAAAAGGGTTCTGATGTGGTGAATTGGCCTCCTGAGGCAGTCTCTGCATTTCAGGAACTTAAGCAGAGATTCACTTCTGCTCCTGTTCTACGGCAGCCTGATGTTTCTCTGCCATTTCAGGTGGAGGTTGATGCCTCTGAAATTGGGGCAGGTGCCGTTTTGTCCCAAAAAGATCCAGAGACCTCTAAAAGTAACCCTTGTGCCTTTTTCTCTTGAAAATTTTCTCCTACTGAACGTGATTATGACGTGGGTAATCGGGAGTTATTGGCCATGAAGTGGGCTTTTGAAGAGTGGAGACATTAGCTGGAGGGAGCCAAACATCAGGTGGTGGTCCTTACTGACCATAAGAATCTGGTTTATCTGGAATCTGCCAAGCGACTCAATCCTAGACAGGCCAGGTGGGCCTTGTTTTTCACACGTTTTAATTTTGTGGTTTCCTTTCTTCCTGGCACTAAGAATGTTAAGGCGGATGCCCTCTCGAGGAGCTTCCTTGCGGACTCTCCTGAGTTATCTGATCCTTCTGTTATTTTGAAAGAGGGTGTAGTTCTTTCCGCCATCTCACCTAATTTGAGACTTGCTCTGGAGGGGTGTCAGGAGGATAGGCCCGAGCGCTGACCTGTTGGAAAATTGTTTGTCCCGGACCGGTGGAAAAAGAGTGTGATGTCTGAGATTCATTGTTCCGCGTTGGCTGGGCATCCCGGAATTTTTGGTACCAGAGACTTGGTTAGTCGGTCCTTTTGGTGGCCTACCTTGTCTCGTGATGTCAGGGAATTTTGTGCAGTCCTGCGGGACTTGCTCTTGCTCCAAGCCTTGCTCTCGCTCTAGTGGTTTGTTGATGCCATTGCCTGTGCCCAAGAGACCATGGACCCATATCTCTATGGATTTCATTTCCGACCTTCCTGTTTCTCAGAGAATGACCGCCATCTGGGTGATTTGTGATAGGTTTTCCAAGATGATACATCTTGTGCCATTACCTAAGTTGCCTTCCTCCTCTGAATTGGTGCCGTTGTTCCTTCAGCACGTGGTTCGTTCACACGGCATTCCTGAGAACATAGTGTCTGACAGAGGAGTCCAGTTTGTTTCCAGATTTTGGAGGACTTTTTGTTCTAAACTGGGTGTTCAATTGTCTTTCTCCTCGGCATTTCATCCTCAGACCAATGGTCAAACTGAGAGAACAAACCAGACATTGGAGACTTATCTAAGATGCTTTGTGTCTGCTGATCAGGATGACTGGGTCTCTTTTTTGCCTTTGGCTGAGTTTGCTCTTAATAATAGGGCTAGCTCTGCCACTTTGATGTCTCAGTTTTTCTGGAATTCTGGGTTTCACCCTCGATTTTCTTCAGGACAGACGGAGGCTTCTGTCTGTCCAGGTGTTGACTCTGTTGTGGAGCGTATGCAACAGATTTGGGAGCATTTAGTGGAGAGGTTGTCCCTCTCTCAGGAGAGGGCACAGCGGTTTGCTAACCGGCATAGGACTGATGGTCCTCGGTTTAAAGTAGGGGACTTGGTCTGGTTGTCCTCAAAAAATATTCCTATGAGAGTAGCATCTCCTAAATTTAAGCCTAGGTTCATTGGACCTTATAAGATCATGGAGATTCTTAATCCTGTTTCTTTTTGTTTGCTTCTTGCAGGGACATTTAAGATCCATAACATGTTCCACAAGTCCTTGTTGAAGAGGTTTGTTGAGCCAGTGGTTCCTGCTGCTGTGCCTCCTGACCCTGTTTTGGTTGAGGGCAATCTGGAGTATGTGGTTGAGAAAATATTAGATTCTCGTTTTTCTAGACGGAAACTCCAGTATTTGGTTAAGTGGAGAGGTTATGGTCAGGAAGACAATTCTTGGGTGTTTGCTTCGGACATCCATGCTAGGAGACTCATCCGTGCGTACCATAGAACTCATCCTGACCGACCTGGTTGCTCAAATGAGGGTTCGGTGACCCCTCCTCAAGGGGGGGTACTGTTGTGAATGGGCTTGAGATGAGTTCTGAGCAGAGGCTCCCTCTGGTGGTTACAGGCGGTACTGGTCTGTCCAGTGAAGATTGTGAAGATTGTGAGGATTGGGAATCAGGTGTTACTGACTGGTCTTATATAAGGGAGTCACCTTCCCATCAGGGTTGCCGGTGATCAATTGTTCTGGTCTCTATCCTTGATTCCTGTTTCCCTTGTAGCCTGCTGTGTCGTGTCTGCATCTCCTGCTAACAGATAAGACATTTTTTCTTTTTGTTTTTGTGCTTGATTTTTGCATTTTGTCCTGCACTTCTGTGGGGGCCTTCAAGGTCCCCTCCGGGGGCTTTTGCCCTCTCAGTTTAGTTCAGCCACTGATGTTTGTACTTTTGCTTTTTCCAGTTTTTTCAGTGGCTGCTGTTTTGATTTTGTTACACCAGAGAACTAATTTAGGTGGTAGAGGTCGTGTGATCTCAGGTGTTTTTGAAATTAGTAGAGTTGGTGCTTTTCAGGGTTTTCTGGGATTGCAGTAAGTACCCTTCCTATCCTTTTCTATTTAGTTAGTTTGGGCCCCAACGTTTGCTCATGCTATTTTCTGTCTGTGTCAGTATTTCTTCTTGTCTAACCGCCATTACATGTTTGGGGGCTTTCTATTATCTTTGGGGCTCTGCTCCGGGGCAGATAGCTTTCCTATATCTATCTTTAGGTGTAGTTAGTTTCTCAGGCTGTGACGAGGCGTCTAGGACCAACGTAGGAACGCTCCACGGCTGCCTCTAGTTGTTGTGTTTAGTCAGGGTACTGCAATCTCATAGATTCCAACTGCTCTGGTGTATTGCCTTTTTTGCCTGCACTCCTCAGCTACCGAAACATAACAGGCACTCCTTCTAGCGGCTCTGTGGATTAACAGAGTTTGCACATATTGCCACAGCACGTTACGGTGTTTATTTTGGCGACTCTGCGGGATAACAGAGTTCACTTCTTGCGCCATTTTACTAGCAGCAGGCTCCGCCTGCACGGTGGACCCGGGCTGTGAACGCACCTCTCCACATCTTATATTTGTTGCGTTCCGCAGACCCTAACAACTAGTGTTTGAGCTGGCTGGGCCAAGAAGGGAAGGGGAGCCATTTGACTTTTGGAGACCAAAATTGGCTGGAATCATTAGCTGATGCCATGCCGCATTTGGAGAGCCCCTGATGTTCCTAAACAGTGTAAAAACAAAAAACAAAATTGACCCCATTTTGGAAATTACATCCCATAAGGAACTTAACTAGATGGGTGGTGAATAGTGTTGAGCGATACGATACTGCAAATATCGGGTATCGGCCGATATTAGCTGTATCGGGCTTTCGATTCCGAGTACCGATATTTTCGTCATATCGGATACCGGAATCGGATTTGTCACTGTCACTGTGAGTGTCCGTCGGTCGGGTCTGTCAGGAGTCAGCGGCACTTACCTGGCAGAAGATCTCCGGCGGTCACGTCCTGGACTGCTTGATGGCCGCCATTATCTTCTCCCTGGCGGTCACATGCAGTTTTTCGCGATAACTGCAGTGACTGCAGGGTAATCCCGGCCGTAAACCAGTCCGATGACGTCACCGCCGGGGAAGCAGGTAATCAGCTGTGCTGCGCCGAGATGACAGGCTCTGCCTGTCATTCTGATGTAGCAGAGCTGGATCGTCGTGGGACACTCGTTACTATGGACTGCGTCGGACAGGTGGTATACTGCTGTTTTTTTTTTCATTTTTTTACAGGAGATCGATGGCATCGCAGGATGAGACTGTAATAAAAGTAATGAAAACTGTGTTGTGTTTTTTATTAAATTAAAAAAAATTTTTTATGAACATTCACCCGTCCGGGTACATCAACAATTTAACTATTTACATACAGGGACCCTGTCCGGGTTATTTATAATTCTTTGGCAGGGGTGTTCCAGGTACCACCTGGTACTCTTCTGATGCTTGCCAAACATCCGAGACACCAAGGACCACCAGGACCTGATGACGTCGTGTGGCCTGTACAGTCAAGTCTTGACCCGCTATCTGTGTCTGTGTGGCCACCTCTTTCATCTCCCTCCGGGTCTGGAGCCCTATGTCCCGGACTGAACGAACCCCAGGGGGCCTAACAGGCGCCGGGTACGGGCCAGCTATAGTTATCATGTCCATAGCTGGGGCTGCTGAGGAGACCACTGAGGGAGGCTGGGGAGATTTACGGCGTGGGGTGGGCACTTGTGCAGAGGCCTGGATGTGGGAGGCTGAAGGCTCCGAGGGTCTCACAGGTTCCTGACACTCTGGGGAGTAGGGGTCGCACCTGGTAACATTTAGGGCGTACCATCCATTGTAACCCCAGTGTCGGGTGTAAGTCACCAAGTCTCCTGGCAACAGGTCCCTCCCGGGTGTCCTTCTGGGAGGTGAGTCTCCACGTCCCGCCGGGTCACAAACACTTCTAAATAAAGTCCAGGCTCCTGGATGAAGCCCCAACCACCTTTCAATTTAAAGCTCCGTACTGCACCCTTACGCCGCGGCTCCCACAGGGTTCCTTTATCTTTTCTCATCCGGTCCTTATCTGCCCGGTCTTTCTCCAGGTGACGTTGCCGAAGCTTTTGGGATTCTCGCTGCTCCCTTTGTCGCTCTGCTTCCCGCTCCCAACGTCTCCACTCTTCCTCCTGACGCCGGTTGTAATTCTCCTCCACCAGCTGCTCCATGTCTCCACCATCAAACTGCAGCTTACGATGTCCTGTTTGCGGCAGCTCTCCTGGCGCCCGACAGTCCTGGCGGCGCTCACCTGCGGAGGAAGCAGCCGGCTCTGGATCAGATGACAGTCGGGGCTCCGGTACAGACAGGTAGACCTCTGGTGCCTGCGCGGCCTCCTCCATGAGGACGGGTGTCGCTTCTTCTGTCTCAGCGACGGGGGCAGACAGCGGGATCTGGGGTGCTGCCGGTGCAGAGTTTTTTGCAGGAACGGGTGCCTCCACTGCGACAACGTCAACTGGATCACATTGCAAGGGCTGGGATGCCCGCACGGACTCCTCTACTAGAACGGGTGCCTCACCTTCCGGTACAGACACTTCAGGTAAGAGGGATTGGCGCCGCTCCAAGTTTAGTTTTAGGGCACGCCAGCTGGCTTCCATCCTGGCGACCTCCTCCCAGTGCCGGGCCAGGCCTCTTAGGGTATCCTCCGCTTCTTGCAGCGTAGGAGGGTTTCCAGGCCGGGTGCCCAACGGTGATTCCGTGGCGATCGGGTCGCTTCCGTGGGGGGAGAGCTCTGACTGCTCCATCCCTTCACACTTCTGCTCGTGTCCATTAGCCATCTCTGCCAAGTCACATGTGTCATTAGCATCTGGAGAGGCCCCTCTTTTGTAGGTAGGCGGGACCTTCGTGTTAGTTTCCGCACACTGAGGAGGATGAGGAGGCGGAACTGAAGAGCTGTGGGGCACGATCTTACATTGCAGTACCATTTAGAGTGGTCGGCCATCGTTTTCGCGCCACTGAGTGAGTGTACACCCACGAAGAGCACGCCCTTCTTCTTCACCAGTGCCTCGTCGTGACGCAGATATGGCGGAAAAATGGCAAATACATTCTCTGATGATTTTAGCAATTCTCAAGCACAAAACCAGTTCAATTCAGGCACACAGGACTCGCTTATAGCGAGCTACAGAATCCTGTTCGTGACGCCCAAGTTGAGTCGCACAGAGCCAGAGGTTTTGGGGGTACTCGGCACCGAGCCCGTCGACTTCTATGGGGTATGTCACGGCTTTACCCGGCAATTGAATCAGAGTCTATTTTACTATGTAGAAGTGTATAAACTATAAATATATGTATATATATATATGTCACAATGACATGTATATATATATATATATGTATTCTATGTGTGTATATTTTGTGTTTACAACGAAAGAAAGGGGTTTTTTTTGTTGCGATATTTTGTTCCCATAGACTTACATGGGACTTCCGGTATCGGAATCGGATATCGACGATATTTAGTGATATCGGCGATACCATTCCGATACAATATTTTTAGATATCGAGCAGTATCGCTCAACACTAGTGGTGAACACTTTGGACCCCAAGGTGCTTCACAGAATTTTATAATGTTGAGCCGTGTAAATAAAAAAAATCTAATTTTTCCCACAAAAATGTTGTTCTAGCCCCAAATTTTTAATTTTCACAAGAGTAATAGGAGAAATGGCACCATCAAATCACTGACCTATCACACTGTCACTGGCACTGCTGTTGGCATACAGAGTATCTGCCTCTCCCTTCTAAATTTAATCTTTACATTGTTCACAGAATATTACTGTCATCTTCTTTAGTGCTAAATTTGTAAAATACATAGCTGTTAGAGTATTTGGCCAATGTTTTAGAGTTTTTTCTTTCTATCTCTATTGTTGAGCTGTTAGCACTGATGTCCTAAATCACCTTAAAATGGTCACTACATTCCCTACCATGACTTTTATACAGTATCACTGCACAATACCATGTGATGTGATGGATGCAAGTCATTCATGGGGAATCCCATGTAGTTGTGCCTGAAGTCATTTGAACCTTTTGTAACTGATACAATCTTCTGCAATATCAGGCAGCCATTTTTTTTGGCTTTTTCATATAAATCGAATCACACATTGTTTGAATTTTGCTGGGTCCTGTGAATTTCATAAAATTGACACAAATTTGATTTGTATCAAAGTTTCGCTTCTCTTTAGTTACTATATAACTGTTACAGCTTTTTTCTGTACATGCATCCCCTGATTTTTAAAGTATTGTGGATTATGGCATTATATACTGTAAATAAAGAATTTATTAATATTATACAGTGCCAATATGGTGTTTTTTGTTGCCTCTTGTCTCCTTTCTTTGATTGAAAATCAATCCCACGTACTGTAGATCTGACTGAAGGGCATGGTCTAATGCATTATCTCAACTGCTCAAAGGCAGTGCAATTGTGTAATTGCTCTTTTTTTCTCATCACCTAGAATTCTCATGGCCTTTGCACTGAAAGGCATATAACACGAAACCAACAAATAACAGCTGAGCATGCGAACTGGTCAAAATGCACTGTATACGTGGCCTAACCCTTTGAACTTAAACATGGTTCCCATCTTGAGGACAGCACAGTTACAGACACAGCAGTGTTAAATAGGACAACATTTCTAAGTATGCGGTAGACGAATTTGGTGTTAAAGTCTACTAAAGAGGCTCAAACCTTTCCCAGCATATGACATACTAACTTGTCATCATCTGACTGTGATAGCAAAAGAGCAGAGCCGAGCAAAGCCCATTACTATTAACCGCTTAGATGCCAATTTATTGTAAAGTTGCCAACCATGAGGAAGGCCATTACAGGAGCACATTGGCGCCCATATTGGACTACGGAGTGTTGATGCGTTCATATGGCAACTGAAGCTCAGCTGAAAGGCTCCATAGTTCTGTAAAAACTGTAAAGAGAAGAAAAATCGAAATGTCAGAATTGCAGGTTTTTGATTGCAGTAACGTTACAAAAAATGGAATAACAAGCACTGAAAGCACTAGACATACCCCAAAATAGTATCAATGAAAACATGAAGTTACCACGCAAAAAATAAACCATCAAACATCTCCATCTTCCAAACAATAATAATGTTACAGGTTTTGGAAAATGACAGCTCAAGCTAATTTTTGTTTTTTTTACTAATTTCTTTTTTTTTCACCACTTAAATAAAAAAAAATTAAGTTTGGTATTGTTATAATCGTACTTACCTGTACAATCATATTTCCCAGTCATTTTCACTGTAGAATAAATGCAGAGAAAACAACATCCAAAAATACAATTGTGGAATTGCATTTTTTTTACAATCTCACTTATTTTGGAATTGATTTCCCATTTTAACAGTACAGCGTATGATACCATGGATGGTGTCATTCAAAAGGACAAATTGTCCCTCAAAAACAAATCCAACCATGGCTTTGTCAGTGGGAAAATAAAAGTTTTTGAAAGCAGGTGAGGGAAAAATGAATGCAAAAATGAAAAATTACTTGGTCCTTAAAGGGTTAAAGGAGGTATAGGAATAACTGTAGGAAGCAGGAGTTGAAAACACATTGTTCTAGGAACCTCAGGTACACATTTTGCATTGTAATCCTTGTGTGTCACATTACCTCTAGCTTTTAATACTTAAAGCGAATCAGTTATAAAACTATGCAGCTTATAGGGGATATAGTATAAAAAAGAGAGAGCAATCAGCTCATCTGACCGGTGCACAATCAAGATTATCTTATGCTAATTAACTGAGTTTTGATTGCATATCATTTGCCATTTTTTATGATCACTGCGGCTCAGAGGTTATAAAAGCGTTATCTGCAGTCTGTATGTGTTCCTTCCTTGCAATTTTATACATTTTTGAGCCACTGTGTGACCAATCTTGACTTTAACTTTAGATGCAATAAAGTCTTTTTTACGGATGAAGTGAGTGCCGATCATTGTTCGGATTTCACCTTATTGGCTGTAGAGCACTTTATCTACAGGATAGGCCATCAATGTCCGATGGGTGGGGTGCAACACCTGGCACCCCAGCTGATCTGCTTTATTCAATTCTTTTGGTGTCTGAGTGTGCTCATTGTTGGATTGGAACCGCCTAGCTCTGTCAACTGTAAAGTAGCCTCAGCAGAGTAATACAGATCCACCCCTATTTAAATGAATCAGCATGTAAGTGCTGTAAATATACCATTGACAGAGCTGTGTAGTTCCGTTTTGCAACCAAGCACATCTGGCCACCACTGGCACCAAAAACAACTGATCGCTGAGGGTGCCAGGGACACACCCCCACTGATCTGATATTGATGGCCTATTCGGAGGATAGAGAAAATGTGTTCAATTTCAGCTCCACCCTATGATGGCCATTTCAGACGCTTCAGCACGGAAGTAGTTCAGTCCAGGCTAAGCACAGCTATATCCAAGCAAAAAAAGGAGTGTTTCCAGCGAGCGTAGAAGGAACAGTAGTTGACGTTTTTGCCAAAAACTCATCAATCCTCAATATTTAATGAATCCAAAAATGTTACATGTATACACAAAAAATTGACTTGAAAAAGGCATCTGCCGAAACACGTAGTTTTAGGGGGGGTTGAGGGGTCAATTTTTGTCTATACATGTAACATTTTTGGATTCATTAAATATTGAGGAGTTCTTTGCAAAAATGTCTACTACTGTTCCTTCTACGCTCGCTGGAAACACTCCTTTTTTTGCTTGGATATAGCTGTGCTTATTCTAAGGATAGGCCATCAATATAAAGTACTCGAAAACCCCATTAAAGCAGCACTCTGACTAACTTTTTTATTCAGTAAATGTGTGTATACATGCATGCAGCGTAGTGTTAATGTATTACTATACTCACCTAATGCTGGTTTCTCTGGTGTCCAGCGCCATTCTTTTCTGCTTCTGTCACCGCAATTCTGACTAGCAATCATTGTATGCCAGGTATGTCAAACTCAAGTACAAAGAGGTCCAAATTTAAAGGCTTGGACAAAGTGGCAGGCCAACCTTGGTATTTATAAAAAATAAGCCTACAATTGAGGAAGTTTTTTATTATCAGCAAATATAAAGATTAACTTTTTCATACGAAAACAAAACAAACAAAGTACCTTTTACTTAATAAATGTTAGCATATTGAAATAATATAATGTTATTTAAGAGCAGAAAAAAAAGCATATGGTCTAATTTAGATAATAACAAAGGATAAAAAACTTTACTAAAGCAGATAATAAAGTATGATGCCAACAAAAGTGCACCCAAACACAGTAAGACACTCCCACAGTAAATTCCTACATAGTACCCTCCACATGCAAGATATGATGACCCTACTGTACCCCTTAAACTCCCTGGTAAGGTATGGTGACCCCATCACAGTATAATTGCCCAGCTGTAATCCCTACATGGTTCTCCACATAGTATAATGGAACCCACATAGTTCTCCATACAGTATAATGGGCCCAAAATATTGCTCCATACAGTATAATGGCCCCACATAGTGCTCCATACAGTATAATTGGACATGCATTGCCTTCAATACAGTATAATGGCCCCATATAGTCCTTCATACAGTGTAATGGGCCCTGCATTACCTTCCATACAATATAATGGCCCCAAGAAGTCCTCCATACATTACAATGGGTCCTGCATTGCCTTCCACGCAGTATAATGGCCCCACACAATCCTCCATACAGTATAATGGGCCTTGCATTGCCTTACATACAGTATAATGGCCCTATACAGTATAATGGCTCGAATATAGCGCTATCTACAGGATAATGGCCCTACATATTGCGCCATACAGTATAATGACCCAACATAGTGCTCCATACAGTATAATGGGCCTTGCATTGTCTTTCATACAGTTTAATGGCTCCATAAAGTGCTCCATACAGTATAATGGCCCAATATAGTGCTACATACAGTGTAATGGCCCCACGCAGTGCTCCATACAATATAAGAGCCCCACGTAGTGCTTCATATAGTATAATAGGCCCCACATAAAATAAATAAATAAATAAATAAATACTCAACTTTCCTTGCTTCCCCGCTGCTTTGTTTTCTGTTGCGCATCTTCTGACTCTCGCTCCCGTTCAGCACAGCTGACGCATTGTAATGACATTATCGGGCCAGCTACTCTGAGATGTGAAATGCAGAGGGAGAATGATGGCTTTGGGAGCATCAGCTGACGCACCCTCCTGCATCATTGCTTTCAACTAAATCGGCATTGTCATGGGCCAAATATACTCACCCTGCAGGCCAGATTTGGCCCATGAGCCAGAGTTTGACAAGTGTTCTGTATACTTTTATGCGTGAGCTGGAAGTCTGTTAGATTGAAACCTAAAGAGCCTCATTCTGATGCTCCATAGGCTTTCTTTGTAATAGAGACTTCCAGGTTAAGTGCACAGTGATGTGGCCAGTTTGGTGAGTGGTAACATCACAGAGAAGCAGAGAAGAGTGCCACTGGACACCGGAGAGAGTAGCAGTAGGTGAGTATACTAATACACTCACACTACATTAAATGCAAATACACATACATTTACTGAATAAAAAAGTTAGAGTGCTGCTTTGATGCAAAGGCATCATAGGATGTATATATTAACCAATGCAGGGTTCATGTGACATCATGCAGCCTATATTGGAGGTATACAACAGGAAGACTCCAGATTTATAACTCTAATGTGAGGCCATAATGTATCCAACTATATAAACATTGTGTTTAATAAAGATGTAGCAAAGATTACCTTAACAAGGATAACACAGCACTGGGCTATCACAGCACAAAGAAGCATAATTTGACACATAACTAGAGATGGGCGAACCCAAACTGTAAAGTTTGGTGTCCGTACTGAACACCCGCTGTCTGGGCATGGCCACCGAACACAGACTTCACGGACATCACCTAACATCAGTTATTTGTCATGCACATGACAGTGCGGCAAACACTGCTCTTGATCAGCGGTAAAATCATTACCACCAGTCAGACAGCCGCATTTCACATGCTGTCAAATGACAGTGTGAGCCTGTAGCTCAATATAAAGGTTACCTCCGGTCGCTGGAGTGTGCTGATGGGACTACTGCTGGCGCCTTCACACTAAAAAAAATATATTTTTAAAAAAAGTCATAGATTCCTCTGTATTTTTGATAACCAGCCAGGCAAAACTGACCTCTGGGGGCTGCAACCCTCAGGGGTCAGCGTTAGCAAGGTTGGTTATCAAGAATAGAGTGGTCCCCATGTTGTTGTTTTTTTAATTATTTAAATAAATAATTTAAAAAATGATGTGTGGTCCCCTCCATTTTGACAACCGGCCTTCCTAAAGCGGACAGCTGGGGTCTGTTATTCTCAGGCTGGTAAGCTGCCACTGATATTGCCCCCCAGCCTAAAAATAGCAGCCTCAGCTGCCTGGAAAAGGGACATCTATTAGATGTGCCAATTCTGGTGCTTTGCTTGGCTCTTCCCACTTTCCCTGTAGTGGTGGCAAGTGCGGTTCATAAATGTGGGGTTGATGTCAACTTTGTATTGCCCAGTGACATCAAGCCCATGGCTTAGTAATGGAGAGGTGTCTATAAGATACCTCTCCATTACTAATCCTATAGTTATATTATAAATAAAGACACAGCCAGAATAAAGTCCTTAAACTGAATGAATGACAAAGACTCCTTTAATTATTCTAAATTAAGCCATACTAATGTCATCGCTCATTCCATTGAGGCCATCGTCTCCTGTAATAAAACAAAAATAAAAAACAATCATATCCCTCCTTCGCACATTGAGAAAGGTGATATCAACCCCACAAATATGAACCCCATTTGCAACCTCTATATGGCAAGTGGAAAGAGTTGGGCAGAGTGCCAGAAATACTAGCGCCCCGATGTCTGCTTTAGCAAGGCTAGTTGTCAAAAATGAGGGTGGCCATGTCATTTTTTAACCCAATACAAAAATGCAGAGGAACCCATGCCTTTTTTTTATTATTTATTTAGAGTGCAGACTCCTGTTCTTGCTGTTATTAGTGGCAACAGACGTAGGCTGAAGGGAGCAGTAGTCCCTTCAGACCACACCAATGACCAGAGGTAAACTTTATACCTCCAATCACAACTGCAGGCTCACGCTGTCATTTAAACCGTGGCTGTCTGACCGTCAGTAAGAGGAGAACGTGGCAAACACTGGATCTTCAGACCACCCATTCAAGTGAATCTGGTCCGGTTACTGTTCTGGTACCCGAACCCAAAATTATTTTAAACTGTTCACCGAACCAGTCAGACCTGAACATCCAGGGTCCCCCATCTCTACTAGTCAGAGATGAAAGTCACAACCTAGAGTAAGGAGGCAGTGATAAGAAGATACAACAAGGAATGGATGGATGACATGATGAAAAATAACCAAAAGGTTTATTATTACATTTTACATTTATTTTTGCTCTAGAGTCTGATTTTACACCCGCGTTTTAAGGGCATTAATTCGGAGGGAAAAAAATGCCCAAACAAATTTCCTTGGAAAAACTATGCAAATTTGTGAATTTGAATTTTTTTGATAGTCATTAGCTACTATTCCTTTTTGTACCCTTTTTACCATCTTTTATTTTAATTCCCGTGGAAGGTTGGGGCAAAATTTGGGGCCCTAGGTGGGAAAGTTTTTTTGGGGTACATTTTTAAAATTTGAGTGAAATGACCCCAAAAAGAACAATCAAGAATAAGAGAAGCCCGTGCCCCCCCTCTTGTTCCTCCGTTTTGGAGTGATTGACAGGGGCAAAACCCGCAAATACCCAAGCAATGATTGGGCCTTTTCCCAAATTTTGCTTTTACTTAAGATTTATTGTGTAAAAATACAAACTGTGCCCCCGATTAAGGTATGGGTGAATTTTTTTTTGCCCAAAACAAGTGGGTTTTGGAAAAAAAAAAAAGAAAACTGATTAAAAAATTATGCCCCTCTTTTTTTTAAAAAATTAGATATTTGGGAACTTTTAAAGTCTTAGAGAAGCCACATAACCCTTTCACATTTTTATCATTTATAATAAAATAAATACAAAATTTGAGTAATCTAAATGTAGCCCCCATATGCCCCTTTCCCCCGGGGTATTTTTCAAAAAAAAAACCAAAACAAAGAAAACCCCAATCTTTAAATTTCTCCCAAACCCCTGAGCACAGAAAAAAAAATATAT
>JARQOD010000004.1:404322700-404424082 GCA_033576555.1 Oophaga sylvatica
TAAAGGGGCCCAATAGAACCCTCATTCGAACCTCGGGAAGAATGAAAAAAGTTCCCCCCGTGACTTGGGGGAAATGACGGGGTAGGGGAATTGAGGGGTGGGGATTTGGTATCTACAGTGAACGTTTTTTCCCTTAAAGTGTTGGTTGGGCAGTAACTCCATAAAATGGCATGTTCTGGGAAAAAGGTTAACGACAAAAATTGCCATCTGCCCCAAGTCCACCCACGTTTGGGGAAAAAACCGCAGTTGCTTCGAGACAATGTCCCTCATATATTATTTGGAGGTAGGGCCCCAAAATCTAAACCCCCCCAATGGGGGTTGGCACTCATTCTCCCCCCCCCGTTGGGGAACCCTTCTTTTGGGGGTACTCCAAGAATGGTATGGGAAGGGGGGGCCATTTCCTATCGGAATATACGCGGGGTTCGGCCCGTGTCGGAACCGGGGGTTGAAATGGGCTAGAATAGTGTTGGCGATACTTTCCGATACCCAAGTATCAAAAGGGAATGGTATCGCCGATACCATTAAAATAGGGCGATACCCGATACCGATCGGAAGTCCCATGTAAGTTTTGGGGGAACAAAATTCAAAACAAAAAAAAACCCCATTTTTTCCTTGTAAACACTAAAAAAACCACATAAATACAATATTTAAAAAATGTCATTGTGACATATATATATCATATATTATAGTTTAACCTTTACAAGAAAAATATCCCTGATTCAATTGCCGGGTAAACCCGGGGTTCTTTAAAAGACAGAAGCCCCCCACATGAAATGACACTTGGTGTAAATAGGGGGTTTAAACAGTCTTTTCAGTCCTTTGCTATCTGTTTGCAACAAAAATTAAATCAGTCTTTGTTTAAAATTTCACACCCCTAGGGTTAATTAAAGGTGTAAATTCTTGTAAAAAAAAAAGGACTTTTTTGCTACGAATTTACACCTTTAATTAACCCCTAAGGTGTGAAATTTTGCACAATAGCTGATTTAATTTTTTGGCAAATCAATAAAAAGGCATGAAAAGACATGGTTTAACCTTGTACACCAGTGTCATTTATGTCGGGTCACCCGCATGAAATGACACTTGGTTACTAGGGTTAACCTGTCTTTTTTTTCCTTTTTTTTCTGATTTGCACAAAAAATTAAATCCTAGTGGCAAAATTTCACCCTGTGGGGTTTTTAAATTAAAGGTGTAAATTTGTTGTAAAAAAAAACGGACTTTTTGCACGAATTTTCACCTTTAATTAACCCCTTTTTCAGGTGTGAAATTTTGCACACATAGTGAAAAATTTTTGGCAAATCAGTAGAAAAAGGGCATGGTTAACCCTATTTACACCAATGTCATTTCAGTGGGGTTTTGTTTTTTCCAAAAGCCGGAATTGAATTTGGGTATTTCTTGTGAAGTGTATAAAAAAAAATTTTTTAATTATTATTGTGGTCAAAAATCAATGTCTGTTTTTTATATATATGATGTAAAATTGCTGAAAAAAAAAAGCGTGGCCCGCCCTTTTTTTCGCAACCAGACAGACAAAGCCAGTGAGGGGGGCAGAAATAATAGCCCAGAAGTGACCATTTTTTTGGCCCCCCCCGGCTACTAACATCTCCCCCCGGGGACACCCCAGAAAGGGCAAATCTCAATTAGATTTGCCTTTGGCATTTTTGCCGTCTATTCCCATTGCCCTGTGCGGGTGGCGAATGGGTTAATAAGGGGTTTAAATGACCTTGCATTGAAAGGTCACTTTAAGCCAGGTTAAAATTGAGAGCTGTCAATTAGACAACTTCAATTATTAACCTATTGTTGAAAAAAAATCAAACACACACATTTTAAAATAAAAAAAGAAGTTTAATGAAAAAATCACCAGTTTTTGACCTTTTTATTTCCTGCAAAAAACCATTTCCTGTAATAAAATAAAATTAAAGCAAATTTTCTTACAATCCGAGCACGTCGGTCCCCGGTGTATCCTTCAGAAGGGTTTTTTCGGGACCGCAGTAATGCTGAGATCCGTAAACCCCAATGAATGGTTTTCCCTGGTGAAGGGAGGGTGGAAACTTAATTGATTGCTTTCCACTTTCACTTCAGGTCGCCAGGGACACCATCAGTGACGTCAGGGGAACTGTTAACAAAAATAGGGGTTCCCCTTCGAAAAAAAAATGGCGGGGGTCCCCCCTATTTTTGTTAACCACCAATGAAGCAGACCGCTGAGGCCTGGATTTTCAGGCTGTTATGGAGCCAAGATCCCTGGACCTTGCCACCTGATAATACCAGGCCACAGCAGTTGCATACTTGGCTGATTAACAAAAATAGGGGATCCCCTCGAAAAAAAAAATGGCGTGGGGTCCCCTTATTTTTGTTAACCAGCCAGATGAAGCAGACCGTGGGCCTGGATTTTCAGGCTGTTAAGGAGCCAAGATCCATGGACCTTGCCAGCCTGATAATACCAGGCCCAGCAGTCTGCATATCTTGGCTGATTAACAAAAATAGGGGATCCCCTCGAAAAAAAAATGGCGTGGGGTCCCCCTTATTTTTGTTAACCAGCCAGATGAAGCAGACCGCTGAGGCCTGGTTTTTCAGGCTGGTAAGGATCAATATCCATGGACCTTGCAAGCCTGATAATACCAGGCCACAGCAGTCTGCTTAGCTTGGCTGGTTAACAAAAATAGGGAATCCCCTCGAAAAAAAAAACGGCGTGGGGATCCCCCCTATTTTTGTTAACCAGCCAAGTAAAATGCAGACTGCTGCGGCCTGGTATTAAAAGACTGTCAAGGCCCATGGATTTTGGCCCTCAACAGCCTGATAATACCAGGCTACAGCAGCCCCACATTTGGCGCATCAAAAGATGTGCCAATTGTGGCCACTTTACCCGGCTCTTCCCACTTGCCCTGTAGCGGTGGCAAGCGGGTAATAAGGGGTTATTGTCACCATTGATTGCACGGTGACAATAAGCCCGGTTAATAATGGAGAGGTGTCAATAAGACACCGATCCATTATTAATCCCAAAGTTATTAAATGTTTAAAAAAAAGACACAGCAAGAAAAAAGTCTTTTAATGAAATAAAAGAGACAACACAGTTTTCATTTTTTTTATTACTCTCTCATTCCTGCGACGCCATCGATCTCCTGTAAAAAAATAAAAAAACAAACCAACAGTATACACCTGTCCGACGCAGTCCATAGTAACGATTGTCCCACGACGATCCAGCTCTGCTACATCGGAATGACAGGCAAAGCCTGTCATCCCGGCGCAGCACAGCTGCTTACCAGCTTCCCCGGCGTGACGTCATCGGACTGCTTTACGGCCGCGATTACCCAGCAGTCACTGCAGTTATCGCGAGATACTGCATGTGACCGCCGGGGAGAAGAGGATGGCGGCCATTAAGCAGCCCGGGATGTGACCGCCGGAGATCTTCTGCCGGGTAAGTGCCGCTGACTCCTGACAGACCCGACCGACGGACACTGACAGTGACAGTGACAATTCCGATTCCGGTATCCGATATGACGAAAATATCGGAACTCGGGATCGGAATTCCGATACAGCCAATATCGGCCGATACCCGATATTTGCAGTATCGTATCGCTCAACACTAGTCTAGAAACATGACTGTGCCAACGGAAACCGAGGTTTAGAGACCTCCAGCTCCAACTTGCTTTCTGCATGACGTAAATCTATTCAGTAGGCTAGGGTCATTAAACTCTTCCAGAGAGTTGGAATCTCCCTGGTAGCTAGAGCATCTTTTATATGCCCAGCCAGACCCTTCCAGAAACACCGGGATTAGCGACGGTTTCAGACCAATCCAGTTCTGCCTCTAATGTCCTGAACTGGACGGCATAGTGACTGGCGGTGGTCGATCCCTGTACCAATGCAAGAAGCTTAAGAGCCGCATCATTTTTAACCTGAGGACCGAGGAACACGCATTTTAGGGTTCTAAGAAAGAGACCCGCATTAGCCACTACCGGATCATTCCGTTCCCACAGAGGAGTAGCCCACTCCAAGGCTTTGCGGGAAAGTAATGATATGACAAAACCCACTTTAGCCCTTTCGGAGGGGAACCGTGCCTCCATAATTTCTAATTGAATGGAGCATAAATTAATAAATCCTCTGCATGATCTGCTGTCGCCAGAAAATTTTTCCTGGAGATCAAAACGCGGTAATGCAACTTAAGCAGCTACCGCAGCATTTACAGCAGCAGAGTGTTAGGGTCTGCGAAACGCACCAAATATAAGATGTAGAGAGGTGCGTTCGCAGCCTGGGGTCCACCGTGCAGGCGGAGCCTGCTGCTAGTAAGATGGCGCAAGAAGCAAACTCTGTTATCCCGCAGAGTCGCCAAAATAAACGCCGTAACGCGCTGTGGCAATATGTGCGAACTCTGTTATTCCACAGAGCTGCTAGAAGGAGTGCCGCAGCGCTATATGGCGATGTGTGTGAACTCAGTTAACACCACTGAGTCGCAAAGTAAACATGCTAGGGCGCTGTCTAGCGTTGAAAGCGAACCCTGATGCGTCACAGAGCCGCTGAGACAAACTTCTGTGTCCTGTCAGGCACCCAGGTACACAGTTGACTGCTAAGCGAACATAGAAAGTGATCATGCGCTAATGTCATCGCGGGAGTCACCCGCAATCTATGGCGTCTGAACGCCAGGCCTGAATTACGGCAATCAAATCCTCACCAGTTATGCCGGTAATCTAAGGCATCTAAGACACCGACCCTGACCAGCTAGATACCAAGCTCCTCACCGATTAGGTTGGTATTGTAATGGCGTATTTCAGCCACCCTAACCACACACACGCATGACCATACTGGCGCAAATCATATACGGTTGATACTAGTGCATGGCCGTGTGGTAAGGACAGCCTTTTATAGCAGCCACGAGAAAAAGACCTTCCAGAAGGACCAATGGGAAGCTGTTCAGAACATCAACAGCTACAGGATCTTCCTGAAGGACCAATAGGAGTGGCAGCTGTATCTGAGCATGTGACCCCTGATCTCCAATGGGAGATCTTGCCCTGGGCATGCTCAGATGAAGCAACCAAGGACTTAGTCCCAAATCTGCCTGCTCCAACACTGGTTGCAGCAGCAAGTCTCTGCGCAGTACTGGGCCGGGCAAGACGCTGGGACCGATGTCTCTGCTGAGCAGGAACCACTGCGGCCGGAGACGGATGGAGGACCACAGCGGGAACAGCTCGAGATTTCCCCTTGTGCAGGAGTGGGAACTCGAACCCTAACACAGAGTTTATGAGATCTGCTGCTTGTGCGGTTGCCTGAGTAGCTACTGCAGTGAGATTAGCGACTGCAGTGGCCTGCTCCAGAGATTTAACTCTGGCTTCTAGTCACTGAATGCAGCGCTGCAGCTGCCGGTCGTCAGCCATGTTCGGCTAGACCCTGGAGGTCAGATACTGTTATGAGCTCGGTTGCAACAACTTTATTATATAATGGATTGCAACCGAACCCGGGGTCCACGATGCAGTTTATGTCACTGCTGCTAAACACCCTTTGGGTATTAGGGTAACAACTGACTACAGAAATATAATATTAGATCTCACCTGTGTTACTTCACACTAGGTGAGATGTAGAATTGGCACTATCTCCGTTAACGTCACGGGAGATGTGCTATCGACTGGCGTAGATGTAACCCTGTTAATGGCACAGAAGCCACTTGCCAGATATTAGGTTTGCACTATGTGCTGCAAGCTGGTATAGACGTAGCCCTGTTGACTGCACAGAAGCTATGTGCCAGCCGCTAGGAGTGCGTGCGACTAACGCCAGGCATACGTGCTACTAGCTGGCGTCACACCGGACTGAGCAACTCTCTGTTAAGCTTGGCAGGCGATGCCCAGGTTACGAACCCGCAGTCTGCTCAGGGTGTATAGCTACCCTATATTCATAGCAAGACTGCGCCACGTTAGCTACCTGCCTGGCATAAGCTAAACCTGCCTGAAGGACCTGTGCTAATTAGCCAAGCGAACTCTGGCATCGGCAGGACCCGGAGAACAAAGCTAGAGAGCACATGGAGCCTAGATTCTGGTACGTCCACACATAAGCACAGCCTATTTTAGTATGATCTGACCGTGCCGCGGACAGACAAGCTATTTAACAGCTAAGCTCCGCCCCAGCCATCTCGTCAATCACATCATCGGTGACGTCATCCGTGACCATTCAGGCGGTGCCAGGTCAGAGGATCAGCTGACATTAGCCACCAATCATGAGATGCCATGTCATGGACATGCTCAGTGCAGGCATTTCTGGACTTAGGCTATAACAGCCCTGTCTCCTTCTGTAACCTATGCTTAAGGCTACTATTAACAAAGACCTGGAGACAGATTGTACTCTCTTGTACTGGCTGGGCATTGGGATCGACAGCGAAGCTAAGCAGCATCTGCCCCAGCAGAAACCTGGATGAGGGACCACTGATGCCTCAGATCCAGGTTCAAATCCAGTTGTTGCCCGATGCTTAACACCTTGCCTGTCTCACACCTTGAACCTGGTGGTGCAGTGCTTCCTAAGTAATTATCTGGAGTTAACAGCCCTGCTCCATAAGGTGCAAAAACTGTGCTCGCACATCTGTCGCTCCCCATAGACTCCAGTCGTATGCAGAGGCTGCACTGAACTGATTAGCCTGGGAAGCAATCAATTAAGCTACCCACACTAATCACTTCCTCTCCTGATTGCTGGGGAGAGGAACTCATTCATTCAGGGGCTTACAGCTGAGCTGCCAGCATTAGCTGCGCTGCTTGCTGTAAGCCAGTTACCCCTTTGTGAAGGATTACAGCTTGGGACCTGACTGAGCACCGGAAAGGTAAGAATAATGTTGCTTTATTATTTTATTTTTATTACAGGAAAACAAGGGCTTCCCAAGGACTACCTGTAAAATAAAAGATGGTCAAAAACTGTGTGATTATTTCATTAAAATGATTTTTAATTAACCCCTTCATGACCCAGCCTATTTTGACCTTAAAGACCTTGCCATTTTTTGCAATTCTGACCAGTGTCCCTTTATGAGGTAATAACTCAGGAACGCTTCAACGGATCCTGGCGATTCTGAGATTGTTTTTTCGTGACATATTGGGCCTCATGTTAGTGGTAAATTTAGGTCGATAATTTTTGCGTTTATTTGTGAAAAAAATGGAAATTTGGCAAAAATTTTGAAAATTTCGTAATTTTCAAATTTTGAATTTTTATTTTTGTTAAACCAGAGAGTTATGTGACACAAAATAGTTAATAAATGACATTTCCCACATGTCTACTTTACATCAGCACAATTTTGGGAACAACATTTTTTTTTGTTAGGAAGTTATAAGGGTTAAAATTTGACCAGCGATTTCTCATTTTTACAGCAAAATTTACAAAACCATTTTTTTTAGGGACCACCTCACATTTGAAGTCACTTTGAGGGGTCTATATGGCAGAAAAACCCAAAAGTGACACCATTATAAAAACTGCACCCTCAAGCTACTCAAAACTACATTCAAAAAGATTATTAACCCTTCAGGTTTTTCACAGGAACTAAAGAAACATGGAAGGAAAAAATGGACATTTTAATTTTTCCAACAAAAATTTTCTTTTAGCATCAATTTTTTCATTTTTACATGGGCAACAGGATAAAATAGATCCTAAAATTTGTTGGGCAATTTCTCCTGAGTAAACAGATACCTCATATGTGGTCATAAACCACTGTATGGGCGCACAGCAGGGCTCAGAAGGGAAGGAGCGCCATTTGACTTTTTGAATGGAAAATATGCTGGAATATTTAGCGGTTGCCATGTCGCATTTGGAGAGTCCCTGTGTGCCTAAACATTGGAGCTCCCCCAAAAGGACCCATTTTGGAAACTAGACCCCCCAAGGAACTTATCTAGATGCATATTGAGCACTTTGAACCCCCAGGTGCTTCACAGAAGTTTATAACGCAGAGCCGTGAAAATAAAAAATCATTTTTTTCTCTCAAAAAATGATATTTTGGCCCTCTATTTTTTATTTTCACAATGGTTACAGGAGAAATTGGACCCGAAAAGTTGTTGTCCAGTTTGTCCTGAGTACGCTAGTACCCCATATGTGGGGGGAACCACTGTTCGGGCACACATTGGGGCTCGGAAGGGAAGTAATAACGTTTTGAAATGCCGACTTTGATGGAATGGTCTGCGGGCGTCATGTTACGTTTGCAGAGCCCCTGATGTGCCTAAACAGTAGAAACTCCACACAAGTGACCCCATTTTGGAAACTAGACCAAGCAAAGAACTTATCTAGATGTGTGGTGAGCACTTTGAACCCCGAGGGATACACAGAAGTTTATAACGCCCGGGCATGAAAATAAAAAAATCATATTTTTTCCACAAACATGATCTTTAGTCCCAATTTTTTTATTTTCCCAAGGGTAACCGGAGAAATTAGACCCCAAAAGTTGTTGTCCAATTTGTCCTGAGCACGCTGATATACCATATATGGGAGAAAACTACTGTATGGGCACACGTCGAGGCTCGGAAGGGAAGTAGTGACGTTTTGAAATGCCGACTTGATAGAATGGTCTGCTGGCGTCATGTTACGTTTGCAGAGCCCATGATGTGCCTAAACAGTAGAAACCCCCCAAGTGACCCCATTTTGAAAACTAGATCCCCCAAGGAACTCCTCTAGATGTGTGGTAAGCACTTTGAATCTCCAAGTTCTTCAGAGAAGTTTATAACGCAGAGCCGTGAAAATAAAAAATCATTTTTTTTCCACAAAAATAATTTTTTAGTCCCCAATTTTTTTTCCCCCAATGTTAACAGGAGAAATTAGACCCCCAAAGTTGTTGTGCAATTTTTCCCGAGTACACTGATACGCCATATGTGGGGGTAAACCACTGTTTGGGCATACCACGGGGCTTGGAATAAAGGGAGTACTGTTTGACTTTTTGAACGCAAAATTTGCAGGAATCAATGGTGGCGCCATGTCGCGTATGGAGACCCCCTGATGTGCCTAAATAGTGGAAACCCTCAATTCTAACTCCAACCCTAACCCCAACACACCCCTAACCCCAACCCTAACCCAAAAAACCCCTAACCCTAATACAAACCTTAACCATAACCCTAACCCCAACACACCCCTAACCCTAATCCCAACTCTAACCATAAACCTAACCACAAGCCTAACCCTAATCCCAACCCTAAACCCAAAACACCCTAACACTTATCCTAACTCTAACCCTAACCACAAACCTAACCCTAATCCCAACCCTAACCCAAATTCCAACCCTAACCCAAATTCCAACCCTAACCCAAATTCCAACCCTAACCCAAATTCTAACCATAACCCTAATTCTAACCCTAATGCTAACCCTAACCCTAGTTCTAACCCTAACCCTAAGGCTGGGTTCATATTGTGATTTACCAGCCCGTTCAACACGTAGCGTTGACGGACTGGTAACGGTATAGCATAACGCGATCACGTTATGCTATACCCGCTAGCGCAGATGAATCAGCAGATGATTCATCTGTGCTAGCGGTGACGGAGTCCAGACGCTGCAGCCCGTGTCTGAGGCTCCGTCACTGAATGACGGCACGTCGCGAACGCATGCCGCTTATCAGCATGCGTTGCGATGCGCACACAAATGGGGTGAATGGCAGCGTTAACGGACTGCGTTACACCGCGTTATACCGTGGTGAAACGCAGTCCATCTAACGGACTGCCATAATGCAATATGAACCCAGCCTAACCCTAACGCCCCGTGCACACGTTGCAGATTTTTCTAAAATCCGCAGGTAAAATGACCTGCGTTTTACCTGCGTATTTAGCGCGGATTTTTCCCTGCGGTTTTACACCTATAATGGAATAGGTGTAAAACTGCTGCGGAATCCGCACAAAGAATTGACATGCTGCGGATTTAAAACCGCAGCAAATCCGCGCTGAAAAATCCGCAACATGTGCATAGCATTTTTTTTTTACCATTTATTTGCATTGTACTGTACATGGTTTCTGGATCTGCTGTGGATCTGCAACGCCAAATCTGCTGCGGATCAGCAGCAAAATCCGCTGCGGATCAGCAGCAAAATCCGCTGCGGATCAGCAGCAAATTCCGCTGCGGATCAGCAGCAAATTCCGCTGCTGATCCGCAGCAAAATCCGATGCGGATCAGCAACAAAATCCGCCGCAGATCAGCAGCAAATTCTGCCGCGGATCCGCAGCAAAATCCGCCGCGGATCAGCAGCAAAATCCGCCGCGGATCCGCAGCACAATCCGCCGCGGATCAGCAGCAACATCCTCCGCGGATCCGCAGCAAAATCCGCCGCGGATCCGCAGCAAAATACGCCACGGATCCGCAGCAAAATACGCCGCGGATCCGCAGCAAAATAACGCCGTGGATCCGCAGCAAAATACGCCGCGGATCCGCAGCAAAATACGCAACGTGTGCACAGGGCCTAATAGGAAAAAAAAAAAATCTTTATTTTTTTTTTTATTTGTCCCTACCTATGATAAAGGGGGGGTTCATTTACTTTTTTTATTTTGATCACTGTGACAGTTTATCACAGTGATCAAAATAAATTTTTGGACACTGGGGGGCGCACTGCGCATGCGCCGGCCGGCGGGCGCACTGCGCATGCGCCCGCCATTTTCCAAGATGGCGGCGCCCATGAAGAGGCCCGGGCGGACGCCGGGACCGATCCAGGGACATCGGTGGATCGGGAGAGGTGAGTAGGGTGGTCGGAAGGTTGGGGGGGGGGATCGGAAGGTGGGGGCACCGGAGCAAAGGAGGAGGGGAGCTGTTAGTGACGGCGGTGACCGATCGCTGCCATCTTTCGGTGGCGGCGGCCGATCGCTGCCGTGACTACGTGTGGGGGGGTCAGGGCTCGGTGTCCAGCCATGGCAGATGCTATTGCAGCATCGGCCATGGCTGGATTGTAATATTTCACCAATTAAATTTGTGAAATATTACAGATTGCTCTGATTGGCTGTTTCACTTTTAACAGCCAATCAGAGCGATCGTGGCCACGGGGGGGTTAAGCCAACCCCCCTGTGGTGAAGCACAAAGGGTCCTGTGCCGGCGGGTCGGGTGACCTTTGAATGACCCGGTCTCCCGGCCCGCAGGAACGGGATCCTTTCATGACACAGGGTATGCGTCATAGGTCGGATTGGCACCGACTTTCATGACGCATACGCTGTGTCAAAGGTCGGGAAGGGGTTAAAGTATGTGTGTTTTATTTTTATTTCATACAATAGGATTAATAATTGAGAGTTGTCTAATTGACAACTCTCAATTATTAACCTGGCTTAAAGTCACCTTCCAATAGCAAGGTGGCCTTAACCCATTGTTAACCCATTAGCCACCGCTACAGGGCAATGGGAATAGACAGGCTAAGTGCCAGAAAGGGCGCATCTAATTATAGATTTGCCTTGTCTGGTGGCAGATGTTAGTAGCCAGGGGGGGCACAAAATAAATGCACCCTCCCTAGGATATTATTATCTGCCCCCACTCGCTGGCTTTCCCTGTCTGGTGGAGAATATAGAGCGGGAGCCCACGCTTTTTTTTCAACGAATTAACACCTTTAATTAACCACTACATGTATGAAATTTTGCACGCATACACTCATGTCATTGTTAGTGAAAACCATATATCAAACTACATGAAATGACATGGTTAACTGCATGAAAACCATGTGTCAATTCATGTCGGGTCTGAAATTTCACAAAAGCCGGCAACTGAATTAGCGGCTATTATACTATGTAGAAGTGTATGACCTATATATATATATATATATAAGTATTTGCTTTTTGTGTACTTTTTTTTTACAATGTGATTTTAACATGAGTTTTTACATAGAGAGAACTGCTCTATGTGAAACGTCATGTTAAAATCGCATTGCATATAGATGGAAAATGGATGGAAAACGAATGGTGCGATTAAAAATCGCATACAAATCGCATGACAATCGCATGACAATTGCTATATTCAGACCGCTTTTTCCATCCAGTAAATGGACCGTTTTTTTTTCTCGCAAATGGGTATAAGCCCTTAGAGGCATTCCCAGCACACAGCAGCGGTGCAGGTTCTACCACGAGCCGTAGTTGGCCAAATGGAAGAGGTGTTCGTGGTGCACACAGCCGAAGAGGCATTGGAGACAGGGGTTTCATGACCATGTTGTGGACTGATTTCTCAAGTACCGCTCCCACGACTGTTAAAACTGAGTAGATTAAAACAGACAGGAGACAGCAGTTGTCAACAATGGTACAAAATTACCTCTCCTCCTCTATCGATTTTCTCCCTCACAGTTCATTCCCCTTTGTCTACTGGGCCTGTGAACTGGACACCTGGCCTGAATTGGCACAATATGCCTTACAGGAGCTCGCTTGCCCTGCTGGTAGTGTGCTATCAGAAAGAGTCTTCAGTGCTGCTGGATCAATCCTGACAGAAAGAAGGACCCGGCTGTTGACCCAAAATGTTGGTGACCTCCCATTCATAAAAATGAACCATGCCTGGGTTTCAAAGGATTTTGTACCACCATCACCTGATGACACATAGGTTGACAGCAAAATGGCTCGCTTTGTCCTCCTCTTCCTCCCACTTCTCCAATTCCTCCATTTGCAGCTGCTGAACGTCCAGCCTACACCTCAACATATGCCAGTTTTTCCACCTCCCTAACTGTGCTGCCCCCCCCAGGGCCGGCGTCAGCACCTGGCGCACCCGCGACAGTGTCAGTTCCCTGAGCAGGTGGGGGGGCCCACTCATGGGCGACAGAACTGGCAAAGGGCCCCTCATAGTACGCAAAAGTGTCTCTGACGGTGGGGGGGCCCACTCGCCATCAGACACACCGGCGTACTATGAGGGGCCTGTGCCAGTGCCATCGTCAACTAGTGGGCCCCCCTGCTTGCCCCAGGACTTGTAATACTTACCTCTCCCTGCTGCACCGCTGTGACGTCTTCTGCGTTTCCTGACAGTGACATTCAAGTCACAGAGCGCGATGACGTCACGTCTGTACGCCCTCTGCCTGAAAAGTCCAAGTGCAGAAAGCTGGAAGATGGCAACGCTAAGGAGTCCAGAGTAGAGCAGTGCCCAGGGAGGAGAGGTATTTCATTTTTTTTAATGTTTTGAACATTATATGGGGAGTGGGACCATAATTCACTGGAGTATGATATATGGGGCCCATCTTACACTGGAGCATCAGCCATGGGGCCCAAAATATACTGGAGCATTCAAAATGGGGGACATCAGACACGGAAGCAGCTTCTACAGGGCTCATTATACACTGGATCATTATGAATGGGGCCCATTATATACTGGAGCATTATATTGGCCCATCATACGCTGGAACATCATCCATGGGGCCCATCATATACTGGAGCATTCTAAATGGGGGACTTCAGACACTGGAGAAGCATCTACAGGGCCCATTATACACTGGATCATTTTAAATGGGGCGGTTTATATATAGAGCATTACATTGGCCCATCACACGCTGGAGCATCATCCTTAGGGCCCATCATATGCTGAGTATTCTAAATGGGGACATCAGACACTGGAGCATCATCTACAGGGCCCATCATACACTGGAGCATTATAAATGGGGCCCATTATATATGGAGCATTATAAATTAGGCCATCATACACTGGAGCATCATCTATGGAGCCCATCATATACTGGAGCATTCAAAATGGGGGACATCAGACACTGTAGCAGCATCTACGGGGCCCATCATACACTGGAGCATCATCCATGGGGCCCATCAAATACTGGAGCATCATATGGGGTTCATTATTTATGGGGCATCATATAGGGTATGGAGCATCATATGGAGCACATATGGGACCTATTCTGGATGGAGCATTATGTGGAGCCCATTATGTATGGAGAAATATATGGGGCCCATCATATACTGTATGGAGCTTTATATGCGACTCATTATACTGTATGGAGCAATATGTGGGGCTCATTCTACTCTATGGGGACCGTCCTATACTGTATGGTGTTATGTTACGGTAGCTGAGGAGTGCAGGCAAAAAAGGAAATACACCAGAGCAGTTGGAATCTATGAGATTGCAGTACCCTGACTAACCACCGCAACTAGAGGCAGCCGTGGAGCGTTCCTACGTTGGTCCTAGACGCCTCGTCACAGCCTGAGAAACTAACTACACCTAAAGATAGAAATAGGAAAGCTATCTGCCCCGTAGCAGAACCCCAAAGATAATAGAAAGCCCCCAAACATGTAATGGCGGTTAGACAAGATGAAATACTGACACAGAAAGAAAATAGTATGAGCAAACGCTGGGGCCCAAACTATCTAAATAGAAAAGGACAGGAAGGGTACTTACTGCAATCCCAGAAAACCCTGAAAAACACCAACTCTACTAATTTCAAAATCACCTGAGATCACACGACCTCTACCACCTAAATTAGTTCTCTGGTGTAACAAAAACAGCAGCCACTGAAAAAACTGGAAAAAGCAAAAGTACAAAACATAGTGGCTGGACAAAACTGAGAGGGCAAAAGCCCCCGGAGGGGACCCAGAAGGCCCCCACACAAGTGCAGGACCAAATGCAAAAATATAGCAAAAACACAAAATAAGAAATTGTCTTATCTGATAGCAGGAGATGCAGACACGACACAGCAGGCTACAAGGGAAACTGGAAAGAAGGATTCAGACCAGAACAATTGATCACCGGCAACCTTGATGGGAAAATGACTCCCTTATATAGACCAATCAGTAACACCTGATTCCCAGTCCTCACAATCCTCACTAGCACCGCTTGTAACCACCAGAGGGAGCCTCTGCTCAGAACTCATCTCAAACCCATTCACAACAGTACCCCCCCCTTGAGGAGGGGTCACCGAACCCTCATTTGAGCAACCAGGTCGGTCAGGATGAGTTCTATGATACGCACGGATAAGTCTCCTAGCATGGATGTCCGAAGCAAACACCCAAGAATTGTCTTCCTGACCATAACCTCTCCATTTAACCAAATACTGGAGTCTTCGTCTAGAAAAACGAGAATCCAATATTTTCTCAACCACATACTCCAGATTGCCCTCAACCAAAACAGGGTCAGGAGGCACAGCAGCAGGAACCACTGGCTCAACAAACCTCTTCAACAAGGACTTGTGGAACACGTTATGGATCTTAAATGTCCCTGGAAGAAGCAAACGAAAAGAAACAGGATTAATAATCTCCATGATCTTATAAGGTCCAATGAACCTAGGCTTAAATTTAGGAGATGCTACTCTCATAGGAATATTCTTTGAGGACAACCAGACCAAGTCCCCCACTTTAAACCGAGGACCATCAGTCCTATGCCGGTTAGCAAACCGCTGGGCCTTCTCCTGAGAGAGGGACAACCTCTGCACTACCTGGTCCCAAATCTGCTGCATACGCTCAACAACAGAGTCAACACCTGGACAGACAGAAGCCTCCGTCTGTCCTGAAGAAAATCGAGGGTGAAACCCAGAATTACAGAAAAACGGAGACATCAAAGTGGCAGAGCTAGCCCTATTATTAAGAGCAAACTCAGCCAAAGGCAAAAAAGAGACCCAGTCATCCTGATCAGCAGACACAAAGCATCTTAGATAAGTCTCCAATGTCTGGTTTGTTCTCTCAGTTTGACCATTGGTCTGAGGATGAAATGCCGAGGAGAAAGACAATTGAACACCCAGTTTAGAACAAAAAGTCCTCCAAAATCTGGAAACAAACTGGACTCCTCTGTCAGACACAATGTTCTCAGGAATGCCGTGTAAACGAACCACGTGCTGAAGGAACAATCGGCACCAATTCAGAGGAGGAAGGCAACTTAGGTAATGGCACAAGATGTATCATTTTGGAAAACCTATCACAAATTACCCAGATGGTGGTCATTCTCTGAGAAACAGGAAGATCGGAAATGAAATCCATAGAGATATGGGTCCATGGTCTCTTGGGCACAGGCAATGGCATCAACAAACCACTAGAGCGAGAGCAAGGCTTGGAGCGAGAGCAAGTCCCGCAGGACTGCACAAATTCCCTGACATCGCGAGACAAGGTAGGCCACCAAAAGGACCGACTAACCAAGTCTCTGGTACCAAAAATTCCGGGATGCCCAGCCAATGCGGAACAATGAATCTCAGACATCACACTCTTTTTCCATTGGTCCGGGACAAACAATTTTCCAACAGGGCAGCGCTCGGGCCTATCCTCCTGACACCCCTCCAGAGCAAGTCTCAAATTGGGCGAGATGGCGGAAAGAACTACACCCTCCTTCAAAATAACAGAGGGATCAGATAGCTCAGGAGAGTCCGCAAGGAAACTCCTCGAGAGGGCATCCGCCTTAACATTCTTAGTGCCAGGAAGAAAGGAAACCACAAAATTAAAACGTGTGAAAAACAAGGCCCACCTGGCCTGTCTAGGATTGAGTCGCTTGGCAGATTCCAGATAGACCAGATTCTTATGGTCCGTAAGGACCACCACCTGATGTTTGGCTCCCTCCAGCCAATGTCTCCACTAGTGTTGAGCATTCCGATACTGCAAATATCGGGTATCGGCCGATATTGGCTGTATCGGAATTCCGATTCCGAGTTCCGATATTTTCGTCTTATCGGATACCGGAATCGGGATGTCACTGTCACTGTCAGTGTCCGTCTGTCGGGTCTGTCAGGAGTCAGCGGCACTTACCCGGCAGAAGATCTCCGGCGGTCACGTCCTGGACTGCTTCATGGCCGCCATCCTCTTCTCCCAGGCGGTCACATGCAGTTTCTCGCGATAACTGCAGTGACTGCTGGGTAATCCCGGCCGTAAAGCAGTCAGTCCGATGACGTCACCGCCGGGGAAGCAGGTAATCAGCTGTGCTGCGTTGCAATGACAGGCTCTGCCTGTCATTGCGATGTAGCAGAGCTGGATCGTCGTGGGACTATCGTTATGGACTGCGTCGGACAGGTGGTATACTGTTGGTTTGTTTTTTTTCTTTTTTTACAGGAGATCGATGGCGTCGCAGGAATGAGAGTATAATAAAAGAAATGAAAACTGTGTTGTCTCTTTTATTTCATTAAAATACTTTTTTCTTGCTTTGTCTTTTTTTTACACATTTAATAACTTTGGGATTAATAATGGATCGGTGTCTTATTGACACCTCTCCATTATTAACCGGGCTTATTGTCACCGTGCAATCAACGGTGACATTAACCCCTTATTACCCCGCTTGCCACCGCTACAGGGCAAGTGGGAAGAGCCGGGTAAAGTGCCACAATTGGCACATCTTTTGATGCGCCAAATGTGGGGCTGCTGTAGCCTGGTATTATCAGGCTGTTGAGGGCCAAAATCCATGGGCCTTGACAGTCTTTTAATACCAGGCCGCAGCAGTCTGCATTTTACTTGGCTGGTTAACAAAAATAGGGGGGATCCCCACGCCGTTTTTTTTTTTCGAGGGGATCCCCTATTTTTGTTAACCAGCCAAGCTAAGCAGACTGCTGTGGCCTGGTATTATCAGGCTTGCAAGGTCCATGGATACTGGATCCTTACCAGCCTGAAAAACCAGGCCTCAGCGGTCTGCTTCATCTGGCTGGTTAACAAAAATAGGGGGGACCCCACGCTAATTTTTTTCGAGGGGATCCCCTATTTTTGTTAATCAGCCAAGATATGCAGACTGCTGTGGCCTGGTATTATCAGGCTGGCAAGGTCCATGGATCTTGGCTCCTTAACAGCCTGAAAATCCAGGCCTCAGCGGTCTGCTTCATCTGGCTGGTTAACAAAAATAGGGGGGACCCCACGCCAATTTTTTTCGAGGGGATCCCCTATTTTTGTTAATCAGCCAAGATATGCAGACTGCTGTGGCCTGGTATTATCAGGCTGGCAAGGTCCATGGATCTTGGCTCCTTAACAGCCTGAAAATCCAGGCCTCAGCGGTCTGCTTCATCTGGCTGGTTAACAAAAATAGGGGGGACCCCACGCCAATTTTTTTCGAGGGGATCCCCTATTTTTGTTAATCAGCCAAGATATGCAGACTGCTGTGGCCTGGTATTATCAGGCTGGCAAGGTCCATGGATCTTGGCTCCTTAACAGCCTGAAAATCCAGGCCTCAGCGGTCTGCTTCATCTGGCTGGTTAACAAAAATAGGGGGGACCCCACGCCAATTTTTTTCGAGGGGATCCCCTATTTTTGTTAATCAGCCAAGATATGCAGACTGCTGTGGCCTGGTATTATCAGGCTGGCAAGGTCCATGGATCTTGGCTCCTTAACAGCCTGAAAATCCAGGCCTCAGCGGTCTGCTTCATCTGGCTGGTTAACAAAAATAGGGGGGACCCCACGCCATTTTTTTTTCGAAGGGAACCCCTATTTTTGTTAATCAGTTCCCTCTGACGTCACTGATTGTGTCCCTGGCTGACCTGAAGTGAAAGTGGAAAGCAATCAATTAAGCTTTCCACTTAAGGGCCCGTCTCACATAGCGATATCGCTACCGAGATCGCTGCTGAGTCACTAGTTTTGTGACGCAGAAGCGAGCTCACCAGCGATATCGCTGTGTGTGACATTCAGCGACGATCAGCCCCCCTGCCGGGTATCGCTGATCGTCGCTGAAATGTCAGGACCTTTGATCGCTGGTTTCCCGCCTGTCACACGCACGATGCGTGCCTGTCAGAGGGAAACCAGCGATCAAAAAAAGGTCCTGACATTTCTGCGACGATCAGCGATACCCGGCAGGGGGGCTGATCGTCGCTGAATGTCACACACAGCGATATCGCTGGTGAGCTCGCTGCTGCGTCACAAAACTAGTGACTCAGCAGCGATCTCGGTAGCGATATCGCTATGTGAGACGGGCCCTTAAGCGATGTTACCCGCAGTGTCGCTGTCCCAGATCGCTGCCTGAGCTGCCTGTTTGGCAGCTCAGCAGCGATCATGTAGCGATACACCAGCGATCCTGACAAGTGCATATCGTTGTCGGGATCGCTGGTGTATCGTTATGTGACACCCAGCCTTTACTCTCCTGTCAGGCAGGAGAGGAACTCATTCATTTGGGGTTTACTGTGAGGCTGCAGCATTAGCTGCGGTCCCTGCAGTAAACATTAACCCTTTCTGAAGGATTACACCGTGGGACCTGACTGTGCATGGGATAGGTAAGAATAATTTTGCTTTTTTATTTTATTTTTATTACAGGAAATGGTTTTTGCAGTAAAATAAAAGATGGTCAAAAACATGTGTCTTTATTTCATTAAAATGATTTTTAATTAAAGTGTGTGTGTTTTATTTTTATTTCATGCAATAGGATTAATAATTGATAGTTGTCTAATTGACAGCTCTCAATTATTAACCTGGCTTAAGGTCACCTTTCAATAGCAAGGTGGCTTTAACCCCATATTAACCCATTCGCCACCGCTACAGGGCAATGGGAATAGACGGGCAAAGTGCCAGAAAGGGCTAATCTAATTATAGATTTGTCTTTCCTGGGGTGTCTGGGGGCAGATGTTAGTAGCCGGGGGGGGGCAAAAATAATGGTCCCTCTCTGGGCTATTATTATCTGCCCCCACTCACTGGCTTTGTCTGTCTGGTTGCGAAAATAGGGCGGGAGCCCACGCATTTTTTTTCAGCAATTTTACACCTCATATATATATATACATGTCATTGAATTTGTGACACATATATATATATATTTATATTTGTAGTTCATACACTTCTACATAGTATAATAGCCGCTAATTCAATTGCCGGCTTTTGTGAAAATGCAGAACCCGACATGAAATGACACTTGGTGTACATAGGGTTAACCATGTCTTTTCATGTCCTTTGCTATCTAATTTGCACAAACAATTAAATCAGACTATGTGTGCAAAATTTCACACCTCTAGGGGTTAATTAAAGGTGTAAATTCGTAGCAAAAAAGTCCGGTTTTTTTACAACGAATTTACACCTTTAATTAACCCCTAGAGGTGTGAAATTTTGCACACATAGTCTGATTTAATTGTTTGTGCAAATTAGATAGCAAAGGACATGAAAAGAAATGTTTAACCCTATGTACACCAAGTGTCATTTCATGTCGGGTGACCCGACATGAAATGACACTTGGTGTACATAGGGTTAACCATGTCTTTTCATGTCCTTTGCTATCTAATTTGCACAAACAATTAAATCAGACTATGTGTGCAAAATTTCACACCTCTAGGGGTTAATCAAAGGTGTAAATTCGTAGCAAAAAAGTCCGTTTTTTTTTACAACGAATTTACACCTTTAATTAACCCCTACAGGTGTGAAATTTTGCACACATAGTCTGATTTAATTGTTTGTGCAAATTAGATAGCAAAGGACATGAAAAGAAATGTTTAACCCTATGTACACCAAGTGTCATTTCATGTCGGGTGCTTCTGTCTTTTCACTGAAGCAGGCTTTACCTGGCAATTGAATCAAAGGATATTTTACTATGTAGAAGTGTATAAACTATACATATATGTATATATATATGTCACAATGACATGTATATATATATATATGTATTCTATGTGTGTATATTTAGTGTTTACAAGGAAAGAATGGGGTTTTTTTTAGTTGCGATATTTTGTTCCCATAGACTTACATGGGACTTCCGGTATCGGTATCGGGTATCGCCGATATTTTAGTGATATCGGCGATACCATTCCGATTCCGATACTTTAGCATATCGGAAAGTATCGCTCAACTCTAGTCTCCACTCTTCAAAAGCCCACTTCATGGCCAATAACTCCCGATTACCCACGTCATAATTACGTTCAGTAGGAGAAAATTTTCGAGAGCAAAAGGCACAAGGGTTACTTTTAGAGGTCTCTGGATCTTTTTGGGACAAAACGGCACCTGCCCCAATTTCAGAGGCATCAACCTCCACCTGAAATGGCAGAGAAACATCAGGCTGCCGTAGAACAGGAGCAGAAGTGAATCTCTGCTTAAGTTCCTGAAACGCAGAGACTGCCTCAGGAGGCCAATTCACCACATCAGAACCCTTTCTGGTCAAATCAGTTAATGGTTTAACAATAACAGAGAAATTACCAATAAATTTACGATAAAAATTGGCAAAACCCAAAATCTCTGAAGAGCCTTTAATGAAGTAGGTTGGACCCAATCACAGATGGCCTGAACCTTGACCGGGTCCATTTCAATAACAGATGGGGACAAAATGAATCCCAGAAATGAGATCTTCTGTACGCCAAAAAGACACTTTGATCCCTTCACATACAGAGCATTCTCTCTCAAAATCTGGAATACAGTTCGAACATGTTTCACATGAGAGTCCCAGTCATTAGAAAAAATCAAGATATCATCCAAATAAACAATCAGAAACTTGTCCACAAAATCCCTGAAAATGTCATTCATGAAGGACTGGAAGACGGAAGGAGCATGTAACGGGTCTGGGGGTGGAACTACTGACGGACAGTCAGTTGGTGGAACACAAGCTTTTATACAAGAGATTTTACTTGTAAGAGAGCGGGTGGCACCTGGGAAAAGGGCAGGGATTACGGCAGAGGAATAGGTAGTTTCTGACAGGAGGTTGTCAAGCAAGTGACAAGGAAGTCTCTGGGCAGGCAGGTTGTAACGTAAGTAACCGAGGCAGTCTCTGGCAGGCAGGTTGTCACGGCAAGTGACCAAGGCAGTCTCTGGGACAGGCAGGTTGTCACGGCAAGTGACCAGGCAGTCTCTGGGACAGGCAGGTTGTCACGGCAAGTGACCAGGCAGTCTCTGGGACAGGCAGGTTGTCACGGCAAGTGACCAGGCAGTCTCTGGGCAGGCAGGTTGTCATGGCAAGTGACCAGAAGTCTCTGGGACAGCAGGTTGTCACGGCAAGTGACAGGCAGTCTCTGGGCAGGCAGGTTGTCACGGCAAGTGACCAGGCAGTCTCTGGGCAGGCAGGTTGTCACGGCAAGTGACCAGGCAGGCAGGTTGTCACAACAAGTGACCAGGCAGACTCTGGGCAGGCAGGTTGTCATGGCAAGTGACCAGGCAGTCTCTAGACAGGCAGGTTGTCACAGCAAGTGACCAGGCAGGCTCTAGACAGGCAGGTATATACGACCTGATATGGTGGAGCCTCCAGGTAGGCTGCAGTCGGATGGCAGATGATCGCTCCCAGGTGAGCAGGCAAGAGCCGGGGATCTCTGCAGATGATGTCCGAACTTCCGGATGGAGCTGCAGTCGGATGGCAGATGATCGCTCCCAGGTGAGCAGGCAAGAGCCGGGGATCTCTGCAGATGATGTCCGAACTTCTGGATGGAGCTGCAGTCGGATGGCAGATGATCGCTCCTAGGTGAGCAGGCAAGAGCCGAGGATCTCTGCAGATGACGTCCGAACCTCTGGATGGAACTGCAGACGGATGGCAGACAGGCAAGCCGACAGGTAACAGGCAGGTAACTGGAATCAGGAGCTGATGGCTGAAACAGAGTTAGACTGCACAGGAACAACATTGCTCGGGCACCTACATTAAGGAGGAAGCCCTTAATATAGGGTGGAGTCCTCCAGCATTGGCTGGAGACTGATTTGGAAAATGCGCGCTGGCTCCTTTAAGAGCGGGGGAGGGTGCGGGCGCGCGCCCTAAGGCCAGTAGCAGGGAAGGAGCGCGCGGGACAGCAGGGCGGAAGGAGGACGCCATAGGCGCAGAGGGGGCTGGGAGCACTGAGGACGCTGAGCGCAGGTGAGGAGAGCGACGTCCCTGTCTGGCAGCAGGCAGGGACGCAGGCGCTACAGTACCCCCCCTCTAGGCCCCCCCTTCTTTAGGCCAGAAAGAAATTTAGCTAGGATAAGAGGGGCATGGATGTTCTCCCGAGGCTCCCAGGTTCTCTCCTCAGGACCAAACCCCTTCCAATCCACCAAAAAATAAGTCTTTCTTCCTACCCTTTTTGTGGCCAGAATGTTCTCTACCTCAAATTCATCATCAGCAGACACTGGAGCAGGAGGTGTACCTGTAGACTTAAAAAAAGAGTTAAGAACCACAGGTTTGAGGAGAGATACATGAAAAGAATTAGGAATTCTCAAATTGGCCGGGAGTTTCAATTTATAGGACACCGGATTGATCTGACTGATGATCTCAAAAGGACCGATGAACCGAGGACCTAACTTGTAGGACGGAATTTTGAGTCGAACATATTTGGACGAAAGCCAGACTTTGTCCCCAGGACGGAATTGAGGAGGATCCAGACGTTTTTTGTCAGCATGTCTTTTCATGCGCTCGGATGACTGAATGAGTGCGGACCGGGTACTCTCCCAGATGGAGGAGAATTCTCTAACCAGAGATTCCGCAGCTGGATTGTCCACAGAGATGGAAACAGGGACAGGGATCCGAGGGTGCTGACCGAAGACTACAAAAAACGGAGACTTGGTGGAAGATTCGCTCTCATGATTATTGTAGGAGAATTCGGCCCAAGGCAGGAGCTCCACCCAGTCAGAATGGTGGGCATTAACGAAGTGTCGAAGATAACTGGTCAAATTCTGATTTATTCGTTCAACTTGTCCTTGGACTGTGGGTGGTAAGCGGAGGAAAAATCCAGGGTGACGTCTAGCAACTTACAAGTGGCTCTCCAGAAACGTGAGGTGAACTGAACCCCACGATCCGACACAATGTGACGAGGCAGACCATGAAGACGGAAGATGTGGCGGATAAAGTCTTTAGCCAACTCGGGTGCAGACGGAAGACCTGGCAGAGGAATGAAGTGAGCCATCTTGGAAAAGCGGTCAGCGACCACCCAAATGACCGTACAACCGGCAGAGACGGGCAGATCCGTAATGAAGTCCATGGCTATATGTTGCCAGGGAGCAGCGGGTACAGGAAGCGGAAGAAGACGGCCGGCAGGCAGGTGTCTCGGAACTTTGTTGCGGGCACAGGAGACACAGGCAGAAACAAAGTCTATTACGTCTTTGTGCAGGGTAGGCCACCAATAATGCCGAGTAATGAGTTGGAGGGTCTTTTTTTGACCAGCGTGGCCAGCGAGTTTAGACGAGTGACCCCAATGTAGGATTCTCTTCCGATCGGTCTCTGATACGAACGTCTTACCAGGAGGGAGACGATTTAGACTCACGGGAGCCACCTGCATCACTCTGGCGGGATCGATGATATGTTTAGGCTCATCTTCGAGATCCGACACCAGGAAAGACCGAGACAAGGCATCCGCCTTGACGTTTTTGTCAGCTGGGCGAAAATGCAAAAGAAAATCTAAGCGGGCAAAAAACAAGGACCACCGGGCTTGGCGAGGATTAAGTCTCTGTGCCTGCTGGAGGTATGCCAGATTTTGTGATCCGTGTAGATGATTACCGGATGAAGAGCCCCTTCGAGTAGGTAACGCCACTCCTCCAATGCCAACTTAATGGCCAATAACTCTCGATCTCCTATGGAGTAGTTGCGCTCGGAGGAGGAGAAGAGTTTGGAGAAGAAACCGCAGGATACCATCCTCCCGGATGGCGATTTTTGGGTAAGAACCGCTCCGGCTCCAGCAGAGGAAGCGTCCACCTCCAGGAAGAACTGCTTGTTGCCATCCGGGCGATGCAGCACTGGAGCGGAAGAGAAGGCCTGTTTCAGAGAAAGGAAGGCCTCCTCTGCTTCGATCGTCCACTGTTTGGGGTTAGCATCCTTGCGAGTGAGCGCTGAGATTGGAGCAGTCCTGGAAGAGAAGTGCGGTATGAAGAGATAGTTGGCGAATCCCAGGAACCGCTGAATGGCCTTCAACCCCTCCGGTCGGGGCCACTTCTCGATGGCAGACAATTTCTCCGGATCCATTCGTAGGCCTGTCTGAGAAATGATGTAGCCCAGAAACGGAAGCGATGTCTGCTCAAAGAGGCACTTCTCATATTTGGCGAAGAGGTGATTCTGCCTGAGCCTGAGCAGAACCTGACGAACATCCCTCCGGTGAGACTGAAGATCCGGAGAGAAGACCAGATGTCGTCAAGGTACACCACAACGCAGGAATAGAGGAGGTCCCGGAAGATGTCGTTGACCAACTCCTGAAAGACTGCTGGAGCATTACAGAGACCAAAGGGCATCACCAAGTACTCGTAGTGGCCGTCCCGGGTGTTGAATGCCGTCTTCCATTCATCTCCTCGACGGATACGAACCAGGTTGTATGCTCCACGAAGATCTAGTTTGGTGAAGACTCTAGCCCCTCTAAGACGATCAAACAGTTCTGGAATGAGCGGAAGAGGGTACTTATTCTTCACCGTGATCGAATTTAGGCCTCTGTAGTCAATACAGGGACGGAGAGATCCGTCTTTCTTTTTAACGAAGAAGAAACCTGCTCCCGCTGGGGAGGTAGATTTCCGGATAAATCCCTTTGCTAAGTTCTCCTCGATATATTCGGACATCGACCTGGTCTCAGCAGCAGACAACGGGTAAATACGCCCACGGGGAGGCGTAGTACCGGGTAACAGGTCAATCGGGCAATCATATGGTCTATGCGGGGGTAATGTCTCTGCTTCCTTTTTATTGAAGACATCAGCAAATGACCAATATGGAATCGGGAGTCCAGGTAGATTAGCAGGTGTAGGAGAAGAATAGACAGGATGAACAGGCACCAGACACGTTTTATGACAGTCCTGTCCCCAGCGAAGAACCTCTCCATTCTGCCAGTCGAGCACAGGTGCATGTTTTTGGAGCCAAGGCAGACCTAGTAAGAAAGCATGAGAGAGTCCAGGCAGAACATGAAATGAGATGCTCTCAGAATGCAACATTCCCACCTGCAGGGTTATGACTTCGGTGATAAGTCGGATGGGACGAGGTAGGAGGCCCCCATCCACAGCAGCAACAGATACAGGTTCAACAAGAGGTTTGGTGGGAATGTGATACTTCTCTACTAGAGCCTGTGACACGAGATTCCCAGCTGCTCCAGAATCAAGTTGGGCCATTTCGAAGTGGCGGTTCTTACCGATCAGAATTGAAACCGACAGCAGCAGGGATGAAGAGGATTTATTTTTGTCTAGATTGACCTCTCCGAGCGAACCTAGACACAGGCGTTTTTCCGACTTCTCCGGACAGGTTTGGATCCAGTGCTCCTTACTGCCGCAGTAGAAGCAACTTTTCTCGGCACGGCGTGAGTCCTGACGGGTTTTGACCATCTTGGTCTGGTCGACCTGTATAGGCTCAGCAGTGTGCACCTGAGGAGAAACGGAAGAGGTTATAGATCTCTGACAAGAGGGTGCAAGATGGGAAAATTCTTTTTTACGGGTGATCTCTTTGGCTCGTTCCTGGAACCGTAGATCAATTCGATTGGCAAGATTTATTAAATCATCTAGAGAGGTTGGAACGTCCCGACCGGCAAGTTCGTCTTTAATACGGCCGGACAGACCCTCCCAGAAGACCGAAATTAGAGCTTCATTGTCCCAAGCTAGTTCTGAGGCTAAAGTCCGGAACCGTATGGCATATTGACCAACGGTGAGACTCTCCTGACGGAGACGCAGCAGAGATGATGCAGAGGAAGTCTTCCGTCCAGGTTCGTCGAATACCTTCCGGAAGGCCGAGAGAAAAGCAGGCAGGTCAGATACCAGAGGATCCTCTCTCTCCCAGAGAGGATTAAGCCAGGCCAGGGCTTCTCCGGTGAGATGGGACATGATGAAGGCAATTTTGGCCCGGTCAGAGTTAAACTGGTGTGCCAGGAGTTCAAAATGCAGGGTGCACAGATTAATGAAACCCCGAGCCAGAGCAGGATCGCCTCCAAACCTAGGAGGAGCTGACAGTCGGGGTCCGGGAATGGAAACCACGGAATTGGGAATCAGCGGGACTGACGGATTATGAGTCATGGCTCCAGCGATGGTTGCAAGTGATGATTTCAGAGTGTCCAGACGGGATTTGACGTTCCGCAGGTGACCCAGGATGGTCTCCTGTTGAGACCTCTGGCGAGACAGCTCATGACACAGTTCCGGGAGTGAAGGGGTTTGGGTGCCACCGGGTTCCATGGCCCGAGCAAACTGTAACGGGTCTGGTGGGTGGAACTACTGACGAGACAGGTCAGGTTGGTGGAACCACAAAGCTTTATTATACAAGAGATTTTACTTGTAAGAGAGCGGGTGGCACCTGGGAAAAGGGCAGGGATTCACGGCAGAGGATATAGGTAGTTTCTGGACAGGCAGGTTTGTCACAGCAAGTGACCAAGGAAGTCTCTGGGCAGGCAGGTTGTAACGGTAAGTAACCGAGGCAGTCTCTGGACAGGCAGGTTGTCACGGCAAGTGACCAAGGCAGTCTCTGGGACAGGCAGGTTGTCACGGCAAGTGACCAGGCAGTCTCTGGGACAGGCAGGTTGTCACGGCAAGTGACCAGGCAGTCTCTGGGACAGGCAGGTTGTCACGGCAAGTGACCAGGCAGTCTCTGGGCAGGCAGGTTGTCACGGCAAGTGACCAGGAAGTCTCTGGGACAGCAGGTTGTCACGGCAAGTGACCAGGCAGTCTCTGGGCAGGCAGGTTGTCACGGCAAGTGACCAGGCAGTCTCTGGGCAGGCAGGTTGTCACGGCAAGTGACCAGGCAGGCAGGTTGTCACAACAAGTGACCAGGCAGACTCTGGGCAGGCAGGTTGTCATGGCAAGTGACCAGGCAGTCTCTAGACAGGCAGGTTGTCACAGCAAGTGACCAGGCAGGCTCTAGACAGGCAGGTATATACGACCTGATATGGTGGAGCCTCCAGGTAGGCTGCAGTCGGATGGCAGATGATCGCTCCCAGGTGAGCAGGCAAGAGCCGGGGATCTCTGCAGATGATGTCCGAACTTCCGGATGGAGCTGCAGTCGGATGGCAGATGATCGCTCCCAGGTGAGCAGGCAAGAGCCGGGGATCTCTGCAGATGATGTCCGAACTTCTGGATGGAGCTGCAGTCGGATGGCAGATGATCGCTCCTAGTGAGCAGGCAAGAGCCGAGGATCTCTGCAGATGACGTCCGAACCTCTGGATGGAACTGCAGACGGATGGCAGACAGGCAAGCCGACAGGTAACAGGCAGGTAACTGGAATCAGGAGCTGATGGCTGAAACAGAGTTAGACTGCACAGGAACAACATTGCTCGGGCACCTACATTAAGGAGGAAGCCCTTAATATAGGGTGGAGTCCTCCAGCATTGGCTGGAGACTGATTTGGAAAATGCGCGCGGCTCCTTTAAGAGCGGGGGAGGGTGCGGGCGTGCGCCCTAAGGCCAGTAGCAGGGAAGGAGCGCGCGGGACCAGCAGGGCGGAAGGAGGACGCCATAGGCGCAGAGGGGGCTGGGAGCACTGAGGACGCTGAGCGCAGGTGAGGAGAGCGACGTCCCTGTCTGGCAGCAGGCAGGGACGCAGGCGCTACAGAGCATTAGTGAGCCCAAAGGGCATCACAAGGTACTCAAAATGCCCTTCAGGGGTGTTAAATGCCGTCTTCCATTCATCCACGTGCTTAATGCGAATAAGGTTATACGCCCCCCTGAGGTCAAGCTTGGTAAACCAAGTAGCGTTTTTCACCCTGGAAAACAGGTCAGAAATCAAGGGTAACGGGTATTGATATTTCACAGTAATATTGTTCAAGAGACGATAATCAATAAACGGCCTTAATGAACCATCTTTTTTGGCCACAAAGAAAAAACCGGCACCTAAGGTGAAGAGGATGGTCTGATATGACCCTTCTCCAATGATTCCTTGATATAAGACCGCATAGCGTCATGTTCAGGTACAGACAAGTTAAAAAGGCGACCTTTAGGGAATTTACTATCTGGCACTAATTCAATAGCGCAGTCATAGCTCCTATGGGGAGGTAAGGATGCAGATTTACTTTCGCTAAAACACATCAGAAAAATCAAACAAAAAGTCAGGAACATCATCAGCCTGGGGGAGAGCAGAAAAAACAGGAGTGTTGGCACTAACACATTGGCAGCCCCAACTGGTTACAGACACAGATTTCCAATCCAAAACAGGATTATGAGACTGTAACCAAGGGAAACCCAGCACTATAATGTCATGCAGATTATATAGAACCAAAAATTTGCAGCACTCCTGGTGATCAGGTTCAACCTTCATTATCACCTGAGTAGAAAACTGGGGTTTATTCTCAGCCAAAGGGGTAGAATCGATCCCCAGTAGGGGAATAGACTTCTGTAGGGGTATCAAGGAAAACCCACAACGTTTAGCAAAATCATAATCCATCAGGTTAATAGCTGCTCCAGAATCAACGAAAGCCTGAGCAGAAAATGAGGACAGAGAGCATATCAGAGTGACAGTTAATAAAAACTTAGTCTGAACACTACCCAAGACAACTGAGCGTGCAAAATGTCTTCCCCGCTTAGGGCAGACTGAAATAGCATGAGAGGCATCACCACAGTAGAAACATAACCCATTGCGCTTTCGAAACTCATGACGCTGTGCCCCAGACACCACTCCATCACACTGCATGGGCTCAGCAGCTGGCTCACAAGGCAACACCACTCCACGCATACTTCTCCGCTCACGCAAATGTCTGTCAATTTGAATCGCTAATGACATAGAATCATTGAGACCAGAGGGGACAGGGAATCCCACCATAACATCCTTTACATTATCCGACAGACCCTTCCGGAAAAGGGCCGCCAAAGCGTCGTCATTCCATTTGGTCAGGACTGCCCACCTACGGAATCTCTGACAGTATAACTCAGCGTCATCAAGCCCTGATTTAATGCCAACAAGGCTTTTTCAGCTTGATCAGTGACATTAGGCTCATCGTACAATAACCCCAAAGCCTGAAAAAATGCATCAACATCACTCAAAACAGGATCCCCAGGTATCAGGGAAAAAGCCCAATCCTGAGGATCGCCGCGCAGGAGAGAGATGATAATTTGAACCTGCTGCGCTGCGTTTCCTGAGGACTTAGATTTTAAGGCAAGAAACAATTTACAATTATTTTTGAAATTCTGAAACTTAGCTCGATCCCCTAAAAACAAATCTGGCATGGGAATCCTAGGTTCCACAACAGGCAACCTAGCAAGATATGCAGCAATACTCTGAACCTCAGTGGCAAGCTGATCCACACGGCCAGACAACTGTGCAAACTCCATTGGGAGAAAAGATCCTCCCCAGCACCCAGAGATACAGAGGGAAAAAAAAAATGCAACAAACAGAAAAATATCTCTGACAACTTTTCTTCCTTCAAAATATTTTTTCCCTTCTGTGAGTACCATACAATTGTTATGGCCGGTGATACTGTTATGTTACGGTAGCTGAGGAGTGCAGACAAAAAAGGAAATACACCAGAGCAGTTGGAATCTATGAGATTGCAGTACCCTGACTAACCACCGCAACTAGAGGCAGCCGTGGAGCGTTCCTACGTTGGTCCTAGACGCCTCGTCACAGCCTGAGAAACTAACTACACCTAAAGATAGAAATAGGAAAGCTATCTGCCCCGTAGCAGAACCCCAAAGATAATAGAAAGCCCCCAAACATGTAATGGCGGTTAGACAAGATGAAATACTGACACAGAAAGAAAATAGTATGAGCAAACGCTGGGGCCCAAACTATCTAAATAGAAAAGGACAGGGAGGGTACTTACTGCAATCCCAGAAAACCCTGAAAAACACCAACTCTACTAATTTCAAAATCACCTGAGATCACACGACCTCTACCACCTAAATTAGTTCTCTGGTGTAACAAAAACAGCAGCCACTGAAAAAACTGGAAAAAGCAAAAGTACAAAACACAGTGGCTGGACAAAACTGAGAGGGCAAAAGCCCCCGGAGGGGACCCAGAAGGCCCCCACACAAGTGCAGGACCAAATGCAAAAATATAGCAAAAACACAAAATAAGAAATTGTCTTATCTGATAGCAGGAGATGCAGACACGACACAGCAGGCTACAAGGGAAACTGGAAAGAAGGATTCAGACCAGAACAATTGATCACCGGCAACCCTGATGGGAAAATGACTCCCTTATATAGACCAATCAGTAACACCTGATTCCCAGTCCTCACAATCCTCACTAGCACCGCTTGTAACCACCAGAGGGAGCCTCTGCTCAGAACTCATCTCAAACCCATTCACAACAGTATGGCACATTATATGGGAACCACCTTATACTGTAGCATTATGTGGAGCTCATCATATACTATATGGAACATTATATGGGACCAATTAGTGTTGTAGAATTTAAAATAGTCATGTAAAGTAGGAAGTGAAGTATTTGTTATTGTACTATACCTATATTTCTGTAACGTATCGGAGCATCATGAATTGTGGTATGTGTTAAAGGGGCCCACTGACACTCTTTCGCCCGGGGCACACGAAAACCTGGAGCCAGCCTTACCCCCCCCACAACTTTAGCCAAATAACCCCCAACTTTCAATGCATAACTATTATTATAAAGTAAATTAAGGTTGCCAAGCTTAAGTAATAAGAATTGATGTCATTGGCATTGAAATGGGCACTGTAAGCGTGTTTACTGTCCTCCACTCCCTGCTGACTTTGCTTCCCCATTGACTTGCATTGGGTTTCGTGTTTCAGTTGGACCTCTGACTATTCCAGATAGTCGGCAGATTTCGTTCGACTCGACTTTTGAGAAAGTCTGGTTTCATGAAACCCGACTCGACCCTAAAAAAGGCAAAGTCGCTCATCTCTAATGATAACTTATTAGCCGACCTTCGAAGACCTCAAACACTTGCAGATGTGTAAAATAATAAAGCTAGATGGTAGTGTTGAGCGATACTGCTCGATATCTAAAAATATCGTATCGAAATGGTATCGCCGATATCACTAAATATCGTCGATATCCGATTCCGATACCGGAAGTCCAATGTAAGTCTATGGGAACAAAAAATCGCAACAAAAAAAACCCTTTCTTTCGTTGTAAACACAAAATATACACACATAGAATACATATATATATATATATACATGTCATTGTGACATATATATATATACATATATTTATAGTTTATACACTTCTACATAGTAAAATAGACTCTGATTCAATTGCCGGGTAAAGCCGTGACATACCCCATAGAAGTCGACGGGCTCGGTGCCGAGTACCCCCAAAACCTCTGGCTCTGTGCGACTCAACTTGGGCGTCAAGAACAGGATTCTGTAGCTCGCTATAAGCGAGTCCTGTGTGCCTGAATTGAACTGGTTTTGTGCTTGAGAATTGCTAAAATCATCAGAGAATGTATTTGCCATTTTTCCGCCATATCTGCGTCACGACGAGGCACTGGTGAAGAAGAAGGGCGTGCTCTTCGTGGGTGTACACTCAGTGGCGTGAAAACGATGGCCGACCACTCTAAATGGTACTGCAATGTAAGATCGTGCCCCACAGCTCTTCAGTTCCGCCTCCTCATCCTCCTCAGTGTGCGGAAACTAACACGAAGGTCCCGCCTCACTTCAAAAAAAGGGTGCCCTCTCCAGATGCTAATGACACATGTGACTTGGCAGAGATGGCTAATGGACACGAGCAGAAGTGTGAAGGGATGGAGCAGTCAGAGCTCTCCCCCCACGGAAGCGACCCGATCGCCACGGAACCACCGTTGGGCACCCGGCCTGGAAACCCTCCTACGCTGGAAGAAGCGGAGGATACCCTAAGAGGCCTGGCCCGGCACCGGGAGGAGGTCGCCAGGATGGAAGCCAGCTGGCGTGCCCTAAAACTAAACTTGGAGCGGCGCCAATCCCTCTTACCTGAAGTGTCTGTACCGGAAGGTGAGGCACCCGTTCTAGTAGAGGAGTCCGTGCGGGCATCCCAGCCCTTGCAATGTGATCCGGTTGACGTTGTCGCAGTGGAGGCACCCGTTCCTGCAAAAAACTCTGCACCGGCAGCACCCCAGATCCCGCTGTCTGCCCCCGTCGCTGAGACAGAAGAAGCGACACCCGTCCTCATGGAGGAGGCCGCGCAGGCACCAGAGGTCTACCTGTCTGTACCGGAGCCCCGACTGTCATCTGTTCCAGAGCCGGCTGCTTCCTCCGCAGGTGAGCGCCGCCAGGACTGGGGGCGCCAGGAGAGCTGCTGCAAACCGGACATCATAAGCTGCAGTTTGATGGTGGAGACATGGAGATGCTGGAGGAGAATTACAACCGGCGTCAGGAGGAAGAGTGGAGACGTTGGGAGCGGGAAGCAGAGCGACAAAGGGAGCAGCGAGAATCCCAAAAACTTCGGCAACGTCACCTGGAGAAGGACCGGGCAGATAAGGACCGGATGAGAAAAGATAAAGGAACCCTGAGGGAGCCGCGGCGTAAGGGTGCAGTACGGAGCTTTAAATTGAAAGGTGGTTGGGGCTTCATCCAGGAGCCTGGACTTTATTTAGAAGTCTTTGTGACCCGGCGGGACGTGGAGACTCACCTCCCAGAAGGACACCCGGGGAGGGACCTGTTGCCAGGAGACTTGGTGACTTACACCCGACACTGGGGTTACAATGGATGGTACGCCCTAAATGTTACCAGGTGCGACCCCTACTCCCCAGAGTGTCAGGAACCTGTGAGACCCTCGGAGCCTTCAGCCTCCCACATCCAGGCCTCTGCACAAGTGCCCACCCCACGCCGTAAATCTCCCCAGCCTCCCTCAGTGGTCTCCTCAGCAGCCCCAGCTATGGACATGATAAGTATAGCTGGCCCGTACCCGGCGCCTGTTAGGCCCCCTGGTGTTCGTTCAGTCCGGGACATAGGGCTCCAGACCCGGAGGGAGATGAAAGAGGTGGCCACACAGACACAGATAGCGGGTCACGACTTGACTGTACAGGCCACACGACGTCATCAGGTCCTGGTGGTCCTTGGTGTCTCGGATGTTTGGCAAGCATCAGAAGAATACCAGGTGGTACCTGGAACACTCCTGCCAAAGAATTATAAATAACCTGGACAGGGTCCCTGTATGTAAATAGTTAAATTGTTGATGTACCCGGACGGGTGAATGTTCATATAAAAGTTTTTTAATTTAATAAAAAAAACAACACAGTTTTCATTACTTTTATTACAGTCTCATCCTGCGACGCCATCGATCTCCTGTAAAAAAATTAAAAAAAAACCAGCAGTATACCACCTGTCCGACGCAGTCCATAGTAACGAGTGTCCCACGACGATCCAGCTCTGCTACATCAGAATGACAGGCAGAGCCTGTCATCCCGGCGCAGCACAGCTGATTACCTGCTTCCCCGGCGGTGACATCATCGGACTGGTTTACGGCCGGGATTACCCTGCAGTCACTGCAGTTATCGCGAAAAACTGCATGTGACTGCCAGGGAGAAGATAATGGCGGCCATCAAGCAGTCCAGGACGTGACCGCCGGAGATCTTCTGCCAGGTAAGTGCCGCTGACTCCTGACAGACCCGACCGACGGACACTGACAGTGACAGTGACAAATCCGATTCCGGTATGCGATATGACGAAAATATCGGTATTCGGAATCGAAAGGCCGATACAGCTAATATCGGCCGATATCCGATATTTGCAGTATCGTATCGCTCAACACTACTAGATGGTAATCGCCATCTTTGACTTCAGTACTATTCCTGTACCGTAGCTCTGGTATCTGTGTTTTGGCTGCAGTGGTGAACTCATGTCAACAGTACACGTAACCACTGCTGCCAATCATTGAGTGATTGGCTGCAGCAGTGATGTGGGCTGTTGATTTGACATCACCCCTGCAGCCAAACCACAAAGCCCAGAGTTATAGTGGATGGCCAGCCCTGGAGTGGGGAAGAATCGGAACCATCTGACTATGGTATTTTACATGCTTGTAAGTTTTTGGGGTCCCCTTTACTGTAAACCTTTTGATATAAACATTTATAATTAGTTTATGGCAAATTTCAAGCCTCTTAAATAGTAAAACTCGCAATTCCTCTACTAAATAGTTTAAAGAAGTTGTAGCATTTATTGTCTACACATTTCTTAAGCAAGCTCGCACTACAGACCCTTTTTCCTATGGGAAACAATGACAGATGTTCTAAACCAAGCAAAAGTGAATTACGTAGCATAACAGCTTTGACTCCTTGCTGGCGCTCTTCTACTAAACTCAACAGGTATAATTTAGTATATGTATTTTCTTTTAAAGGCTAATGACTCTTTGCTACTTGGTTGCTGCTAACAACATGTTTCATACTATGTTTAAGTACACAAAATGACGGCTGCCTTTGATTACTAGGAGTATACAAAGAAAATAAACTAGGAAAAGCAACTGGATACATGAAAGAGCTTAGAATAATATGAGGAAAGTATAATAATATTTGAAAAATTATTACCAAGAGCCTCCAGCAAAAAAAATTACATTTTCCAATTACTTTATGAGACTACCCTACTTTGACGATAGTTTTAAAACTCCTCTCCATTGTCAGGATGATAGTTAAACAAAGAAAAAAAGGTGTAGCGCTAATATACAATTTATGATGTTATTAATTAATTCAACAATCAATATTAAGAAATTATAAAAGCCCTAATATATAATTTACAATATTATTAATTAATTTAACAGTGAATATTAGGAAACTATAAAAGCCCAAAGGAAATATGACACTACCACCTGAAAAATAGGATGGCAGACCATCCGGTAAGATAGGAAGAAAAATATGGAAAGTATAGACCCACAGACAGGGAAAGGCTGACCAAAGTGAATAAAATGTGAATAATATAAAAACACCAATAATATTGTGTAACAAAAGGCCTTTATTAAATACACAGAATACACACTAAAAACACCACAATGTAATAATAATGACAATATGTATTAATATAATAATAATGGCTGAAAATATATAATCAAGGCTCACAAAAGTATAAGTGGACTCAATAATAATAACTGGTATGCGGGTAAAGTATATACCACAGGTAAAAGTGATATATATAGATGTGAGAAACAAATGTATACAAAGATAAAATACCAAGAAAAAATCAGTGCAACGAAACGTGCAAAAAATTCTAATGATACAAATAATATATATATGTGTAGATGTTATATTATCATAATGCAAAAAAACAATATATAAGCACACTGTGTACTGGAAAAACACCACAGCAACAATCACCCGATATGAGCAGCCAGTAATCCACGCGCCCCGACGCGCATTTCGGATTTCTCAATCCTTCGTCAGGGGAAAATTTTCCCCTGACGAAGGATTGAGAAATCCGAAACGCGCGTCGGGGCGCGTGGATTACTGGCTGCTCATATCGCTCACTGTGACTATCAGGTATAGCGGTGTTATATGTTTGTTTTCAGTTTATACCCAGGCCTTTTAACTTAATCTTATTCACTTAGCTTTGCGGGTGATTGTTGCTGTGGTGTTTTTCCAGTACACAGTGTGCTTATATATTGTTTTTTTGCATTATGATAATATAACATCTACACATATATATATTATTTGTATCATTAGAATTTTTTGCACGTTTCGTTGCACTGATTTTTTCTTGGTATTTTATCTTTGTATACATTTGTTTCTCACATCTATATATATCACTTTTACCTGTGGTATATACTTTACCCGCATACCAGTTATTATTATTGAGTCCACTTATACTTTTGTGAGCCTTGATTATATATTTTCAGCCATTATTATTATATTAATACATATTGTCATTATTATTACATTGTGGTGTTTTTAGTGTGTATTCTGTGTATTTAATAAAGGCCTTTTGTTACACAATATTATTGGTGTTTTTATATTATTCACATTTTATTCACTTTGGTCAGCCTTTCCCTGTCTGTGGGTCTATACTTTCCATATTTTTCTTCCCATTGTCAGGATGATAGTAAAATCAGGTCATTATCTACACAAACAATAAAGAAGAGAAACCATCCATGAGATACTAGTGTTGAGCGATACGATACTGCAAATATCGGATATCGGCCGATATTAGCTGTATCGGCCTTTGGATTCCGAATACCGATATTTTCGTCATATCGCATACCGGAATCGGATTTGTCACTGTCACTGTGAGTGTCCGTCGGTCGGGTCTGTCAGGAGTCAGCGGCACTTACCTGGCAGAAGATCTCCGGCGGTCACGTCCTGGACTGCTTGATGGCCGCCATTATCTTCTCCCTGGCGGTCACATGCAGTTTTTCGCGATAACTGCAGTGACTGCTGGGTAATCCCGGCCGTAAGGCAGTCAGTCCGATGACGTCACACGCCGGGGAAGCAGGTAATCAGCTGTGCTGCGCCGGGATGACAGGCTCCGCCTGTCATTCTGATGTAGCAGAGCTGGATCGTCGTGGGACACTCGTTACTATGGACTGCGTCGGACAGGTGGTATACTGCTGGTTTTTTTTTTATTTTTTTACAGGAGATCGATGGCGTCGCAGGATGAGACTGTAATAAAAGTAATGAAAACTGTGTTGTTTTTTTTATTAAATTAAAAAACTTTTATATGAACATTCACCCGTCCGGGTACATCAACAATTTAACTATTTACATACAGGGACCCTGTCCGGGTTATTTATAATTCTTTGGCAGGAGTGTTCCAGGTACCACCTGGTACTCTTCTGATGCTTGCCAAACATCCGAGACACCAAGGACCACCAGGACCTGATGACGTCGTGTGGCCTGTACAGTCAAGTCGTGACCCGCTATTGTGTCTGTGTGGCCACCTCTTTCATCTCCCTCTGGGTCTGGAGCCCTATGTCCCGGACTGAACGAACCCCAGGGGGCCTAACAGGCGCCGGGTACGGGCCAGCTATAGTTATCATGTCCATAGCTGGGGCTGCTGAGGAGACCACTGAGGGAGGCTGGGGAGATTTACGGCGTGGGGTGGGCACTTGTGCAGAGGCCTGGATGTGGGAGGCTGAAGGCTCCGAGGGTCTCACAGGTTCCTGACACTCTGGGGAGTAGGGGTCGCACCTGGTAACATTTAGGGCGTACCATCCATTGTAACCCCAGTGTCGGGTGTAAGTCACCAAGTCTCCTGGCAACAGGTCCCTCCCCGGGTGTCCTTCTGGGAGGTGAGTCTCCACGTCCCGCCGGGTCACAAAGACTTCTAAATAAAGTCCAGGCTCCTGGATGAAGCCCCAACCACCTTTCAATTTAAAGCTCCGTACTGCACCCTTACGCCGCGGCTCCCTCAGGGTTCCTTTATCTTTTCTCATCCGGTCCTTATCTGCCCGGTCCTTCTCCAGGTGACGTTGCCGAAGTTTTTGGGATTCTTGCTGCTCCCTTTGTCGCTCTGCTTCCCGCTCCCAACGTCTCCACTCTTCCTCCTGACGCCGGTTGTAATTCTCCTCCAGCATCTCCATGTCTCCACCATCAAACTGCAGCTTATGATGTCCGGTTTGCAGCAGCTCTCCTGGCGCCCCCCAGTCCTGGCGGCGCTCACTGCGGAGGAAGCAGCCGGCTCTGGAACAGATGACAGTCGGGGCTCCGGTACAGACAGGTAGACCTCTGGTGCCTGCGCGGCCTCCTCCATGAGGACGGGTGTCGCTTCTTCTGTCTCAGCGACGGGGGCAGACAGCGGGATCTGGGGTGCTGCCGGTGCAGAGTTTTTTGCAGGAACGGGTGCCTCCACTGCGACAACGTCAACCGGATCACATTGCAAGGGCTGGGATGCCCGCACGGACTCCTCTACTAGAACGGGTGCCTCACCTTCCGGTACAGACACTTCAGGTAAGAGGGATTGGCGCCGCTCCAAGTTTAGTTTTAGGGCACGCCAGCTGGCTTCCATCCTGGTGACCTCCTCCCGGTGCCGGGCCAGGCCTCTTAGGGTATCCTCCGCTTCTTCCAGCGTAGGAGGGTTTCCAGGCCGGGTGCCCAACGGTGGTTCCGTGGCGATCGGGTCGCTTCCGTGGGGGGAGAGCTCTGACTGCTCCATCCCTTCACACTTCTGCTCGTGTCCATTAGCCATCTCTGCCAAGTCACATGTGTCATTAGCATCTGGAGAGGGCCCCTCTTTTGTAGTTAGGCGGGACCTTCGTGTTAGTTTCCGCACACTGAGGAGGATGAGGAGGCGGAACTGAAGAGCTGTGGGGCACGATCTTACATTGCAGTACCATTTAGAGTGGTCGGCCATCGTTTTCACGCCACTGAGTGTACACCCACGAAGAGCACGCCCTTCTTCTTCACCAGTGCCTCGTCGTGACGCAGATATGGCGGAAAAATGGCAAATACATTCTCTGATGATTTTAGCAATTCTCAAGCACAAAACCAGTTCAATTCAGGCACACAGGACTCGCTTATAGCGAGCTACAGAATCCTGTTCTTGACGCCCAAGTTGAGTCGCACAGAGCCAGAGGTTTTGGGGGTACTCGGCACCGAGCCCGTCGACTTCTATGGGGTATGTCACGGCTTTACCCGGCAATTGAATCAGAGTCTATTTTACTATGTAGAAGTGTATAAACTATAAATATATGTATATATATATGTCACAATGACATGTAATATATATATATATATGTATTCTATGTGTGTATATTTTGTGTTTACAACGAAAGAAAGGGTTTTTTTTGTTGCGATTTTTTGTTCCCATAGACTTACATTGGACTTCCGGTATCGGAATCGGATATCGACGATATTTTAGTGATATCGGCGATACCATTTCGATACGATATTTTTAGATATCGAGCAGTATCGCTCAACACTATGAGATACCAATGAAGTGCCATTATTATCAGATGTAAGGATGAAAAAGATTGTGAATATCTGGTAAGCACATTGAGTAACTGTGAATTATTATTATTTATTTATATAGCGCCATTAATTCCATGGTGCTGTACATGAGAAGGAGTTACATACAAAGTTATAGATATCGTTTACAGTAAACAAATTTACAATGACAGACTGGTACAGAGGGGAGAGGACCCTGTCCTTGCCGACTTACATTCTATTGGATAATGGGGAAGAAACAGAAGATCGGGGGTGCAGCAGCTCGGGTGGTGGTGAGGCGGCAGCTCAGGTGGTAGTGTGGCGGCAGAATGGTTATTGCAGGCTGTAGGCTTTCCTTAAGAGATGGGTTTTCAGGTTCCGTCTGAAGGATCCGAGGGTGGTGGATAATCAGACATGTTGTGGCGTGGAATTCCAGAGGATGGGTATATTCGGGAGAAATCTTGGAGGCGGTTGTGTGAGGAACGAATAAGTGTGGAGGAGAGTAGGAGGTCTGAGGAAAATTGAAGATTACATGAGGGAAGATATTGGGAGATTAGTTCAGAGATATAGGGAGGGGACAGGTTGTAGATGGCTTTTTAGGTCAGTGTTAGTAGATTGAACTGGATTCGTTGGGGAATGGGGAGACAGTGGAGGGATTTGCAGAGGGGAGAAACAGGGGAGTAGCGAGGAGAGAGGTGGATTAGTCGGGCATCAGAGTTAAGGACAGACTGGAGTGGTGCAAGAGAGTTAGCGGGGTGGCCACAGAGAAAGGTGTTGCAGTAATCAAGGCAGGAGATGATGAGGGCATGCACAAGTAGATTTGTCAGGAGTCGAACCCAGTACCTCTTGTCCACTGGCCAGCAGCTCTACCATCTGAGCTATTCTGCTGGCTGCAAAGTTCCTTGCTGAACCCAGATACCATTGACTGTTCTTCCTGATTGGCTACACCTAGTGCTCTCTTGATTGGGCCTCTGATTGCCAATTACACACCCTATATAAACCTGGCCCTGTGGGTGTGTCATTGCGAGATTATTGAGCTCCAAGCCTTTAGTCAAGCGTTTCCTGCTGATCCATTGCTACAAACACTGCTCTCCTGTGAACCGACCTCGGCCTGCCTTCTGACTACGCTCTCCGCCTGATCCATTGCTACAAACACTGCTCTCCTGTGAACCGACCTCGGCCTGCCTTCTGACTACGCTCTCCGCCTGATCCATTGCTACAAACACTGCTCTCCTGTGTACCGACCTCCGGCTGCCACCTGACTACGTTATCCGCCTGATCCATTGCTACAAACACTGCTTTCCTGTGTACCGACCTCCGGCTGCCATCTGACTACGCTACCTGCCTCTGCTTTCCCTAGTGTTTGCAGTAACATCGGCTCCAACCCAGACGGGATCTTGACAGAATAATCTCGCGCCAAAATGGAGTCCGCTGTGAACACCCTGAGACGGCAAGTTACGGAGCTTCAAAGTTTTTGTACGGACTCTCAAGGAAAATATGCCAAGTTACAAACTGATTTCACGGCGATACAACAGGAAGTAATTGAGCTACAAAAACAACTACTGGATGTGCGCAATTCAGGGTCCGAATCAAATGCGCGGCTGCCGCTGCCTGCAAAGTTCAGTGGGGATCGCAAGCAGTACCGAGGATTCCTCAATCAATGCCGCATATACTTCCAGATGCAACCTGCTCCCTTTACCAGTGAGAGGAAGAAAGTTTTTTTCATGATAAATCTCCTGACGGATGAAGCTCTTGCTTGGGCTTCACCTTATGTAGAAAAGGACTATGCCCTCCTTAATGACCTGGAAGCTTTCATCGCAGCTATGAATCAAGTTTTTGATGACCCAAACCGCTGTGCCACAGCAGAAACCAAATTACATAATTTGCGCCAAGGACGTCGCTCTGTTGCGGAATATACATCGGAGTTCCGTCGCTGGGTGGCCGACACCACCTGGAATCCAGCGGCCCAGAGAAGTCAATTTCGACGAGGGTTATCAGAACCAGTGAAAGACGAGCTTGCCAGGGTTGAGACCCCTGACCAGTTGGAGGACTTTATTCAACTATGTATCCGGATTGACCAGAGACTTACTGAAAGGAGAAAGGAGAGACTGCGAGCACTTGGGAATAGCCCTGGCTTCTCATTTTCAGCATCAGACCACCAAGAAAAGACGCAAGTTGTGTCTGAACCGATGCAGATCGACGTCATCCGAAGACCACTCTCTGCACAGGAGAAGGAGAGGCGACGTGCAGAACATCTCTGCCTCTATTGTGGGGACCCTGGACACTATGCCATCAACTGTCCTAACAAAAGGACTATAGCCTTTACCAACAACAGGTCTGCCAGCAATACAGACCTTTCTCAGCAGTCGGATTCCATCTTGCAGACTATCTCATCAGTAACGCCAGAAATAGACAAAATACATACCACATCATCTCATTTTGTAATCCCCATTCAGGTTGTAATGGGCACCCAAAAAATACAATGCTCTGCCCTGTTGGATTCGGGAGCAGGAGGAAATTTTATGGACTTAAAATTTACACGTGATAATGATATTTCCAGTAGGACCAAATCCACACCAATTGAAATGGAAACTGTGGATGGATCACCTTTGTCTTCTGGACCTGTCACGCATGAGACAATCGAACTGGAGATTTGTATCGACCCGGATCATCATGAAGCTGTCAGTTTCCACCTTATTTCATCTCCGAAATTTCCGGTTATTCTAGGGATCCCCTGGTTTTCAGTCCATAACCCTTCTATCAACTGGGCATCAAGGACCATCACCTTTCCATCTGACTACTGTAAGAATAATTGTCATAAGGAACCCCCTGTTCTCCAACAAGTCCAAATCTCTGAGATTTCGCATGAGAAGGAAGAGAAACTACCACCTCAATATCAGCAGTTCTCTGATGTCTGCAGTAAGAAGAAAGCAGATCAATTACCTCCTCACCGTCCTTATGACTGTCCCATTGAATTGCTGCCAGGAGCAACCATTCCATTTGGACGGATTTACAATCTTTCCGAACCTGAATTGAAGGTATTAAGAAAGTTCCTGGATGAAAATTTAGAGAAAGGCTTTATTCGACCTTCCACATCTCCAGCTGGGGCACCCTGTTCTTTGTTGAAAAGAAAGACTCCACTCTGCGGCCATGTATTGACTACAGAGAGATGAATAATATCACTGTCAAGAATCGCTACCCGCTACCCTTGATTCCTGAACTATTTGAGAGACTCCGTTCTGCGAAAATCTTTACGAAGCTGGATCTTAGAGGGGCTTACAACCTCATACGGATTCGCCCAGGAGATGAGTGGAAGACCGCCTTCAGAACGAGATATGGACATTTTGAATCTCTTGTTATGACCTTTGGCCTTAGCAATGCCCCAGCCACCTTTCAACATTTTATTAATGATGTATTTCGAGATTTCTTGGACCAATTCGTTGTGGCTTATCTCGATGACATTCTTATATTTTCAGACACCTTGGAAGAGCATCGCAGGCACGTCCAGTTAGTCTTGGAACGACTACAGGAGAACCATCTCTACATTAAACTTGAAAAATGTGAGTTTGAACAAACCAGTATCCAATTTCTGGGATATATCATCTCCCCAGAAGGTCTGAGCATGGATCCCGGCAAAATCAATGCTGTAGTGGACTGGCCTGTTCCAAGAAATTTAAAAGACGTCCAGCGTTTCATAGGATTTGCAAATTTTTACCGAAAATTTATAAAGAACTTTTCACGGATCATACTACCAATTACTACACTAACAAAAAGACAAAAGCATTTTTCTGGTCTCCAGAGGCACAGGAGGCTTTTGACAAGTTGAAAACTCTTTTTACGTCTGCTCCATTGTTAGTACACCCAAATCCTGAATTGCCATTTACTGTCGAAGTGGACGCCTCGGACTCTGCAGTGGGAGCTATTCTGTCTCAGCGAGTTGGGGACAAGATGCAACTTCACCCATGTGCGTTTCTTTCCCACACCATGTCATCTGCAGAAAAGAACTACGACATTGGTAATAAAGAACTGTTAGCCATTAAAGTTGCCTTCTCCGAGTGGAGACATCTTCTGGAAGGTGCCAATCACCCTGTGACTGTCCTCACGGACCACAAGAATCTTGAATTCCTCCGTACAGCAAAAAGATTGTCTGCAAGACAAGCACGATGGGCCTTATTTTTCTCAAGATTCAATTTTATAATCTCTTACCGGCCTGGTTCAAGGAATGGCAAGGCTGACGCCCTGTCTAGGATGTGTTCGGAACCTCAGGAGAGGTCTAGTAATGATGATACAATTCTAGGCCCTAAAAATTTTTTGGGAATATTGCACTCTAGAGGACTAGGTAATAGAATTAAAGATGGATATCAAGAGGACTCTTTCCTTAACCATCCTTCGGAAGACGTCGATCTTTCATTCAAAGAGGGGTTTTGGATGCAGAAACACCAAATATATGTACCTGAATCTTCTCGCCTTGAAGTCCTCAAAAGTGTCCATGATTCTAAACTGGCAGGACATCCTGGAGTTGCAAAAACACAAGACTTACTACTTCGTTTCTTTTGGTGGCCTAATTGTAGGAAGGACGTGAGGAAATATGTTTCAACCTGTTTAACATGCGCACGAAACAAGACCCCACGATCGTCTCCTCTAGGACTCTTGCAACCACTCCCAGTTCCATCCAGGCCTTGGGGATCTATTTCCATGGATTTTATTGTGGAACTACCCCCTTCCAAACAGATGACCGTCATCCTTGTCATAGTGGACCGACTTACAAAAATGGCCCACTTTATTCCAACTGAAGGAATTCCTACTGCTGAAAAAACTGCAGAACTGATGATCAAAGAGGTATTCAGGTTACATGGAATTCCTGACAGCGTGGTGTCTGACAGAGGCGTTCAGTTTACGTCAAAATTTTGGAAGAGTTTCTGTACAGCCTTGGGAGTCACGGTGAATCTTTCTACCGCTTTCCATCCTCAGTCCAATGGCCAGACGGAGAGAACGAACCAGACTTTGGAGCAATACCTCCGTTGCTTCATTTCCTATCTTCAGGATGACTGGGTGGACTATTTACCAACAGCAGAGTTTGCCTACAACAACTCCATACATAGCGCTACATCTCAAACCCCATTTTTTGCTAATTATGGAGTATATCCAGTATTTATCCCTAATCTGCCAGTGAACACTCCATTCTGCTGTTAATGACAGGCTTACAAAATTACAGGAATCCCAGAAGGAATTATCAGAGATATTGCTCAAGACCCAGGAAGAATATAAGGAAGCAGCAGATAAACATCGGAGAGTGCCCCCTGCTCTTCAGGTTGGAGACAAAGTTTGGCTGTCCACTAAAAACCTTAAGACACATGTGCCATCCTCCAAATTGGGTCAGAAATTCATTGGACCTTTTCAAATTTCTGCAAAAATTAACCAGGTTGCTTTTCGTTTAAAACTTCCCAACAATCTAAAGATTCATCCAGTGTTTCACATATCCTTGCTCAAACCTTCTGTGAAAACCCGTTTCCAGGAAGAATTCAGCCACCTCCTCCACCAGAAAGGATCCGTGGTGAAGAAGAATACATTGTGGATAAGATTCTGGACTCCCGAAAATTCAGAGGTAAACTGCAGTATCTGGTGCAGTGGAAGGGTTACGGACCAGAGGAAAATTCATGGGAACCAAGGGACAACGTCCATGCTCCTAGACTAACAAGAGCCTTTCATCAAAGGTACCCGGATAAGCCAGCTCCTGAGATGTCCAGAGGCCATCCTGGAAGGAGGGGAGTACTGTCAGGAGTCGAACCCAGTACCTCTTGTCCACTGGCCAGCAGCTCTACCATCTGAGCTATTCTGCTGGCTGCAAAGTTCCTTGCTGAACCCAGATACCATTGACTGTTCTTCCTGATTGGCTACACCTAGTGCTCTCTTGATTGGGCCTCTGATTGCCAATTAACACCCTATATAAACTGGCCCCGTGGGTGTGTCATTGCGAGATTATTGAGCTCCAAGCCTTTAGTCAAGCGTTTCCTGCTGATCCATTGCTACAAACACTGCTCTCCTGTGAACCGACCTCGGCCTGCCTTCTGACTACGCTCTCCGCCTGATCCATTGCTACAAACACTGCTCTCCTGTGAACCGACCTCGGCCTGCCTTCTGACTACGCTCTCCGCCTGATCCATTGCTACAAACACTGCTCTCCTGTGTACCGACCTCCGGCTGCCACCTGACTACGTTATCCGCCTGATCCATTGCTACAAACACTGCTTTCCTGTGTACCGACCTCCGGCTGCCATCTGACTACGCTACCTGCCTCTGCTTTCCTAGTGTTTGCAGTAACATCGGCTCCAACCCAGACGGGATCTTGACAAGATTAAGGGCTGAGGAAGGGACGGATTCTGTAAATATTTTTGAGTTGGAGGCGACAGGAGGTGGCAAGAGTTTGGACGTGTGGTTTGAAGGACAGGGCAGAGTCGAGAGTTACCCCGAGGCAACAGATTTCAGGTGCGGGAGAGAGCGTGATGCCATTTACCATAATAGATAGATCGGGTAGGGAAGATACGTGAGATGGAGGAAAGATGAGTTCGGTTTTGTCTACATTGAGTTTTAGGAAGCAAGAGGTGAAGAAGGAGGATAAGGCTGATAGACACTCCGGGATTCTGGACAGCAGGGAGGTGACATCTGGGCCAGAAGAGAAGTACATCTGAGTGTCGTCTGCATACAGGTGGTAGGAAAGATGTATATCTTTGTACCGTGTTAGCCAGTAGATAGAAAAATATTTAGAGTTGAGAGTCCTCAGTGGTTGATACCTTTTAATGGCTAACTGAAAAGATGGTAACAAATTGCAAGCTTTCGAGACTACTCAGGTCTCTTCATCAGGCAAAACTAATACAAAATCGAAGAATCACATATTTATACATACACAGCACAGAAAAAATGCAATAGGTAAGACAAGTGACGTAAAGCAGAACTGTCATTATGGGAGATAGAGATGAACATAAATTTTGGAACAGTTCATAGATAAGGAGTGTGAAAGTTTTATTGCCCTCTGATTGGGGTTTGGTAATGTTTTGTGATGTTTTCACAGGGTCTTTGGGGTAAATTCCTTAATTGATGTAAAATGTCATAAATCCGTGTGACAGGTTCATTCCAGCATTAAGAGTGTCAAAGGTCACCATCAGTTTGTATTCGCAAACTCTTCTGTGTCTCTGAGATGTGAAACTACCTTTCAATACAAGTAATATCATATCCCACATGCTATGACCAGGGGAAGAAAAATGTTTTGCCACAGGTAGATCCATTCTTTTTTCTCTTATTGTGTGGCAATGAGAATTCATCCTTGTTCTCAGTTTTTGCCCGGTCTCTCCCACATACAGACCTCCAGTTGGACATTTAGTACATATAATTAGGTACACCACATTAGATGTGATGCAGCTGAAAGTACCTGGTATCTTGTAGTCCCGATGGGAGTTGGGGATCTTTATCTTGTCCGTGGTCATTATAAATGGACAGGTTTTGCATTTCTTCTGGTTGCAAGGAAAGGTTCCTGCAGCTGTTGGGGAGGACAGGGAACTTCTGAAAATGATGCTTCTTAGATTTGGGGGCTACCTAAAACACAGTAGTGGGTGGTCTGGAAATATGGATTGTAATCGGGCATCTTTTTGTAGTAGAGGTTGTAGTTTCCGTGCAGCTCCCCTTAGCACCTCCAGATTTGGATTGTAGGTGACCACTAGAGGCACCCGGTTATTTTCTTCTTTAGTTTTGTAATGTAGCAGGTGATTCCTCGATATTCTGGTGGCTCTTGTAATTTGGTTTTCAATTGTTCTTGGATTGTAGCCCTGATTTAAAAAGGTCTTTCTAAGGCGACCAAGTTGTTCATCTCTATCCATGGGGTTGGAACATATACGGTTGTATCTGATGGCTTGGCTGTAGGCAATGGAGTTTTTTATGTGTTTTGGATGGAAACTGTCCCATTTAAGGTATGTTGGACGGTCGATTGGCTTCTGATACAGGGATGTCTCTATTTCATTGTCCTTCAGTTTAATGATGGTGTCCAAAAAGTTAATTTCAGTGCTGGAGTAGTTGAGTGTTAAATTGATGGTGGGATGAAATTGATTGAACTGTTCATGGAACGTCTTTAGCTGTTGCTTAGACTTCGTCCAGATGATTAAAATGTCATCAATGTAGCGGTAGAAGGCCAGAGGCCTGATGGGACATGAGGACAGAAAGTCGCTTTCAAGCTTGGCCATGAAAAGATTTGCATACTGTGGAGCCATTTTACTTCCCATCGCTGTGCCAGTCTCCTGTAAATAGATCTTGTTGTCAAATTCAAAGTAATTGTGGGTGAGGATGAATTTTGTGAGTTTCACCACAGAATCAGCATCATTCTCGGTGTTTTCCATAAAGTCTTTGCAGGCATTTAATCCATCCTGGTGTGGGATATTAGAGTACAAAGATTCCACATCCATGGTGGCCAGGATGGTTCCTTTTGGTAGGGGACCTATTGCCACTAGTTTATTCAGTAGGTCAGTTGTGTCCTGAATGTAGCTGGGTGTATCCTTTACCAGGGGTTTAAGAATGCTCTCTACCCATCCAGATACCTGCTCAGTAAGGGTGTCCACACAGGAAACCTACCTGTGGCAAAACATTTTTCTTCCCCTGGTCATAGCATGTGGGATATGAAATTACTTGTATTGAAAGGTAGTTTCACATCTCAGAGACACAGAAGAGTTTGCGAATACAAACTGATGGTAACCTTTGACACTCTTAATGCTGAAATTAACCTGTCACACGGATTTATGACGTTTTACATCAATTAAGAAATTTACTCCAAAGACCCTGTGAAAACAACACAAAACATTACCAAACCCCAATCAGAGGGCAATAAAACTTTCACACTCCTTATCTATGAACTGTTCCAATATTTATGTTCATCTCTATCTCCCATAATGACAGTTCTGCTTTACGTCACTTGTCTTACCTATTGCATTTTTTCTGTGCTGTGTGGTGTATAAATATGTGATTCTTTAGATTTTGTATTAGTTTAGCCTGATGAAGAGACCTGAGTAGTCTCGAAAGCTTGCAATTTGTTACCATCTTTTCAGTTAGCCATTAAAAGGTATCAACACTGAGGACTCTCAACTCTAAATATTTTACAGGTGGTAGTGGAAGCCATGGGACTTTATGTGTTGTCATAGGCCAAGGGTATAGATGGAAAAAAGTTGGGGCCCCAGAACAGAGCCTTGAGGGACTCCAATAGAGAGAGGGTGGGATGTGGAGGTAGTGTGGGAGTAGGAAACGCTAAATGTGCTGTCGGAAAGGTAAGAGGCGATCCAGAATGGGGCAAGGTCTTTGATGCCAAGGGAAGAAAGAATCTGTAGCAGTAGGCAGTGGTCGACTGTGTCGAAGGCAGAGGACAGGTCGAGAAGGAGGAGGATGGAGAACTGTCTGTTAGCTTTGGCTGTGAGTAAGTCATTAGTAATTTTGGTCAGGGCAGTTTCGGTGGAGTGGTGGGAGGGAAGCCAGATTGGAGGTTGTCAAGGAGAAAATTAGATGAAAGGTGGGTGGAAAGTTGAGCATGGACATGCTGCTCAAGGAGTTTGGAAGCAAATGGGAGCAGTGATATGGGGCGATAGCTGGGCAAAGCAGTTGGGTCAAGGTTTGTTTTTTTGAGGATGAGTGTGATGGTGGCATGTTTGAAGGCAGAGTGGAAGGTACCAGAAGATAGCGATAGGTTGAAGAGATGGGTTAGGGCTGGAATGAGCATGTTAGTGAGGTTGGGGAACAGGTGAAAAGGGATGGGGTCAAGTGCACATTTGATGAGGTGTGATTTGGAAAGGAGAGGAGTAAGCTCTCATTCAGTGATGTTGGAGAGGGAGGTTATTAGGGAAGGGCAGAGGTCTAGTAAATAGAGTGGTTGGGGTGGTGGAACAGTAAAGGCTTGCCTTGTTTGGTTGATCTTACTTTTGAAGTAGGTGGCAAAGTCCTCAGCAGAGATGAGGGGAGTTGGAGGAGGCAGTGTTGGGCGGAGGAGAGAGTTGAATGTGCTGAACAGTTGTTTTGGGTTGTAGGATAATGAAGGTTTGTGAAATAGGTCTGTTTAGCAGAGGTGAAGGCTAATTTGAAGGCAAGTGTAGCTTGTTTGAAAGCAGTGAAGTCGTCTGGCAGGCATGTTTTCTTCCAACGCCGCTCCGCGACCCTGGATGATTGTCGAAGTTTCTTGGTGAGATTGTTGTGATAGGGTTGCCTATTGATTCGTCGCACTTTGCTATGTGTGAATGCGTGAGATGAGCGACTGAGTCTATGGCTCATGTGAGTGGTGGCGCTGTCCGTGTCGTGGACTGAAGATATGGAGGACAGAGGTAGAAGAGAGTCTGAGAGTCTGTGAATGTCTAGGTGTGCGAGGTTTCTGTGAGGATGTGCTAGTGGCTGGACATGGGAAGCAGGTGAGGAGAACAGGGATGAGAAGGTGAGTAGGTGGTGGTCAGATAGGGGGAGGGGAGAGGTTGTGAGATTAGGTCTAATGTATATCCATCTGTGTGGGTGGCTGTGGAGGACCACTGAGTAAGTCCAAAGGATGAAGTAAGTGACAGGAGTTTGGAGGCTGCTGGCTGGTGGGTGTCAGTAGGTTTTTTAAAGTCACCCATGATGATGGTATGGATGTCAGCAGGGAGAAAGTGAAGAAGCCAGGTGGAGAATTTGTCAGTGAAGGCATTGGCTGAGCCCAGTGTTCGGTATATGACAGCCATCTGGAGATTAGAGGGAGAGTAGATATGGACCGAGTGGACCTCGAAAGAAGGGAGGATAAGGGAGGGTAGGGGTAGGATAGGGTTGAAGGAGCAGTTATTAGAAAGAAGGAAGCCCACACCTCCGCCATGTCTGTTGCCAGGACGATGAGTGTGGGTAAAGTGGAGGCCACCGTAACTCAGTGCAGCAAGGGAGGCCGTGTCGGGGGCATCAGTCAGGTCTCAGTGAGGGCCAGGAAGGAGAGTGTTATGTTTCGGTAGGTGAGGAGGACAGGAACAACAGCAGGGCAGCCGAACATCAGAGATGTTGTTAACTGATGGGTTGCAGATTCCTAAACTAACGACACAACTAGAGGTAGCCGTGGAGCGTTCCTACGTTGATCCTAGACGCCTCGTCACAGCCTGAGAGATAACTACACCTAAAGGCAGAAAGATGAAAACTATCTGCCCCGGAGCAGATCCCCAAAGAAAATAGGAAGCCCCCAAACATATAATGGCGGTTAGACAAGATGAAAATACAAACATAGGCAGAAAATAGACCGAGCAAACGCTGGGGCCACAAGCTGACTAAATAGGATAGGACAGGAGAGATTACTTTCTGCAACCCAGAAAACCCTACAAAAATCCAACAATTCTGATTACAAAAATACTGAGATCACACGATCTCGCCACCCACTATATCAGATCTCAGTGAGTACAAAAACCAAGCCGCAGCCGCTGAAAAAACAGGAAAAAGCAAATGAGCAAATAACAGTGGCTGCAGATAAACTGTGAGGAGCTCAGGCCCCAGGAGGGGACCTGGCTGACCTCCACAAAAGTGCAGAAAACAATGCAAAAAGTAAGCACAAAAAGAAAAGCAAAAAATATCTTATCTGAAAGCAGGAGATGCAGGCAAGACTCCAGCAAACTTCCAAATGAACCAGGAACCACAATTGAGACAAGAACAATTGATCACTGGCAACCATCATGGGAGGGAACCTCCCTTATATCAGACCAGTCAGTGAACCCAGATTGCCAATCCTCGCTGAAAGGTTCAGTACTGTCTGTAACCACCAGAGGGAGCCTCTGCTCAGAAACCATCTCTAAACATTCATAACAGGAGGGGTTGTGGGAAGTAAAGAGATTGTGGATCACGTAAAGCTTGTTGCAGACGGAGCGGGCATTCCAAAATGCTCCAGAGAAAGGAAGCAGGGGGGTGGGGGTCAGTGGCACAGATTCTAAGTGTGAGGGATTGCGGTAGTTTCTCTTAGTGTGAGAAGTATAGGGGTGAGGATTAGTGGGATGTATGAGGCAGGGGGGCCAGGATTGGGGGATATGTCGCCACCAGTGAGAAGAAGCAGAGAAAGGGAAAGCAGATGGGTGAAGGAGAGTGACCGGCTTATGTTAAATTTTAGTAGGAGAGGTCTGAGGTTAAGGAGCAGGTCTGAAGATGAGGCGAGGTAAGGGGGGTAAGAGAGAGAGGGAGATAGTTATTTGGTTTGAGGGTGGAGGGGTTTGGGGATAGCGAAGGAGAGTGAGGATTAGTGGAGCAAAAACAGTGAGGGCAAATGTGATCATGATTAAAGAGCAGGGTAAAAGAAAAGCAATTAAAATTAGAAGGCAGTGATTATTCTTACCTTCTGACCAATTTCTGGACTATTTCTGGTATATTTCTGATGTAACACTTTAAAGATGTCACACTTAAAATGATATGTAGTCAAAAAAATGGGGTAAAGAAGCGCAAAAAGAGTGCACTCGCACAGCAGATGTCATAAATGAGTATTGCTTTACTAAATCCACATCTCAGAGAGACAGGAGAGTCTCCGAATATAAACTCATGATGACCTTTGACACTCTCAGTGCAGGAATGAACCCATCGCATGGATTTATGTCTTTTTATATCAATTAAGGAATATGCTCCAAAGACCTTGTGGGGGCATCAATAAACATTACCAGACCCCAATCAGAGGGCAATAAAACTTTCACACTCCTTATCTATGAACTGTTCCAATTTTATGTTCATCTCTATCTCCCATAATGACAGTTCTGCTTCACATCACTTGTCTCATCTATTGCATTGTTTCTGTGCTGTGTTGTGTATAAATATGTGATTCTTCAGATTTTGTATTAGTCTTTGCCTGATGAAGAGACCTGAGTAGTCTCAAAAGCTTGCAATTTGTTACCATCTTTTCAGTTAGCCATTAAAAGGTATCAACCACTGAGGACTCTCAATTCTAAATATTTTTTTATTGCTTTACTAGGCACAGAATACCAGACAGACAGACCAAACTACAAATAAAATCACATTAAAAACAAGTGAAGAGAAATGTGGGCAAGTGAACATGAGGTAATCAATGAAGTACACATGCAATATAACATATATACAAATTCCAGTGATCAAATGTATTCCCCAAAATAAGAGAGATATGGTATTCTGTGTCTAATAAAGCAATAAAAAAATATTTAGACTTGAGAGTCCTCAGTGGTTGATACCTTTTAATGGCTAACTGAAAAGATGGTAACAAATTGCAAGCTTTCGAGACTACTCAGGTCTCTTCATCAGGCTAGGACTAATACAAAATCTAAAGAATCACATATTTATACACCACACAGCACAGGAAAAAATGCAATAGGTAAGACAAGTGACGTGAAGCAGAACTGTCATTATGGCAGAGGGATGAACATAAATATTGGAACAGTTCATAGATAAGGAGAGAAAGTTTTATTGCCCTCTTATTGGAGTCTGCTATTGTGTTTTGATGCCCCTAGAAGGTCAGAGAAGCAGATTCCTTAATTGATATAGAAAGACATGAATCCGTGTGATATATTCATTCCAGCACTAAGAGTGTCAAAGGTCATCATAAGTTTATATTCCCAAACCTTTCTATCTTTCTCAGATTTGAAGTTAGATTTTAATACAAGTAATTCCATATCTATCATGCTATGACCTGGCATACAAAAGTGTTTGGCCACAGGTAAATCCATTCTTTTTTCTCTTATTGTGTGGCGATGAGAATTCATCCTTGTTCTCAGTTTTTGCCCGGTCTCCCCCACATACAGACCCCCAGTTGGACATTTCGTACAAATAATTAGGTACACCACAATATTCATTTATGACATCTGCTGTGCGTGTGCACTCTTTTTGTGCTTCTTTCCCCCTTTTTTTACTACAGTAAATTAACACACATAAAAAGCTAATTTTTATTTGAGCAGCCCCTCTATTCCTGTTTAGAAAAACTTTCTGATTAGTTATGTGCCTGGCTGACCCCTATGGAGTAATGGATTAGAATTGTCATGTCAGCACTTCACACAGAATATCGTTAAGCCATGAGATCTAGTGATGTGTATTACTTATTCTCCAATTCAACATCATTGGCAACCCTGACTTTACTGAACTGCTTTATTGCATCCATCTGCAGTTTGTGTTTTAATCTCAGCGGAGTAAACTGAGATATATTGATATTTAATACTGAAATCTCATCTGGCGGAGCTACACTACAGGTTTAAAACATGAAGCGTGGGAGATGAAGGAATTTCTCAGAATTGATCAGAAAGCTACAAAATCTAACAAGCAAAGAACATTAGAAAAAGGAGAGAAACAACATAACATAAAATCTTACATAAACAGAAAAGTAAATAATACTAGAGTCGGAATGGACTATAACATAAACTAAAACAAACCAGAAACCATTTGGCAGATTTTCCTGTATACACATCAATTCTTCTATAACTATTATTGGCAGAAAATATCTCCCAAGTCGTCCAATAGACCTACGCTCCATAAATAAACATTGTCTTTCTTTATGTATATTAGGATCAACATTTAGTGGTTCCTTTGTCTCAAATATCTGTATATTTTTGGTTGGAAGTAAATCAGGAGTGCATTGACCTTGGCACTAAATGCTACGTGTGCCCCTACTCATCACTGCATCTATTAAATACTTGGTCTGTGTATAATGCATTTGAGTAGCACTTGTCATTTGTATTATATTTGCATTTTGGTTCTGTAGGCCGTTCACTTGAACACTGGGGGCTTGGTACTGACTCATGATGGTTATGCACGTAAAGGTGGACATACAAGCGAGATTAAATGGGTTGTCCAATCTAAAACTATAAGTCTGCAATCACTCTTTCTGACTGCAGACTTGTAAATCATCACATTACTCGCACTGCATGCTGTGGGGATTCTCCAGTGCCGACACTGACTGGTGAGTGGTCATGTGACCACAGGTATGAGATTTGCATACTTCCAGCCACATTTCAAGTAGACTGTATCTAGCCTCGTAAAATACACTTGCATTGAGTGAGGAAAGAAACAGTCTAGACGGCACGTGAGTGCATGTGGACATATCGCATAAGTGCGGTCACATCTCCTCCTGATCCAGCGCAGGTACCGGAGAATCCTTACAACACATGGTGTGTACAATGAAAGGATTCAAAAGTCTGCAGTCACATAGACTGACTGAAGACTTGTCTTTTAGACCAGACATCCCCTTTAATGTTGTCCAAATCTGCTAATTTTTAGACTGATGGACCTACCATACTGTGCTGGGGGAGAAAAAGTTTAGGCATGTTTGATTTTGACATGTTAAATTCTTCTATTCTCCTTCTCAACGGTGCTAAGCCAAAGTGCTGCGTATGGGAGGCTCTGGAGTAAAGCTGTTGACTACATGAGCATTCAGCTGATATCTATCAAAGATGTGCAGTTGCCTATATTTAGCTGTCAGCCAAACACTTGTTGAACCAGCAGCCATACTTCCAAACTCTGCATAAACATGCACACTTGGTTCAACTGAGCATGCTTTTGTTTTAAATGGAGACACCCCTATGGCAGCAGATTATCGCTAATGTGAGACATTAGACATGTTGAAATTGAGTTTGGACAATCAAAACACTATGAAAAGTCATGCCATGTTGCTGCCTTATATAGACTATGTTTTAGCATTATAAGGAAACATAGACCCTCTTTGCCAAAGACCCCCAGGCACTCCACTAATTTCCGAATGACCATTCTGCCCATTTTGTAAAGCTTTCTGTTTGTAGGCATCTAGTTTGCAGTAGACACAGATTACCATCATGATAATGAGCATAGGAAAATATGGTGTTTGTTTTTGTCTCTTTGACAGATTACCACAATGAAAAAAGTTTTTCTAGGATACCGTAATTGTTTTTATACTGTAACTCCCAACCCGCGGTTATTCATTACAATGGAATTTAACATTATTTTAGCTTTAATACTGATTAGAAAACTCCTAAATGTGTCACATTCTGGTAAACAAAAGAACCAGAGTTCTAATAGTCAAAAAAGATTATTTCATATTGTAGAGATGATTGGTTAGCGTAACCTCATCCACAGGAAACAGGAAGCAGCAAGGAGGGGGTTCAGTGACAATAGCATCATATACAGGGCTATGGAGAAGTGTACTTGCCACCAACTGCAGTCCTAGATTGTCGTTTTGCAAAGGCCCAGAACCCCAGGCACATTTTACCCTAAGAACAAAATAATAAAGCTATGGACTTCATGTCCAGTCTTTTTCACCCTGGCATTATCTTTTGGGGGAGAGTAGGGAGACCCTAATGCACTTAAGATAGTTAACTTCTCCCATCAAAATTTGTTGATCCACCCAACTTTAAGTAGTATATAGGGTCTCTGAAAGGAGTTGTCCGGCCTTAGGTTACAAGTCTGCAGTCATTCTATATGAGTGCACACTTGTGAGTCCTCACATTGCACACACTGCTCACTGTGCGGATTCTTCAGTGCCGGGAGTGATGTGACCGCAAGTATGTGATTTGCATACTCCAACCCACATTCCGACTAGACATACTCGACAGCGAGTCTGTGCATATCTATTCGGCATGTATGCAAATCACATACTTGCTGACATGTGCTCGCCGCTTCCAGAGTTGGCACTGGAAAATCCCAGCAGAGAGCAGTGAGTACGATGTAAGGATCCACAAGTCTGCAGTCACATAAGACTGAATAACACCTTTACAAGTTCTTAGTATAATTTATCAAAGGCTTAGGCTGCATTTGCATATATTAGTTGTGTTATCCTTGAGTCATATATAAATGAGGCAAAATTTGCTGAGCATCCATAGCCAGACAAAGCAAGTCAGATACACAGAATATATATTTTTGTTTTTCTCTGAATATTACAAATGGGGGTTGGGGAGAAAGAGATAAAGATGTTGAAAAGAACACAGCTAAAAGAATTATGGTGCTCAATTTTGTAGAAAATGAGCCAAGAACAGAATAAATGGTCGAACCATGATAACAAGTATAAACCTTATCTGTCTGTCTGTCCCTTTATGAATTGTACAAGAACATGCTTCATATTTAGGCCAAGGCTGTATTTAGAACTTAATTCATGAATAAGATGGTGATGAGGCAAGATGTTACTGAACTCTTTGCCATCCTTTTTATATTCCTTACTCTTCTTTTTTTATCTTTTTGTTTTTAGGTTCAGCATTTCAAATCCATCATCTTAACAAGGTAAGCATTAACTGAATATTCATTGTCACTGCATCAGCAAAGAACTTTTACAAGATCCAGACTTATGTTCAGCTGCTAACAAGCACTAAGCTACGGCAAGTCTCATTTTACCGTTTATTATTCGGGTCTTCTGAAGTGTATGAAAATGCTTGTTCTTTTCCTTGTGTTCCTTGAATGGAAATCTAGATAAAGAAATGAAAAGTAGTGGCCGGATACTCGGATCTCTGAGGGAAGAAAGACAGGTTTTGTCTTTGGGTTTCCACTCTGATTAATCCTTTTATAAAAGTAAGAGTAGCTGTCTTCTGAAGCTGGATCACATGACACATGGCTTTGTCTACCACCTGCAATAAAGACAGTCCTTCGAGTTGAAAGAAACAACAGTTTGCATTGTACACACATATACCTTTACTGATTGCAGTTATTTTAGACGGGTGATCTTCGGCTAATTTCTTTCCAATAACATGCCGGAGATTTACGTCAAAGCAGCATGGTAGAAGAAACTTGGAATAAATTGTTCTAGACCGTTTTTTGCAGGCCAATGCTCGTAGAGTCAAGGTAGATTATTTGAGTAGCATAATAGCAGATTATTAGGAATTGAATATTAATTTGACATCTTTAGTGGAAACTTTATAATCCCAATTTATGTTCAGGTAACTTTACAATGGCTGCTGCAGATATGCAGAATTATTTGTCCTTCAACCAATGTTTAAGGATGCCAGCCCATATCTAATGTTAATAATTACTCACCCAACAAAGAGAATGTCGAGTAAGAATCATACATAATTTTATCAAACGGGTATTCTTATCTCTGACATTTATACCATATCAACAGGATATGCCATAAATGCATGATACATGATGTTTCCATTTTAGGGTACATGTACACTTATTTTCAGAGCTCCCTTAGAAATACATAGAGAGCCATGCATGTGGGACAACCTCCCTCATATCGATAGTGCAAGATTGGACCCTGATACTGGTGTGACCCTCATCCATCACATATTTATGGCATATTCTGTGGTTGTGCAATAAATATGTGAGATGGGAATACCTTATAATGTACTTATCACTTGCATCAACACGGCAAAAAAGGTTGGAAGCCATATTCTTCATACTTTTGGGTCTGACAATATTCTTGCTTCTATGACGTAATTTTCTTTAAAAAAAAAAAAAAAACATTATTAACCCCTTAGTGACAGCCATTTTGCAGCTTAATGACAGGGCCAATTTTTAAAATTCTGACCACTGTCACTTTATGAGGTTATAACTCTGGAATGCTTTAACGAATCCAGCTGATTCTGAGATTGTTTTTTCGAGACATATTGTACTTCAAGTTAGTGGTAAAATTTCTTTGATATGACTTGTGTTTATTTATGAAAAAAACGGAAATATGGCGAAAATTTTGAAAATTTAACAATTTTCAAACTTTAAATTTTTATGCCCTAAAATCAGAAAGATATGTCACACAAATTTCTTAATAAATAACATTTCCCACATGTCTAATTTACATCAGCACAATTTTGGGACACAATTTTTTTTTGTTATGAAGTTATAAGGTTTAAAAGTTGACCGGCGATTTCTCATTTTTACAACACCATTTTTTTTTTTAGGGACCACATCACATTTGAAGTCACTTTGAGGGGTCTATACGATAGAAAATACCCAAAAGTGACACCATTCTAAAAACTGCACCCCTCAAGGTGCTCAAAACCACATTCAAGAAGTTTATTAACCCTTTACGTGCTTCACAGGAACTGAAGCAATGTGGAAGGAAAAAATTAACATTTAACTTTTTTTGCAAAAACTTTACTTCGGAACCAATTTTTTTTATTTTCTCAACTGTTAAAAGAAAAAATGCACCACAAAATTTGTTGTGCAATTTCTCCTGAATAAGCCGATACCCCATATTGGGGGTAAACCACTTTTTGGGCGCACGGCAGAGGTCGCAAGGGAAGGAGCGACATTTTGACTTTTTCAACGCAGAATTGGCTGGACGCCATGTCGCGTTTATAGATGCCCTGGTGTGTCTAAACAGTGGAAACCCATCACAAGTGACCCCATTTTGGAAACTATACCCCCTAAGGAACTTATCTAGATGTGTGGTGAGCACTTTGAACCTCCAAGTGCTTCACAGAAGTTTATAACATAGAACAGTGAAAATAAAAAATCATATTTTTTCCACAAAAACAATCTTTTCACCCCAATTTTTATTTTCCCAAGGGTAAAAAGACCCCAAAAATTTTTGTGCAATTTGTCCTGAGCATGCTGATACCCCATAAGTGGGGGTAAACCACTGTTTGGGTGCATGGCAGAGCTTGGAAGGGAAGGAGCGCCGTTTGACTTTTTCAACGCAGAATTGGCTGGACGTCATGTCGTGTTTGTAGAGGCCCTGATGTGTCAAAACAGTGGAAATCCCCCACAAGTGACCCCAGTTTGGAAACTAGACCCCCTAAGGAACTTATCTAGATGTGTGGTGAGCACTTTTAACCTCCAAGTGCTTCACAGAAGTTTATAACATAGAACTGTGAAAATAAAAAATCATATTTTTTCCACAAAAACTATCTGTTCACCCCAATTTTTATTTTCCCAAGGGTAAAAAGACCCCAAAAGTTTTTGTGCAATTTGTCCTGAGCATGCTGATACCCCATATGTGGGGGTAAACCACTGTTTGGGTGCATGGCAGAGCTTGGAAGGGAAGGAGCGCCGTTTGACTTTTTCAACACAGAATTGGCTGGATGCCATGTCGCGTTTGTAGAGGCCCTAATGTGTCTAAACAGTGGAAACCCCCCACAAGTGACACCATTTTGGAAACTAGACCCCTAGGGAACTTATATAGATGTGTGTTGAGCACTTTCAACCCCCAAGTGCTTCACAGAAGTTTATAACTCCCGGGCATGAAAATAAAAAGTCATATTTTTTACCACAAACCTGATCGTTTAGTCCCCAATTTTTTATTTTCCCAAGGGTAACAGGAGAAAATAGACCACAAAAGTTGTTGTCCAATTTGTCCTGAGTACGCTGATACCCCATATGTGGGGGGGGGACCACTGTTTGGGCGCACGGCAGGGCTTGGAAGGGAAGGAGTGCCGTTTGACTTTTTCAAACCAAAATTGTCTGGAATTGAAATTGGACCCCATGTCGCATTTGGAGAGCCCCTGATACGCCTAAACAGTGGAAACCCCCCACAAATGACACCATTTTGGACACTAGACCCCTTAAGGAACTTATCTAGATGTGTGGTGAGCACTTTGAAACCCCAAGTGCTTCACAGAAATTTATAAACGTAGAGCCGTGAAAATAAAAAATCATTTTTTCCTCAAAAATGATTCTTTAGCCCGCTATTTTTTTTATTTTCCCAAGGGTAACAGGAGAAATTGGACACCAAAAGTTGCTGTGCAATTTTTCCTGAGTACGCAGATACCCCATATGTGGGGTGAAACCACTGTTTGGGCGCATGGGAGTGCTTGGAAGGGAAGGAGCGCCATTTTGTAATGCAGACTTTGATGGAATGTTCTGCGGGCGTCATGTTGTGTTTGCAGATCCCTTGATGTGCCTAAACAGTAGAAACCCCCTGCAAGTGACACCATTTTGAAAACTAGACCCCCCAAGGAGCTTATCTAGATGTGTGGTGAGCACTTTGAACCCCAAGTGCTTCACAGAAATTTATTAATGCAGAGCCGTGAAAATAAAAAATCATTTTTTTCCTCAAAAATGATTCTTTAGCCCACTATTTTTTTATTTTCCCAAGGGTAACAGGAGAAATTGGACCCAAAAAGTTGTTGTGCAATTTTTCCTGAGTACGGTGATACCCCATATGTGGGGAGAAACCACTGTTTGGGCGCATGGGAGTGCTTGGAAGGGAAGGAGCGCCATTTTGTAATGCAGACTTTGATGGAATGTTCTGCGGGCGTCATGTTGTGTTTGGAGACCCCCTGATGTGTCTAAAAAGTGGAAACCCCCCACAAGTGACCCCATTTTGGAAACTAGACCCCTTAAGGAACTTATCTAGATGTGTGGTGAGCACTTTGAACCCCCAAGTGTTTCACAGAAATGTATAAACGCAGAGCTGTGAAAATAAAAAATCATTATTTTTCTCAAAAATGAATAATTTTAGCCAGCTATTTTTTTTCCCAAGGGTAACAGGAGAAATTAGAACCCCAAAATTGGTGTGCAATTTGTCCTGAGTACGCTGATACCCCATATGTTGGGGTAAACCACTGTTTGGGCGCACGGCAGTGCTCGGGAGGGAGCGCCATTTGACTTTTGAACGCCATGTCGTGTTTGGAGACCCCCTGATGTGCCTAAATAGTGGAAACCCCTCAATTCTAGCTCCAACCCTAACCCCAACACACCCCTAACCCTAATCCCAACCCTAATCCTAACCTAAATCCCAACCCTAATTCCAACCCTAATTGTAACCCTAACCTTAATTGTAACCCTAACTCTAATTGTAACCCTAACTCTAATTTTAACCCTAATTGTAACCCTAACCCTAATTCTAACCCTAATCATAACCCTAACCCTAAGGCTAGGTTCATTTTGCGTTTTACCAGCCCGTTCAACACATAGCGTTGACGGGCTGGTAACGGTATAGCATAACACGATCGCGTTATGCTATACCCGCTAGCGCAGATGAATCAGCAGATGATTCATCTGCGCTAGCGGTGACGGAGACCAGACGCTGCAGCCCATGTCCGAGGCTCCGTCACTGAATGATGGCACGTCGCGAACGCATGCTGCTGTAAGGTTCTTTGTCTCTGTTGACATGTTCCTTGAAACTCAGTTTTCCGTCGGCCATTTTGCTTTCTGTCTTTCTGCAGCTCTTGCCCTCAGTTAATATGGAGTTTCCAGTTTTCATGTTCCCGCCCTGATTCTTCCCTCTTGCTTCTTAAGCAGCCTCAGCTGAACAATCAGTGCTCCTGAATCAAGCCTCAGTCAATCTGTGACCTGACTCCTGGAAGCCTTGGACTTGTACTCCAGCTATTCCCTACTGAGGAACCTTGGAACACTTTTGGACTCTGGAAACCTGCTGTCTGGTGAATCCATGTTTGCAGAGGAATTACGGTACAGAGAAGAGATCCTGAACCTGCTTTGGAGATTTATTGTAGTGCTTGAAGTTACTCTGGCCTGCTGTGTCTCCTGTCGCTGTTCCTGCAAACTGTGTGAACTTTTCAGCATGCTTGTATGAAGTAATACAAGTCATTTCATTTCAACCTATGTCTCCTGTGTTTTCCTCGCACCCAAGCACAAGACGCTATAGGAACTGTACACTATACATGACAAGATTCAGGAGCCAATGTTTAGTGTCTGCTGGGTCTGGGAAAGCCGTGTCTGCTGTGACTGTGGATATCAGATGTCCGTTTAATACCTTATGTGATGACAGTGGTTGTGACTTCTCACCAGTGGCGTAACTAGAAATGGCGGGGACCCACAGCAAAATTTTGAACGGGGCCCCCTCTCCCAAACGAGCGGCGGGGGGGCGGGGTTCTGATAGTGGGCGGAGCCAATAGCAGTGGGCGGAGCAAATCACAGCAATTCTCTAGGCCCAAAAAATACTCTTCAGTCTCATAACGGCCAGCTTTTTGCCCAAATCAGAGCTGTATTTAAAGCAGACATTATGGAAACACAATATAATATAATGGACTGGTAGCAATGCAGCCCCCTTATGCTACCATTACTAGTAACCATGTCCCGCATAACTATTAATGCAGGCACATTATGCCCCCATAACTAGTAATAAGCCCTCTTATTCTCCCATCAGTAGTAATGTGCCCCTCAAGTAGTAATGCAGCCAAGAATGCAGAGTTATCACTCACACAGTATGTGCCCCCGTTAATCTTCGGTGGTATCTTCAGCTCCACAGTGGAGCACACTCACCACCAGTCTTCACCCTTCTGGGCGCCGCCGACGAGTGACGTCAGCAGCGTGATCACATGACATGATCACGCTGCAGACGTCGCTCTGACCCGGCGGTCAGAGCTTCAATTGTACTGGCGTCTGTATAGACACCAGTGCAATTGATTCCTGGGAGACGGCACGCAGCAGCTTCTCTGCGCCGGCTGTCAGCATGACAGCCAGCACAGGGAACCGCCGACTCTCAGGCCATGGGCGGCGGAACACAGCCGCAGGGGAGACAGCTGCAGCAGGGACGGGCCCCCTGCTAGCCCGGGCCCTATGGCAGCTGCTTCCCCTGCTTCCACGATAGTTCCGCCCCTGCTTCTCACAACCATTCCAGGTGAGCGCATTCCCTTAAAATTTTACTCTGGAGTGTTACCACAGGTAAACACTATTGTTTTTTTTTTTTTTTTCCTTTCCTCTTCTCCTTCCAGCACTTCTGCCTTAAAAGATCTGGAAGATGGAGGCCCGCATAAAGGAACTTTGCGGAGTGACTGATACAATCCTTTCAGATGTACAGACTTTAAAAACCCATTTTGCAAGCCTACAGGACCTCACTAATCATAATTTGCAAGTGTTTGGACAGACTACCCAGGAATTGCGAGCCAGGATTGAGGCTCTAGAGGAACGAGCCCAGGCTCCTGCCATAACCCCAAGTTCTGGGATCCCCAAATTACCTCCTTTTCGTTTTGGCTGTGAACGTGAGAAATTCAGGGGATTTATTAATCAATGCAATTTATTTTTCTCTGCACATGCTTCACAATTTCCCACTGAACGATCCAAAGTGCTTACTATAATCATGTTGCTTACCAATAAGGCTTTGATGTGGGCAAACCCTCTGATTGAGACTGAGGATGATTGTTTGAATCACCTTGATGCTTTTATTTCAGCCATGGGGCAGGTGTTTGATGACCCCAATCGAGGTGCAACAGCTGAAGCAGCCATGTTAACTTTGCGCCAAGGTAAGCGTTCAGTAGCCGAATATGCCCTGGATTTCAGGAGATGGGCTCTTGATACCACTTGGGACACTTCCGCTAAAAAATCTATTTTTCGGAAAGGGTTGTCTCCACTGATTAAGGATGAACTTGCTCGTGCCGACCCTCCCACTGCGTTAGGTGACTTTATTAACTATTGTATCCTTATTGATGCTCGTCTGACTGAACGCAGACAAGAGAGATGGTTCGAAAATAATCGCACTAACCTTTTACTACCTCCCTCCTCAGCTAAGGAACCTTTGAGTAGGATCACAAGGGAACCAGAACCTGAACCCATGCAGGTGGACTCTTTACAAAGACGGGTTAGTGATGCACGCAAAGAACATCGTATAAAGGAAAATCTATGTTTCTACTGTGGTAAGTCAGGGTACTTCATTATAAACTGCCCCAGCCGTTCTCGTAAGACTACTGCAGCAGTCATTCACTGTGAGTGTTGCGAGAGGAGCTCTGTCATGTCCGAGCCTCAGGCTCCAGAGAGATCTGCTGCAAGAGATCTTGATTTCTCGGACTTAAACTCTGTTAGTTCTGGGGACGATGATGGTATAAACGCTGCAATTTTTCAAGTTTCCTCAGCGGTGTCCCAGCTGAGTTATAAAGGAAACAATTCTCATTGCTTCCTTTCCATCAAACTCTGGGTTGACTCAGTCTGGGTGTCTAGCTCTGCTATGATCGACTCAGGAGCAAGTGGAAATTTTATGGATATCTCCTTTGCTCTGAAACAGGGGATATGTTTAGTGAAGAAGGCTACTCCAGTACAGATGGAGACTGTGGATGGCTCTCTACTGACTTCTGGACCAGTGGATCAAGAAACAGAGCCTTTGAGGGTCCTTATGGGTAAAGATCATCAGGAGAAAATGTCTTTTATGCTTATCTCTTCTCCCCACTTTCCCATTATTCTAGGGCTACCATGGCTGCAGGCGCAGAATCCTACGATTAACTGGGAGACCAAGGAATTACACTTTCCGGAGAAACAGATGAGTCAAGGAGTTTCAGCTTGCTCTGTTCCTAAAGGAACCATGTCAGTCCCTGAACTACCAGCTGTATACCAGGACTATGTGGATTTATGTGACAAGAAGAACGCTGATCAGCTTCCTCCTCACCGTCCATATGATTGTCCAATTGAATTATTGCCTGGAGCCGAGATACCTTTTGGTAAGATCTACCCTCTAGCGGGGCCCGAGCTAAAAGCTTTGAAGGATTATATAGACGAAAATTTAGCCAAGGGCTTCATATGCCCCTCTTCATCTCCCGCAGGTGCACCCATCTTCTTTGTGAAGAAGAAAGATGGATCTCTGAGACCCTGCATAGACTATAGGGAACTCAATAAGGTTACTATTAGAAACCGTTATCCATTGCCTTTAATCCCTGAGTTGTTGGAGAGAGTGCGGCATGCCAAAATTTTCTCTAAACTGGATCTCCGTGGGGCCTATAACTTGGTCCGTATCAGACCTGGGGATGAATGGAAGACTGCTTTCAGGTCACGCTATGGACACTTTGAATATCTAGTTATGCCTTTTGGTCTGAGTACCGCCCCAGCCACTTTCCAACACTTCGTGAATGATATCTTCAGGGATCTCCTAGATACATTTGTGGTGATTTATCTGGATGATATTCTAATTTTTTCTAACTCCACAGAGGAACATCATGGACATGTGAGAATGGTCTTAGAACGCCTAAGACAAAACCATCTCTACATCAAACTTGAAAAATGTGAATTCCATAGGACCGAAATTCAATTTCTGGGGTATGTACTATCTACGCAAGGGATTAGTATGGATGGAAGCAAGACCCAAGCCATCAAGGATTGGCCAATTCCTAGAAATGTGAAGGAGGTGCAGCGTTTCATCGGGTTTGCCAACTTCTATAGACGTTTCATTAAGAATTTTTCTGAGGTAGTGTCACCTATCACCCAACTTACCCGGAAACAGTCTAGGTTCTCCTGGACCCCGCAAGCTCAGGAAGCATTTTCCTGTTTAAAGGATAAATTTACCACCGCACCTATCTTAGTACATCCCAACCCCGAGCTTGCCTTCATAATAGAGGTGGATGCTTCAGACTGTGCCGTTGGAGCTATACTCTCTCAGAGAACAGGTGAGAAGAATGTCTTGCATCCCTGTGCCTTCTTTTCCCAGCAGTTGTCTTCGGCTGAGAGGAACTACGATGTGGGCAATAGAGAATTGTTGGCCATTATTGCCGCCTTCAAGGAATGGAGACACCTTCTTCAGGGAGCTGCACAGCAAATAGTCGTCCTGACAGACCATCGTAACCTTGAATTTATCAGGTCAGCTAAGTGCCTGACTCCTCGCCAGGCTCGCTGGAATCTTTTCCTAAACCAATTTAATTTTGTCATTTCTTATAGACCAGGATCGCGCAATGGAAAGGCTGATGCACTCTCTAGGATTCATTCAGCAGAGACACGTCCACTTACTCCTCCTAAGACTATTCTTCCTGACTCTAGATTCCTGGGAGTGATTCATAATCAAGACCTACTTAAGGACATCAAGGAAGCATACCATGCGGATTCTTTGTTGGCTCAACCCCCAAGGGACGTAAGTCTTGTCTTTAAGAATGGTGTGTGGATTCAGGGACAACGTCTGTATATACCTGAAACAGTCAGATTGAGAGTATTGCAACTCATCCACGATTCCAAGATAGCCGGGCATAGGGGAATTCTAAAGACACAAGAATTTCTTTCTCGTTTCTTTTGGTGGCCCACTTACAGGAAAGATGTCTTAAACTATGTCACTTCATGTGAAGTCTGTGCAAGATGCAAAACACCTCGCTCCTCACCAACTGGTCTGTTGCAACCTCTTCCCACCCCGTCCCGCCCGTGGGGATCCATTTCTATGGACTTCATTGTGGAGTTACCAACCTCTCAAGGGAAGAACACCATTCTAGTGGTGGTTGACCGTCTAACAAAGGCAGCTCATTTTATCCCTTGTGTCGGCTTACCCACTGCAAAACAGACATCAGACTTGATGATTAAGAATGTGTTTCGCTTACATGGAGTACCGGATGAGGTCATTTCGGATCGAGGGGTGCAATTCACTTCAAGGTTTTGGCAAAATTTCTGTGCAGCATTGGACATTAAAGTAAACCTTTCTTCTGCTTTTCATCCCCAGACTAATGGACAGACAGAACGAACCAATCAGACTCTGGAGCAGTATCTCCGCTGTTTTATCTGCCACCTACAGGATGATTGGGTGGATCTACTTCCACTGGCTGAGTTCTCTTATAACAACTCTCAGAGCGCCTCCACTAAGCAGTCTCCTTTTTACTCCAATCTAGGTTATCATCCTAACATTCTTCCTCGATTTCCCATAGATACGCCCTTGCCGGCAGTGGCTGAAAGAATCACTTCTTTACAAAAGAATATGGATCTTCTAAAGGAAAATCTAGAATTGGCTCAGGAAAGGTACAAGAAAGCAGCAGATAAATTTTGTAAACCTGCACCAGCTTTCAAGGTAGGAGATTTGGTCTGGCTGTCAACCAGAAATCTTAAATTAAAGATTCCATCGTCTAAATTGAGACATAAGTACATTGGACCTTATAAGATCAATAAGATTATAAGTGCTGTTGCTTGTCGTCTTCAACTGCCCAGAACTATGAGAATCCACCCTGTCTTTCATGTATCCCTACTAAAGGCTGCAACACCCAATACGTTTCCTGGACGTTCTTCTCCTTGCCCTGACCCAGTGCTGGTCGATGGTCAGGAAGAATTTATGGTGGAAAGGATTCTAGATTCCAGGTTGTACAGAAATCAGTTGCAATATTTGATTAAATGGCAGGGCTACCCAGTGGAGGACAACTCATGGGAACCAGTCAATAATGTAAATGCTCCTCGCCTGCTCCGCCAGTTTCATCAGAGGTACCCTGACAAGCCTGGTCTGAGGTCATCCGGAGGTTGTCCCTAAGGGGGGAGTAATGTAAGGTTCTTTGTCTCTGTTGACATGTTTCTTGAAACTCAGTTTTCCGTCGGCCATTTTGCTTTCTGTCTTTCTGCAACTCTTGCCCTCAGTTAATATGGAGTTTCCAGTTTTCATGTTCCTGCCCTGATTCTTCCCTCTTGCTTCTTAAGCAGCCTCAGCTGAACAATCAGTGCTCCTGAATCAAGCCTCAGTCAATCTGTGACCTGACTCCTGGAAGCCTTGGACTTGTACTCCAGCTATTCCCTACTGAGGAACCTTGGAACACTTTTGGACTCTGGAAACCTGCTGTCTGGTGAATCCATGTTTGCAGAGGAATTACGGTACAGAGAGGAGATCCTGAACCTGCTTTGGAGATTTATTGTAGTGCTTGAAGTTACTCTGGCCTGCTGTGTCTCCTGTCGCTGTTCCTGCAAACTGTGTGAACTTTTCAGCATGCTTGTATGAAGTAATACAAGTCATTTCATTTCAACCTATGTCTCCTGTGTTTTCCTCGCACCCAAGCACAAGACGCTATAGGAACTGTACACTATACATGACAGCTGCTTTACGGCATGCGTCGCGATGCGCCCTCAAATGGGGGTGAATGGCAGCGTTAACGGACTGCGTTACACCGCGTTATACCACGGTGTAATGCAGTCCGTCTAACGGACTGCCATAACGCAGTATGAACCCAGCCTAACCCTAACCCTAATTATAACCCTAACCCTAATGCTAACCCTAACCCTAATTATAACCCTAACCCTAACGGAAAAATGAAAATATATATAATTTCTATTTTTTATTATATGTCCTAACTAAGGGGGTGATAAATGGGGGAGTTATGTACTGTTTTTTTTATTTTGATCACTGTGATAGTTTATCACAGTGACCAAAATGTACTTTTATGAGAATGAATGAAAAAAATTTTGAATCTGTCGCCAAGCAGATCGGCGGGCGCACTGCGCATGCGCCCGCCATTTTTTTTTTCCAGGAAGAAGACACCGGGATCCTGGGGCCTGCGGGAGGACCGAGGACACCGGGAGGTATAGGGGGAGGCGATCGGGGGACCTGTGGACCCTCATTTTCTCCCCTCTGATGTGCGATCACATCAGAGGGGGAGAGAAATCATTTTTTTTTTTGCGATCGCCGTTATGCTGTATAGCGGCGATCGCAACACGGGGATCGGTGAATACCGACCCGGATCATGTTCTCTGGGGTCTCGGCTACCCCCGGTAACCGAGACCCCAGAGAAAATTGCCCATCTCCCCCAGCACAGCGGCAGGCGCACTGAGCATGCGCCCGCCAATTTCTCAATGGCGGCGGCACCGGGGGAGGCAGAAGGGCACGGGGGCCACATGCAGGAGATCGGGGGCCACATGGGCGTCCCGGGGACCCTTTTTCTCTGTCCTCTGATGTCGATGACATCAGAGGACAGAGAAATTAAATGGCACAACATTTTTTTTTGTTGTTGCGATCGCCGTTATAGGGTTAATAACGGCGGATCGCAACATCTGTGTTGGTAAAAACTGACCCGATTCATGTTCTCTGGGGTCTCGGCTACCCCGGGTAGCCGAGACCCTGGAGAAAATGCGCCTCTGGGGGGCGCTATTCACTTTTTCCACAGCGCTGTTAATTAACGGCGCTGTGGTTTAAGTACCCTTAATGACCGCCGTTAAAAGGCGTATCGGCGGTCGTTAAGGGGTTAATGCTATCTCAGTGCTCTTGCAGTAAGATTCTAATTTCTGTAAATGCGTGACTATTTCAGTCCAGATCTTTGTAATATATGTGACTGCCTCAGGGGAGCATCATGTCTAGTTTGCTCATCTCTGTATCTTTGATATTTATTACAGAGGTACTAGATGATCCTAACAATTAGGGATGAGTAGATTGATCTGTGGAAGATCTAGTTTGAGTTGAATTTCCTGAAATTTGGAGTTCCACATAAATTCTAACACTTTGACTAGTGATTTGCGGAAAAAAACAGTACCATTTTCCACAATATTGAAGCTTGAGTGAGTGGGCAAATATTGTTTTGAGTTGCCAAGTTGGCTTCCCCATAATTCCCTGCGCCTGGGACATAAGTTATACATTAGTGAACCATATCATATAGCTATGACATCTCCTTCTCCTTTCCCTATATCTCTACCTACCTCTCATGCTTCCTTTTCTCCTCTCTCTTCCTCTTTCTCACGTGACATTAATATTAGCCTCTACTAGTGTTGAGCGATACGATAATGTAAATATCGGCTATCGGCCGATATTAGCTCTATCGGCCTTTCGATAATTCGTTTCGATATTTTCGTCTTATCGAATACCGGAATCGGATTTGTCACTGTCACTGTGAGTGTCCGTCGGTCGGGTCTGTCAGGAGTCAGCGGCACTTACCTGGCAGAAGATCTCCGGCGGTCACGGCCTGGACTGCTTCATGGCCGCCATCATCTTTCCCCGGCGGTCACATGCAGTTTCTCGCGATAACTGCAGTGACTGCTGGGTAATCCCGGCCGTAAAGCAGTCAGTCCGATGACGTCACCGCCGGGGAAGCAGGTAATCAGCTGTGCTGCGCCAGGATGACAGGCTCTGCCTGTCATTCTGATGTAGCAGAGCTGGATCGTCGTGGGACACTCGTTACTATGGACTGCGTCGGTCAGGTGGTATACTTTTTTTTTTTTTTCATTTTTTTACAGGAGATCGATGGCGTCGCAGGATGAGACTGTAATAAAAGTAATGAAAACTGTGTTTTGTTTTTTTTTATTAAATTAAAAAACTTTTTTATGAACATTCACCCGTCCGGGTACATAAACAATTTAACTATTTACATACAGTGACCCTGTCCGGGTTATTTATAATTCTTTGGCAGGGGTGTTCCAGGTACCACCTGGTACTCTTCTGATGCTTGCCAAACATCCGAGGCACCAAGGACCACCAGGACCTGATGACGTCGTGTGGCCTGTACAGTCAAGTCGTGACCCGCTATCTGGGTCTGTGTGGCCACCTCTTTCATCTCCCTCCGGGTCTGGAACCCTATGTCCCAGACTGAACGAACCCCAGGGGGCCTAACAGGCGCCGGGTACGGGCCAGCTATACTTATCATGTCCATAGCTGGGGCTGCTGAGGAGACCACTGAGGGAGGCTGGGGAGATTTACGGCGTGGGGTGGGCACTTTTCAGAGGCCTGGATGTGGGAGGCTGAAGGCTCCGAGGGTCTCACAGGTTCCTGACACTCTGGCGAGTAGGGGTCGCACCTGGTAACATTTAGGGCGTACCATCCATTGTAACCCCAGTGTCGGGTGTAAGGCACCAAGTCTCCTGGCAACAGGTCCCTCCCCGGGTGTCCTTCTGGGAGGTGAGCCTCCACGTCCCGCCGGTTCACAAAAACTTCTAAATAAAGTCCAGGCTCCTGGATGAAGCCCCAACCACCTTTCAATTTAAAGCTCCGTACTGCACCCTTACGCCGCGGCTCCCTCACCGTACTTTTATCTTTTCTCATCTGGTCCTTATCTGCCCGGTCCTTCTCCAGCTGACGTTGGCGAAGTTTTTGGGATTCTCGCTGCTCCCTTTGTCGCTCTGCTTCCTTCTCCCAACGTCTCCACTCTTCCTCCTGACGCCGGTTGAAATTCTCCTCCACCAGCAGCTCCATGTCTCCACCATCAAACTGCAGCTTACAGTGTCCGGTTTGCGGCAGCTCTCCTGGCGCCCCCCAGTCCTGGCGGCGCTCACCTGCGGAGGAAGCAGCCGGCTTTGGAACAGATGACAGTCGGGGCTCCGGTACAGGCAGGTAGTGCTCTGGTGCCTGCGCGGCCTCCTCCATGAGGACGGGTGTCGCTTCTTCTGTCTCAGCGACGGGGCAGACAGCGGGATCTGGGGTGCTGCCGGTGCAGCGTTTTTTGCACGAACGGGTGCCTCCACTGCGACAACGTCAACCGGATCACATTGCAAGGGCTGGGATGCCCGCACGGACTCCTCTACTAGAACGGGTGCCTCACCTTCCGGTACAGACACTTCAGGTAAGAGGGATTGGCGCCGCTCCAAGTTTAGTTTTAGGACACGCCAGCTGGCTTCCATCCTGGCGACCTCCTCCCGGTGCCGGGCCAGGCCTCTTAGGGTATCCTCCGCTTCTTGCAGCGTAGGAGGGTTTCCAGGCCGGGTGCCCAACGGTGGTTCCATGGCGATCGGGTCGCTTCCGTTTGGGGAGAGCTCTGACTGCTCCATCCCTTCACACTTCTGCTCGTGTCCATTAGCCATCTCTGCCAAGTCACATGTGTCATTAGCATCTGGAGAGGGCCCCTCTTTTGTAGTGAGGCGGGACCTTCGTGTTAGTTTCCGCACACTGAGGAGGATGAGGAGGCGGAACTGAAGAGCTGTGGGGCACGATCTTATATTGCAGTACCATTTCAGAGCCATCGTTTTTGCGTCACTGAGTGAGTGTGTACACCCATGAAGAGCACGCCCTTCTTCTTCACCAGTGCCTCGTCGTGACGCAGATATGGCGGAAAAATGGCAAATACATTCTCTGATGATTTTAGCAATTCTCAAGCACAAAACCAGTTCAATTCAGGCACACAGGACTCGCTTATAGCGAGCTACAGAATCCTGTTCGTGACGCCCAAGTTGAGTCGCACAGAGCCAGAGGTTTTTGGGGTACTCGGCACCGAGCCCGTCGACTTCTATGGGGTATGTCACGGCTTTACCGGCAATTGAATCAGAGTCTATTTTACTATGTAGAAGTGTATAAACTATAAATATATGTATATATATATGTCACAATGACATGTATATATATATATATATATATATATATATATATATGTATTCTATGTGTGTATATTTAGTGTTTACAAGGAAATAAAGGTTTTTTTTAGTTGCGATATTTTGTTCCCATAGACTTACATTGGACTTCCGGTATCGAAATCGGATATTGACGATATTTAGTGCTATCGGCGATACAATTTCGATACAATATTTTTAGATATCGAGCACTATCGCTCAACACTAGCCTCTACTAAACAAAATTTGGCAAAATTGACTTTCGAAAGATCCGCTCATGTCTACTAACAATCAGTTTATAATATGCATCAGGCATAAACCTACAATATATCTTGGGTACTAAGAGCAAAGCACCATGGAAGAACCATGTCTATAGAGCCAGTAGGACAGTACAGACACTTTATATCTACCATGTGTAATTGTTCAGACTTCATTGGGAGCTGCATGTATAGAGTTATTCTACCCTATATAAAATGTTTCTGGGTAAGAGCCACATTTAAATAGCATTCCATGGAAAATATTATGGGAGGTATAAAGATGTACAGTCTTGGCCCTTTGGATCCTAATTAGAACCGTCATAGATGTAAAAATAATGCAGACTCATAATACAGCCATGTGAATGAGTGCTAAGACCAAAGTCATGCATGATAACAAATTACGATCCAAGATAACGGCTGCTTGCATTGGTCATTCATAACCTAAGTCTACATGTCAGTTCATTGAATGATTATAGTAATCCAGGATCTTCCTAGTCTTTTTCAAACCATCAAGGATCAGACACCTGATCTTGTTATCTCCCAGCGTCTGTTCTACTATTACATTCTGAAAACTACTCATGGCCACACGGAAGAATAATATAAAGATATTTGAACATGCGTTGTCTTATCAAGCATACAAAGCAAGGATTGAAAGGTGAAGAATTGTATCATCATAAATATTAGGTGCATGACCCCATAATAGCCCCACAGTTTATACAAAAGCCTATCTGTCAGAAACACTGTATTGCTCTGCACTCTTGTTATCTCACTGAACCACATAGCGGTACATCTGTGTGGATTAATGCTTTTCAATGAGTAAAGCAGCTTTAGATTAACAAGTCTCTTTGGCAACATCTATATTTTTTTATTTAGTGAAAATAATAAGTGTACGCCAGTAGCAAAAAAAACAACAACAAAAAATAACCAGGAAACATAAATCAGTAAAAATCAATGAGTGTGCCTGTGTAGAACGTTGTGTTGTACGCGCCGTTATAGAGGACTCTAATAACCAAGCTAGTTAATTAACTCAGTAAAGGACACATAATCTTTGTCACATAGATATCTGCACTGCGTTGCTATATAACTGTGTTTTTAGAGATTTTCGTTGCCATAGTTTAATTCCTTGAAGAAACAGATAGCATGTGTCGAGGATTATGGATTAGAAAATATGAAAATCCTATTAAATCTTTAAATAAAAAAACGGAGGCTTTCCTCTGAGTTGTCATTTCCAGTAGACCCTTAAAATAAATAATATGACTCTTTGTAGAATTATGGGGATATTTGTTTCTGTATGAATGTAATATTTAAGGCAGCAGCTGCAGCACATCAATATTATTGTCTGCCTACACTCACTCTTTCCATGCTGGTTTACAGCAATTGCATTATATAAATGTTCATTATTGGTCCCGAGATTGCAGAAAACATTATAATATCATTCAGAAATATACAAAGTTTAATGAGTTGCACAAAAACCATCAATATAAAGAGATGTGAAGCGCCCGCCAGGGCAGTGGGGATACTCGGTACCGGGCTGCTTCTTAAAGGGACAGTGTCACAGCAGCAGTGACCCGGTCCATGGCCCTGGACCGGGTCAGTAGATGAAGGGTTAAATATCAGGTCTAAGACAGGAAATTGATGAAGGTTGTAGAAACCGCTGGAGTTTGCAAAGAAAATAGCTAGCTTTGGAAAACCAAAAAAGCAACCTCGAAGCACACAGAAACTGAATAAAACGCCTTGAGTGATGACATCACTGGAATTTGGCAAGCAACCTGTGAAACAAGGTGTGGACCCCAACCAAAGAATGCAGCCATAGGAGAAGAGAGCAGGTACATAGCTATAGTTGGTTATTTTAGCCTATTTTTCAAATGTTTTCGTGGATTGCAAGTTAGTAGAAACATGCCCTTGATCTATTAGCCAGAGTGGAGAGTTGTTAAAAACCTTTTTTTGGGTCTGGTGAGGTTTGTCTTTCTAATTGAATTTGATCGATGCTCCATGCCCACTGGTGAGTACAGTGGTTAGCTATTTCCATTAGACAAAGTCACGCTGGTGGGTATAAACCCACTGTGCCACAGACCGGATTTAACCTGGAAGGGTGTGACTAAATGACTACCTGATGTTTTCTAGAGCATCTGGTGGGGAGATTAGACTTGGCCACAGGTAGTTGACAGGTGTAACTACAGGGCAGTCCCGGGACTGCAGCAGCTGACAGAATGGTAAGAGCACAGGTACACGGTATGGAGGGGAAATATAGGCAAAATAAGATGGTCCAAGGTCAGGGCAGACAGCACAGGATGAGAAAACGTAACGTTCAGGAGCGGAGAGGTTAGACAGGATAAGTAGATAGGCTGAGTCGTAAACGGGAAGCTGGAAACAAGAATCATAGAATCATCATAGAATCATAGAATGGTAGAGTTGGAAGGGATCTCCTGGGCCATCTGGTCCAACCCCTGCTCAAAGCAGGATTCACTAAATCATCCCAGACAGATATCGGTCCAGCCTCTGTTTGAAGACTTCTATTGAAGGAGAACTTGCCACCTCTCGTGGCAGCCTGTTCCACTCACTGATCACCCTAACTGTCAAAAAGTTATTTCTAATATCTAATCTGTGTCTCCTCCCATTCAGTTTCATCCCATTGCTTCTAGTCTTTCCTTGTGCAAATGAGAATAAAGATGATCCTTCTACAATGTGACAGCCCTTGAGATATTTGTATACAGCTATTAAGTCTCCTCTCAGTCTTCTCTTTTGCAAGCTAAACATTCCCAAATCCTGCAACCGTTCCTCATAGGACATGGTTTACAGACCGGTCACCATTATGGTCTCTCTTCTCTGAACTTGCTCCAGTTTGTTGATGTCTTTTTTAAAATGTGGTGCCCAAAACTGGACACAGTATTCCAGATGAGGTCTGACCAAAGAGGAGTAGAGGGCAATAATGACTTCACGTGATCTAGACTGTATGCTTCTGTTAATACATCCTAGTATTGTATTTGCCTTTTTGCTGCTGCATCACACTGTTGACTCATGTTCAGTCTGTGATCTATTAGTATACCCAAGTCTTTTTCACATGTGCTGTGGCTTAGCCCTATTCCTCGCATTCTGTATATGTTTTTTTCATTTTTATTGCCCAGATGTAGTACTTTGCATTTTTCCCTGTTAAAAACCATTCTATTAGTTGCTGCCCACTGCTCCAGTTTATTTATATCTTTTTGAATCCTCTCTCTTTCTTCTCTAGTACTAGCTATCCCTCCTAGCTTTGTGTCATCAGCAAATTTAATCAGCTTACATTCATCTAAATCATTGATAAAGATGTTGAACAATACAGGGCCCAGGACAGAGCCCTGTGGTACACCACTTGAGACATTCTTCCAACTGGATGTGCAGCCATTTACGACCACTCTTTGGGACCGATCACTAAGCCAGTTATGAATTCACCTAACAGTTGCCTTGTCCTTTCCATACTTAGTCATTTTTTCAATAAGGATTGTGTGAGATACTTTGTCAAATGCTTTGCTGAAGTCAAGATATACTATATATGTGAACAACTGAGAACCAAGAGTCAAAATGCTAAATAAAAAATTAATTTTATTGAAACAAATTATAAAAATCTCAGACAAGGAGAAAACAAAAGTATAAACATAATCCAACCGTGTGGAGACGTAACTGGGAGCAGATTTAGTACATAAATGAGGAATAGTATGCGGTCATAATAGAAAACCAGAATACCAAACTGAAAAAACAAAGGTGTCCTGTTAACACCCATCCCCTGAAGAAGGTGTACCGAAACGTACGACGTGGATTTCGGTGTCCTGCGCCCACTTTAGCACCACTATGACCGGTAACTATTACTAATGGCTGATGTATCATTGATTATTTTTTGCTGTGTGCCTAATGATGAAGCTGTTGCTTCATGAGTTGTATTCTCAGCGCTGAGCTGTCCCTCTGAGTGCCAGCAATATACTTACTTATCTGGATTTCTATTTAAAACCGCCTTGTGCAGTTTTTCCTTATTTCAACAGCACTTGGGTCCAACTCAGCGCTGCGTATCACGATGTATACAACTGTGACTTTGTACTACTCAGTTATTGGCCCTGAGAACCTCTGACTTATATATTTTTGGCTCAGCTTTTGCTACTATTCATGTGGTGCAGGTGTTAACAGGACACCTTTGTTTTTTCAGTTTGGTATTCTGGTTTTCTATTATGACCGCATACTATTCCTCATTTATGTACTAAATCTGCTCCCAGTTACGTCTCCACACGGTTGGATTATGTTTATACTTTTGTTTTCTCCTTGTCTGAGATTTTTATAATTTGTTTCAATAAAATTAATTTTTTATTTAGCATTTTGACTCTTGGTTCTCAGTTGTTCACATGTTAAGATGAGTCGCAGCTATGTTGATATTTAGTGTAATTTGATAGTGGATTTCCACTTCCACTCACCCAACTAATATGTTTTGGAGGTACCTTTTGTTATTTTTTTGTGATATACTATATATACAGCATTTCCCTGATCCACCCAGTCAGTGATTCTGTCATAGAAGGAAATTAAGTTAGTCTGACATGACTTATTAGTTACAAACCCATGCTGACTCTGTTTAATCACTTCATTGCTATCCAGGTACTTACATACATGTTGTGTAATAATTTGTTCAAAGATCTTTCCTGGTATAGAGGTCAGACTGACAGGCCTATAGTTCCCTGAGTCCACCTTCTTCCCCTTTTTGAAGATAGGAACAACATTTGCTCTTCTCCAGTCTTCTGGGACTTCTCCTGTTCTCCAAGAATTTTCAAAGATTATGGAGAGTGGTTCAAGAATTTCTTCTGCTATCTCCTTCAGTACTCTGGGGTGTAATTCATCTGGACCTGGAGACTTGAATTCATTTAGGTTAGTTAAGTGTTTCCTCACTAGTTTTCTGTTTATAGATATCCTGGATTCTTCTATTCTCTTAATAGGACAGTGAAGATCAGTTGATGTTGCATTTCCTTTCTGAGAGAAAACAGATGCAAAATAGGAATTTAAAGGTTCGGCTTTCTCAACATCCTGTCTTACCATTTTCATCATTTTCATCCTGTAAAAATCCTATAGCATTGACGTTTCTTTTACTTTTGACATATCCCCAAAATCCTTTTTTGTTGCTTTTGATGTCTCTTGCAATCCTTAATTCATTGTCAGCTTTAGATAAGCTGATTTGTGCCCTGCAGGTTATATTCTTATATATAAATATGTGATTCTTCAGATTTTGTATTAGTCTTTGCCTGATGAAGAGACCTAAGTAGTCTCAAAAGCTTGCAATTTGTTACCATCTTTTCAGTTAGCCATTAAAAGGTATCAACCACTGAGGACTCTCAAGTCTAAATATTTTTCCATCCTTCCTGGACATTTTTGTCCTTAAGGATATGCAGCCATTGGATCCCTCCAATTCTCTTTCTGAGTCCCTTGAAATTTGCCTTTCTGAAATCTAACCTTGACGTCTGAGTTTTCACAGGTCTTCCTCCTCTAGTTATCCAAAATTCTAAAATAGCATAATCACTCGATCCTAGGGTCCCAGCCACTCTTACCTCCTCAACCATTTCCTCCCTGTTTATAAGGATTAGATCAAAGGTAGCAGATCCCCTTATTTTCTCACCTACCTTTTAGAAGATAAAGTTGTCAGCAAGAGAGGATAAGAATTTCCTTGACCTGTTAGTTTTGCCTGAGAGAGATTCCCAACAAATATCTGGATAGTTGAAATACCCCATGACCACTATGTCATATTTTTTTGGAGAACTTGGCCATTTTATGCATAAAGAGTTCATCCATATCTTCAGCTTGCACAGGCAGCCTGTAGTAAATGCCTACAATGGTGTCCTTTCCATTGTTCTGTCCTTGTATTCTTACCCAAACAGTTTCAACAGAACTCCAAGTCTCTGAAGCTTCAATCTCTGTGCAGATATATGCTTTTCTAACATACAATGCAACACCTCCTCCTCGTTTATCAAGTCTGTTTCTTGCAAATAAGTTGTATCCTTCTAGCATTGTATTCCAATAATGTGCATCGTCCCACCAATTTTCAGTGATTCCATAACATCATATTTATTTTCCTGCGTTAGTAGTTCCAGTTCTCCTTGTTTGTTGCCCATGCTTTGTTCATTCGTATAGAAACATTTTAGTTTGTGATTGGTTTCTCTTTCTTCAATATTTTTATTATTTATATTTTTTTGTCTTTGTTCTTCCCTTTCACTTCTAATAGCAGAATTCTCAATAGTATTTGTCAGGTGTATGGCTTTTTCTGGCGTTTTGCTTCCCTTCCCACATTGTTCTAGTTTAAAGCTCTTCTGATGAGTGTAGCAAGGCGACTTCCAAATACATGTTTTCCAGTCTTCGTAAGGTGCAAACCATCTCTAGCAAGTAAGGTCTATGGAAAATCACTGCACACGTTAAACTGCATATGTCATGCTTAAATTGAAATTTTTATTGCACACTTGATGTGAAAAAAAGAAAATAGCTATGGGACGACTGACTGACGTTTCGGCCAACGCAGTGGCCTTTATCAAATAGTCGCTGGAAGAAATAGAAAAATTTACAGTCAATGACAACGTAGAATATATACAATATATACAATAATTACAATATATACATGGTTGAAAAATATACATCCATAGGAATTTGGCAACATGTAAATCATTAAGTGATACTGTAGAACACGTAGAATTTTCCCTCTAGGGTATCCTAAACAAAAAGCATGGGGATATTCTATTCAAGACATTCGGTAGAAAGGTCACCATATATGATATACATTAAATAAGGTACATTACAAATGAGGGATGGACTCCTCCCATGTCACACAACATGCAGAAGAAAGAGATAAACATACCCTTTAGATATAGGTGTATCGGGGTAGCAAATATCAAGTGCTTATTTTCAAGTGCTTAATTTTCAATAAACGTAGACGGTATGTCCTGCATGTGAAGATGGAAAGAATGTTAAAGATGTTAAAAGACATTATGGACTATCTGACGTATTGATGGTTTGGGCAAACACCCTTCTGTCTGCGGGCACAACTCAAAAGTATATGCTATTTGAGAAAAAGAAGATACCAGATAAATCCTTTGTCATATATCCTAAGTAGTCCGTGGTGCATGAAGCATGGTTCCGCTATGTGCTTGGGGCTAGGGAATAAGGAAAAGAAAGGTAAGGATATAGCTGTCACTTGCACATGCAGCAGCGACACAAAGGAGTACAGAAAGAAGCCAATTCAGCAGCGGCATGGCCTGCCACGAGGAGACACCTCACAATGAGTGTGGAGACCCTGAGGGTACAGTGTTATGAATGTGCTGGAGATGGTTTCTGAGCACAGGTTCCCTCTGGTGGTTGCAGACAGTACTGAACCTCACAGCGAGGAATGGCAATCTGGAATCACGGACTGGACTGATATAAGGGAGGTTCCCTCCCATGATGGTCGCCGGTGATCAATTGTTCTTGTCTCAATTGTGGTTCCTGGTTCATTTGGAAGTTTGCTGAGTCTTGCCTGCATCTTCTGCTTTCAGATAAGATATTTTCTGCTTTTATTTTTTGTGCTTGCTTTTTGCATAGTTCCCTGCACCTCTGTGGAGGTGAGTCGGGTTCCCTCCAAGAGGTCTGTGCTCCTCTCAGTTTATCTGAAGCCACTGTTATTTGTTCATTTGCTTTTTCCTGTTTTTTCAGAGGCTGCGGCTTAGTTTTGTTACACCAAAGATCTGATTTAGGTGGTAGAGATCGTGTGATCTCAGATGTTTTTGTAATCAGAAGAGTTGGCATTTTTTAGGGTTTGTTTTTGGATTGCAGTAAGATTCCTTTCATGTACTTTTCTGTCTAGACAGATTGGGCCCCAGCATTTGCTCATTCTATTTTCTGTCTGTGTTCGTGCTTCTTCTTGTCTAACCGCCATTACATGTTTGGGGGCTTCCTATTTTCTTTGGGGATCTGCTCCGGGGCAGATAGCTTTCCTCTTTCTGCCTTTAGGTGTAGTTATCTCTCAGGCAGTGACGAGGCGTCTATGATCAACGTAGGAACGCTCCACGGCTACCTCTAGTTGTGTGGTTAGTTCAGGTTACTGCAATCCAATAGGTTCCAGCCTCTCTGGTGTATTGCTGTTTTTTGCTTTTTCTCCTCAGGTACCTAAACATAACAGTACAGGCTAGTTGCCACTGTGACAGACAATATATGGAGTTTGAGAATGCACACCTGTTGTTAAGGCTGGCGGAACGCACAAAATAATATAAATAATAAGTGCGTTCGCAGCCCGGGGTCCACCGTGCAGGCGAAGCCCGCTGCTGGCAAAAAGGCGCAAGAAGCAAACTCTGTTATCCCACAGAGCTGCCAACATAAACGCCGTAATGCGCTGTGGCAATGAGTGCGAACTGTGTTACTCCACAGAGCCGCTAGAAGAGGAGCCGCAACGCTAAATGGCGATGTGTGCGCACTCACTAGACACAACTGAGTGGCAAAGAAAACACGCTAGGGCGCTGACTAGCGTTGAAAGCGAACCCTGTTACGTCACAGGGCCGCTGAGAAAAGGCACTGTGTCCTGTAAGGCTCTCAGATACACAGTTAAGTGCTAAGCGTACATAAAGCGTGATCATGTGCTAATGTCCTCGCGGGAGTCACCCGCAATCTATGGCGTCTGAACGCCAGACCCTGAATACGGCAATCAAAACTCCTCACCGGTTATGCAGGTAATCTAGGGCATCTAGGACACCGACCCTGACCAGCTACCATACCAAACTCCTCACCGATTAAGTCGGTATTCTAGTGGCTTATTTCAGCAGGGTCCCTATCCACACATACACATGACCACACTGGCGCATAGCATACAATGATTGATATTAGCGCATGGCGGCCCAGCCATGCTACCCTTTTATAGCAACAGCTACAGGACCTTCCAGGAACAAGGACCAATGAGAAGCTGTTACAAACACACGTAGCTACATGACCTTCCTGGCGGACCAATAGGAGCCGCTGCAGCACCTGAACATGTGACCCCTGATCTCCAATGAGAGATCTCACTCTGGGCATGCTCAGATGGGAAAACGCAGGACTTTGTCCCAAAGACGACTGCTCCAGCACTGGCTATAATAGCAGATCCAGGAAAGGCAGCAGCAAGTCACTGCACAGTAGAGGAGTGGGCAAGACGCCTGGACCGACGTCTGTTGTGAATGGACTTGAAATTAGTTCTGAGCAGAGGCTCCCTCTGGTGGTTACAAGCGGTACTGGACTGTCCAGTGAAGATTGTGAGGAGTGGGAATCAGGTGTTACTGACTGGTCTTATATAAGGGAGTCACCTTCCCATCAGGGTTGCCGGTGATCAATTGTTCTGGTCTCACTCCATGATTCCTGTTTCCCTTGTAGCCTGCTGTGTCGTGTCTGCATCTCCTGCTAACAGATAAGACATTTTCTTCTTTTTGTTTTTGTGCTTTATTTTTGCATTTTGTCCTGCACTTCTGTGGGGGCCTTCAGGGTCCCTCCGGGGGCTTTTGCCCTCTCAGTTTAGTTCAGCCACTGATGTTTGTACTTTTGCTTTTTCCAGTTTCTTCAGTGGCTGCTGTTTTGATTTTGTTACACCAGAGAACTAATTTAGGTGGTAGAGGTCGTGTGATCTCAGGTGTTTTTGAAATTAGTAGAGTTGGTGCTTTGCAGGGTTTTTTGGGATTGCAGTAAGTACCCTTCCTATCCTTTTCTATTTAGTTAGTTTGGGCCCCAACGTTTGCTCATACTTAGTGTTGAGCATTCCGATACCGCAAGTATCGGGTATCGGCCGATATTCGCTGTATCGGAATTCCGATACTTAGTTCCGATATTTTTCCAATATCGTATACCGGAATCGGAAGTTCCCATAATTCTTTGAGAGGCAATGTGATTTTAGTCAGCCAATGAGGAATCTTATGAAGTGTGGGCACATCCTGTAATGCTGCGGTCATCTTAACTAATGGCATGGCTGTGATTGGCTGCTGAAATGATGTCAGAATGCACTATAAAAGGCGCCGCCGCCATTTTAGCGTCACTGTGCTGTGAACTCAGTTAGGGACAGAACGCTGTTCTGCTGACTTTGAGGGACAGTTAGACATTGCGATTTTGTGTACTGTGCTTTAGGCAGGCTAGTTTACCAACCGCTGTGTAAAGCTTCCTTTTGCCAGTGTTGTTTTAACAGCTCTGTGCAAGGTGTGTGTGAGAGTGCAGGTGACGCTGCAGTTTGCTCTGCATCCACCGCTGTTTGTAGGCATCTGCACGTGTCACTCACTGACTCTTTTTTTATTTTATTTTGTGGAATTGGTGCAGCTCCATTATATTTGAAAAAAATCTAATCTATTAGAGTGACGCGCTTCCATCCGTATACAATACATTGGTTGCAAACACTATAGAAGTACAGAAAGGAGCCTTTCACAGATAGTGAACAGTTGTGTTTCAGTGTTCACTGCAGTCTGTGAGGTTTTGATTTTTTGAGTGCAGATCACACTCCAGTTAGTTCTTCAACCACTGCTGGTTGTAGTCTGCTGAGCGTGTGTCACTGCCTCATCCTTCACATTTTTCTCTAATTGGTGCTGCTCCATTATATTTGAAAAAAATCTAATCTATTAGTGTGACGCGCTTCCATCCGTATACAATACATTGGTTGCAAACACTATAGAAGTACAGAAAGGAGCCTTTCACAGATAGTGAACAGTTGTGTTTCAGTGTTCACTGCAGTCTGTGAGGTTTTGATTTTTTGAGTGCAGATCACACTCCAGTTAGTTCTTCAACCACTGCTGGTTGTAGTCTGCTGAGCGTGTGTCACTGCCTCATCCTTCACATTTTTCTCTAATTGGTGCTGCTCCATTATATTTGAAAAAAATCTAATCTATTAGTGTGATGCGCTTCCATCCGTATACAATACATTGGTTGCAAACACTATAGAAGTACAGAAAGGAGCCTTTCACAGATAGTGAACAGTTGTGTTTCAGTGTTCACTGCAGTCTGTGAGGTTTTGATTTTTTGAGTGCAGATCACGCTCCAGTTAGTTCTTCAACCACTGCTGGTTGTAGTCTGCTGAGCGTGTGTCACTGCCTCATCCTTCACATTTTTCTCTAATTGGTGCTGCTCCATTATATTTGAAAAAAATCTAATCTATTAGTGTGACGCGCTTCCATCCGTATACAATACATTGGTTGCAAACACTATAGAAGTACAGAAAGGAGCCTTTCACAGATAGTGAACAGTTGTGTTTCAGTGTTCACTGCAGTCTGTGAGGTTTTGATTTTTTGAGTGCAGATCACACTCCAGTTAGTTCTTCAACCACTGCTGGTTGTAGTCTGCTGAGCGTGTGTCACTGCCTCATCCTTCACATTTTTCTCTAATTGGTGCTGCTCCATTATATTTGAAAAAAATCTAATCTATTAGTGTGAGCGCTTCCATCCGTATACAATACATTGGTTGCAAACACTATAGAAGTACACAAAGGGAGCCTTTCACAGATAGTGAACAGTTGCTGTCAGTGTTCACTGTAGTCTGTGAGTTTTGATTTTTTGAGTGCAGATCACACTCCAGTTAGTTCTTCAACCACTGCTGGTTGTAGTCTGCTGAGCGTGTGTCACTGCCTCATCCTTCACATTTTTCTCTAATTGGTGCTGCTCCATTATATTTGAAAAAAATCTAATCTATTAGTGTGACGCGCTTCCATCCGTATACAATACATTGGTTGCAAACACTATAGAAGTACACAAAGGGCCTTTCACAGATACTGAACAGTTGTCTGCAGTGTTCACTGTAGTCTGTGAGCTTTTCATTTTTTGAGTGCAGATTACGCTCCAGTTAGTTCTTCAACCACTGCTGGTTGTAGTCTGCTGAGCGTGTGTCACTGCCTCATCCTTCACATTTTTCTCTAATTGGTGCTGCTCCATTATATTTGAAAAAAATCTAATCTATTAGTGTGACGCGCTTCCATCCGTATACAATACATTGGTTGCAAACACTATAGAAGTACACAAAGGGGCCTTTCACAGCTACTGAACAGTTGTCTGCAGTGTTCACTGTAGTCTGTGAGCTTTTCATTTTTTGAGTGCAGATTACGCTCCAGTTAGTTCTTCAACCACTGCTGGTTGTAGTCTGCTGAGCGTGTGTCACTGCCTCATCCTTCACATTTTTCTCTAATTGGTGCTGCTCCATTATATTTGAAAAAAATCTAATCTATTAGTGTGACGCGCTTCCATCCGTATACAATACATTGGTTGCAAACACTATAGAAGTACACAAAGGGGCCTTTCACAGCTACTGAACAGTTGTCTGCAGTGTTCACTGCAGTCTCTGAGGAATAACCACACTTAGGCCTTATAACTTTTCTGACTTTCTTATCAATCTACCAAGATGAAGAAGGCAGGGAGTAAGGCACGTGGTCGTGGCCGTGGAGTTTCAGCAGGGAGAGGACGTGGGGATTCTGTGGCTGCTGCCGCACCCAGTGACACAGCATCCACCAGTTTTCCCCGTGAGCGTTCCTTTATGCGCACTTTTGTAGGAGCTCAGCGTACCCCCCTGCTGCGGGAAGAACAAATTGAAGCCGTTGTTGGTTGGATGGCAGCCAATGCATCGACTTCAATTGCTTCCACCTCCTCTCAGGACCACAGCACTGTTGAACAACCATCTGTCTCTTCACCGCCTGCCAAATTGCCCAGGCAGTCAGAGAGTTCTGAATGGAGCCAGCTGAGTCTCTGCTTCTGTTCTCAGAATCTGTTGGCTTGCAAACAGGGGCCCAGCCAAGCAGCATTCTGGAATGTGAAGAAGAGGCAGTATGCAGTGATGCGCAACAGCTGTGTCTCTCTGAATCTGAAGAGGCGGGTGAGCCAGTGCCGATGGTCAGCACACCGCAGAACGCATCTGATGATGATGAGACTCAGGTGCCAGTTTCTGTTGAGCATGGTGCTGGCCAGACCACCCAACAGCAGCAGGTGTTGGAAGAGGGTAGTGGAGATGATGAGGTCCAAGACCCAACATGGCGTGAGGAACAGGAAGGTGGTGGTAGCAGCTCTGAGGAAGAGATTGCCCCAACGGTCCAAACAGTAGGGAGAGGTAGGCTGCAGACTCGGTTGCCTGTAGCCTCCAGTTTGGCACCCGTTCGTAGCAGTTCTCTTCCAACAGCAAAAACGGGCGCTCCCAGGACTTGCACTGCGTGGTCCTTTTTTGACACACTTGCAGATGATATTTGCTATGTCAAATGCAAGCTGTGTAATCAAAAAGTAAAAAGAGGTAAAAGTGTCAGTAACCTTAATACCACAAATATGTGGAAACATGTGCGGTCAAAGCACGTGGTTGAGTTACAAAGACACACTGGAGATGTAGGCCAACCTACAGCAGCACCTACATCTTCAGCTCGTGTTGGAGCCTCTTCCTCCAGCTCACACACAGCTGGTTCGGCTTCCTCACAGGATCGCCATGGAAGAACCTCTGTCACTGTTGTCCAGAGACCCAGTGTTATTCCACCCACAGCTGCAAGTTCCCTGTCATCCTCACACTCCCAGGCCACAAAACAGCCATCGGTAGCACAGGCATGGGATAAAAGACGGCCATACTCGGCAAACCATCCACGAGCACAGGCTCTGAATGCTGGCATTGCAAAACTCCTGTCCCTTGAAATGCTGTCATTCAGGCTGGTGGAGACTGACAGTTTCCGTAACTTAATGGCATTGGCAGTCCCACAATACAATGTGCCCAGCCGATTTTATTTCAGCAGGCAAGCCGTCCCTGGTCTGCAAAAGCATGTTGAGGGAAAAATTAAACATGCGCTACTAAACGCCGTCAGTAGCAAGGTCCACCTGACCACCGATGCGTGGACCAGTACCCATGGCCAGGGACGATACCTTTCCCTCACTGCCCATTGGGTCAATGTTGTGGAGCCGGGTACAGATCTTGCGAGTGGCGCTGTACGTGTTCTGCCAACTCCAAGGATTGCAGGAATCAAGTCTGTCCACATTGACTCCTCCTCCTACTCCAGTTCCTCAGAATCATCGCTGCAGGAGCCGTCACGGTCTACCTCCACATGGACCCGTGAACGCTTACTGATGCGACCGATATGAGCACAGCCGTGGCCAAACGTCAACAGGCCGTCCTGAAATTAATTTCCATGGGGAATCGAAGCCACACAGCGCAGGAGCTCTGGAATGCCATCAAGCAGGAGAGCGACGTGTGGTTTTTGCCAGCGAATCTCCAGCCAGGCTTGGTAGTGTGTGACAATGGCCGAAATCTGGTGGCAGCTCTGGGCCTTGGCAACCTCACTCACATACCATGTCTGGCACATGTGCTCAACTTGGTCGTGCAGAGTTTTTTGAGGGACTATCCGGATCTTGATGCACTGCTGCACAAGGTCCGCCTAGAGTGCGCTCACTTGCGACGTTCCAGCATGGCCAGATCGCGCATTGCAGCTCTGCAACGCAGATTTCGCCTTCCTGAACATCGCATCATATGTGACGTACCCACCAGGTGGAATTCCACGTTACATATGTTGGAGCGGTTGTGTGAGCAGCAGCCAGCAGTAATGGAGTATCAGCTGCATCAGGCGCAATCAACTCGCAATTTGCGCCGTTCACACTTCACCACTACTGAGTGGGCCTCTATGAAGGACATCTGCCACGTTTTGCGTCCGTTTGATGAGTCAACGCGGATGGCGAGTGCAGATGATGCACTAGTCAGCCTGACTGTCCCCCTTATCTGCCTGCTTCAAAAAACACTGCAAGCACTAAGGGATGAGGTTTTGGAAGAGGTGGAGGATGAGGAGTCACAAATTCCATCACCTTCTGGACAGTCAGCGCAACGTGGTTCCTCACAAAGGGCTGGGCAGGGCTCACTTTGTGAGGAGGATGAGGAGGAGTCAATGGAGGAGGAAGACATCGCTCCAGAGGGAGGTACACAACGCTCTAGTCAGTATGTAGAGCGAGGGTGGGGTGATGCAGAGCAGGCAGAGATGACGCCTCTTGCAGGGGACAGCGTTTCTTGGCCAGTTGGGAGTCTGCAGCACATGGTTGATTTCATGCTGCAGTGCCTGAGAAACGACCGCCGCATCGCCCACATTCTCACCACGTCTGATTATTGGGTGTACACCCTCCTAGACCCTCGCTACCGGGACAACTTACAAAGCCTCATCACACCGTTGAACCGGGAGCGTAAAATGCGGGAGTACCAAGACACACTGGTGCAATCCATAATGTTCTCCATTCCAGCCGAGAGCACTGCTGCTGCTACTGCTTTACAAAGCAGCTCTGTGCGTCGAGGCAGTGGAGACAGCTCTGCAACAAGAGGGAGCACAAGCAGCGCCTCTGCACAGGGCAAGACCAGTATGTTCCAAATGTGGCGAAGTTTTGTGGCAGCGCCACAAATGTCTACACCATCCGAGACGGCTCCAGTCAGCAGGAGGCAACGTTTCCGTAAGATGGTGACAGACTACATGTCTTTCCCTCTCAGTGTACTCCCAGATGGCTCTTCCCCATTCAAGTTTTGGGTCTCTAAGCTGGATACATGGCCAGAGCTTAGCCAGTATGCATTGGAGGTGCTGGCTTGCCCTGCTGCCAGTGTATTATCGGAGCGCGTCTTTAGTGCTGCAGGTGGTGTACTAACAGACCGTCGCATGCGACTATCCTCCGATAATGTAGACCGGCTTACTTTTCTGAAAATGAACAAGGCATGGATCTCGCCAGAATTTGTCTGTCCGTTTTCAGATTAAATAACTGGTTCGCAACGTTATCCATGTCTCCTGTTATGTTCATCTTTCTACCACTGAACTCTACTCCCTGGGCTACAACACTGCCAGTTGCTGCTCAGAAGTGTCGTGTCCACAGACCAATACACAAGCTATAGTGTTAGTGGGGTTCAGTAACGCCAGCTGTTCCCTGCTGTGTGTCCGGCAAGAAGTCTCCTGTTCCCTACACATGCACAGAAAAACCCATGTCGAACATGCTCCAAATAGGGAAGAGCCGTCACCCTGATTGTTATGCTTAAAACAGGAAATTGTGAAGTTTTCCAGGCCTAGAATGATAAATTTTTATGACAAATATGGACAAATAATAATTTGTCATCACAGCGCATATCTGCACATGTCTATTAGAAATGGTAACAAAAACTAAAACATAGTCTTCACTTTTTGAAATTAATGCATAAAAGTACATTTCATACTTATCAATTAATGCTTTTTAAGGAACTTTATCTGTACCTGTAAGATAATGCAGTCAATGGATGTACGAATCATAAAATCCTCATCATCATCATCACGAGTTTTATTTATGACAGACATTATAAAATACACATACTGATGCCAACTGTAACTTCACACACCATATATGAAATGGCCAGCATCTAAACCTGGTAATAATGTGCAATAATAAATTATTACATCTAGAAAGTGCATCATGCATACTGACAATAGGTAGTTATACCTGCAAGTGCTGTTGAAACAACCACAACAGATATAAATTAATAATGGTATATAGGTATCACAGTGCATAGTTACTCATGGACAATGTCGATGTAATACTGTACCTCAATAAAGTCAGCGTCAACCATTATGCTTGTTAGTCTTGTAGATTGTTAAAGAGGGAACGGTCTTTTTTTGTTGGTCATAGGTGGAGTATTAGACAGTAAATGATTACTGCTGTCGTATTTTTGGCGTCCCTAGGGCGCAATAACGCTGCGTAACGTCACATTTTATAGAGTCATCTAATTGACACACGCTACCCTACCCTACGCGTGACAGTAGGAAGGTAGTGTTGACGGATAAAGCCTTGCGCAACCAGACATGCTTTTACCCTCTTCAACACTGTACAAGCAAAAAATGCATGATTGCAGCCGCAGACTTTATTGACGTACAGTATAACATCGCCATTACCCATCAGAGGCTGTCCACTGTCTGATACAGACATAGAATATACCTTTGCTATCCGTAGCCTTTGTTTCACCTACACTTGCAGGCACACACTTAAATTGTGACAATGCATTATGTTTTTTTAAATGGTTATTTTTTATCGTACATTATTGTGTCATCACATTGATGAGTCCATGCTGGACATGTCATACATGCTGTACAAAGTAACGATTTTATTAACTTAAATAATTGAAATGTCTGTGACTGTCACATCTAAATTGCAATGATGATGATGATGAGTGACTATTACAAAATCCATTGTCTTCACTATGTTATGGTTTAACATAGCGTTCCTTAAGCATTATTCATAAATACAAAAATGGACTTTTATTCTTAAATTTACAACACTATATTTTGTAACCAATTTTTTGGGTGGTGTGTTGTTCCATTTCTTGTTGGCATGTGCATATATGCGTTTATATTTGCAGTGTCTTTATTTTTATTCTTGAAGTTAGGAAACATGTGTATCTTCGTACCGTGTTAGCCAGTAGATAGAAAAATATTTAGACTTGAGAGTCCGCAGTGGTTGATACCTTTTAATGGATAACTGAAAAGATGGTAACAAATTGCAAGCTTTCGAGGCTACTCACGTCTCTTCATCAGGCAAAGACTAAAACAAAAAATGAAGCATCACATATTTCTATACACAACAGGACACAGGAATAGTGCAATAGGTAAGACAAGTAAGTGACGTGTAGCAGAACTGTCATTATCACAGAGGGATGAACATAAATATTGGAACAGTTCCTAGATAAGGATAGAAAGTTTTATTGCCCTCTGATTGGGGTCTGGTTTTGTGTTTTCATGCCCCTGGAAGGGCAGAGACGCAGATTCCTTAATTGATATAGAATGACATAAATCCGTGTGATCTATTCATTCCATCACTAACAGTGTCAAAGGTCATGATGAGCTTATATTCTGAAACCTTTGTATCTTTCTCATATTTGAAGTTATATTTTAATACCAGTAATTCCATATCCATCATGCTATGACCGGGCATACAAAAGTGTTTTGCCACAGGTAAATCCATTATTTTTTCTCTTATTGTGTGGCGCTGATAATTCATCCTTGTTCTCATTTTTTGGCCGGTCTCCCCTCACTTGTCCCTCCCTCACTTGTCTTACCTATTCCTGTGTCCTGTTGTGTGTAGAAATATGTGATTCTTCATTTTTTGTTTTAGTCTTAGCCTGATGAAGAGACCTGAGTAGTCTCGAAAGCTTGGAATTTGTTACCATATTTTCAGTTAGCCATTAAACGGTATCAACCACAGAGGACTCTCAAGTATAAATATTTTTCTATTCTTGGAATTGAAATTCATCATTTTATTGTCCTAGTAAAACTTCATTTATTCTTGTTTGAAGTACATACATTTGCAATGGCCACGTAACAAGGCAATAACTCAATATTTTATGCCTACACCCTCCTTGACCCTGGGCTTCAACACCGCCAGTTGCTGCTCAGAAGTGTTAGATGCACAGATGAAAACAATCGCTGATGTGTTTGTGGGGTTCAGTAACGCCTGCTGTTCCCCTGCTGCTGTGTGTCTGGCAAAAATTACTGCTGCTAAACTACAACTTCAACTTCAAACATCTCATACTAGGCCTCTGCCTACACCCTCCTTGACCCTGGGCTTCAACACCGCCAGTTGCTGCTCAGAAGTGTTAGATGCACAGATGAAAACAATCGCTGATGTGTTTGTGGGGTTCAGTAACGCCTGCTGTTCCCCCGCTGTGTGTCTGGCAAAAATTACTGCTGCTAACTACAACTTCAACTTCAAACATCTCATACTAGGCCTCTGCCTACACCCTCCTTGACCCTGGGCTTCAACACCGCCAGTTGCTGCTCAGAAGTGTTAGATGCACAGATGAAAACAATCGCTGATGTGTTTGTGGGGTTCAGTAACGCCTGCTGTTCCCCTGCTGTGTGTCCGGCAAAAATTACTGCTAGCTACCTAATCATGGTGAAAAAAACATGACATGTCAAAGTGTCTAGTGCTACACATAGATATGAGGCTACACACCTGATTTCTAAGCTGTAAACATTTGAAACGTCAACTTTAAAACCATAAAATGATTAGTCTTTGTCACAAATCTGTAACAAAATAATTGTGACATATTATTACAGATTATGCACATGTCGAAAACAAATGCAAACACAAAAGCCTACTTATGCTATAGGATACTGATGGTCAACCTTGTCACTCCATAGCTTAGACAAATCCAACTCACATCATGACTCAAATGCTGCAATGTTGGAAGTGCATAATGTGGGTTGAACTTTGACAACTGCTGCAGTGCGAAGGTTATACTTCAGTGTTCTTGCCTTTTAAATAAAAGCATACAAGTAAATATAATAATCCAATGTTGATTAAGGGACGTGATGTACACCTGTAATATTGTGCAAACAATGCATGTAGGAATAGTCCTCTTCAACATTACTTATATTTGTGTCATTTTAAAAAATACATATTTAATTAGAAAGTTAACAGCCCATATCATAAAGGTCCTTCATGTAAACATGATAATCGCTAACAAAAATCATGCATTACCTTGGTAAAGTCAATAGTGCATAGTCACAATAGCAAAATATATACCTGTAAGTGGTGCTGAAAGAACGACAACTGATAGAATAGGTGAATGATATCTATTTATCAGACTGAATAGCGACACCTGTACAATGTCGATATAATACTGTACCTTAACAAAACAGCTGTGTCACACCTCACACTCGTTTTTCTTGTAGCTTGTTATGTAATAGGGCACATGCGTGTATGTTTCATCATAGGTGCATGTTTACTGAGTAAAGCAGTCATGACAACGCCTTTGTGTTGTCGGTACGCTTGCGATGATGAACGATGCGCACCGTGAATGTTAGTCTGCGTCATAAGACGTACAGACGCTCCAATACCCAACGCGTCACAGCAGGAAGCCAGTCTGTGCGTCCAAACAAAGGCGCAACCATACATGCACGTAACCTTTTATAAAGCTATATAAAAAAAAGGATGTAGTAGTAACGCACACTTTATTGAGGTACAGTATTACATCGCCATTCACCATCTGTGGCTATGCAGTCTCATCTATATATACCTTATCTATCCGTTGTCATGCTTGCAAGTCCACAGTCAGGCATAAATATCTGTTTTCACTCTGCACTATGCACTTTTTAAATTTTTTGTTTGTTAATATAAATGATTGGCACATATTATCAGTATTACATGATGGAAATTTTAGATATTTTTAAAAAATTTTTAGTGATATTATTCACCAAATGTAAAGTTTTATGAATGTCAAAGATAACTTGTAATGCTGATTATGTTTTTAAGTCAGCCATTCATTGTCTACACAATAAAAATGGTGTACATACTGTTACTTAGCCATCATTAATGGATTCTGATATGTACTTGTATGCTTTTATTTTAAACCGTATAGCAGATTATTTAACCTATTTTAATTGTGGTTTGCATTGCTTTTCAACATGTTAATGTATGCGTTTATGTTTGTAAATTATTAATTTACATATATTTTTTTAAGTAAAATCATCATCTTATGGTACTAAAGGTTATATTTCTCTTGTTTGGAGTATAGACATTTTTAATTGACACGTAACAAGGAAAATACTTGATATAGTATTTAAACATCTCCTTGACCCTGGGCTCCAACACGCCAGTTGTTGCTCGGAAGTGCTGTTAGCACAGTCAACACTTGCTCCTGTGTTACTGGGGTTCAGTAATGTCAGCTGTTCCCCTGCTGTGTGAACGGCAAAAAGTCCTGCTGCCTCCACCATGTTCTCTTCTCATCCTGGGCTACAACACCGCCAGTTGTTGCTCGGAAGTGCTGTTAGCACAGTCAACACTTGCTCCTGTGTTACTGGGGTTCAGTAATGTCAGCTGTTCCCTCTGTGTTTAAAACCGTCTCACCATGTCTTATTTAAACCCATTTTAAGTTGTTGCAGTCTTGCTTGCTTTACTTCGTAATGTCAGCGTTCCTGCTTGTAACCATAAAGTCCTGTGCTCCACATTTTCTTTTCTGGCTAAACACCAGTTGTTGCTCGGAAGTGCTGTTAGCACAGTCTACACTTGCTCCTGTGTTACTGGGGTTCAGTAATGTCAGCTGTTCACCCTGCTGTGTGAACGGCAAAAAAAGTCTGCTGCCTCCACCATGTTCCTTCCATCCCTGGGCTACAACACCGCCAGTTGTTGCTCGGAAGTGCTGTTAGCACAGTCAACACTTGCTCCTGTGTTACTGGGGTTCAGTAATGTCAGCTGTTCCCCTGCTGTGTGAACGGCAAAAAGTCCTGCTGCCTCCACCATGTTCTCTTCTCATTCCTGGGCTACAACACCGCCAGTTGTTGCTCGGAAGTGCTGTTAGCACAGTCAACACTTGCTCCTGTGTTACTGGGGTTCAGTAATGTCAGCTGTTCCCCTGCTGTGTGTACGGCAAAAAGTCCTGCTGCCTCCACCATGTTCTCTTCTCATCCCTGGGCTACAACACCGCCAGTTGTTGCTCGGAAGTGCTGTTAGCACAGTCAACACTTGCTCCTGTGTTACTGGGGTTCAGTAATGTCAGCTGTTCCCTGCTGGTGTGACGGCAAAAAGTCCTGCTGCCTCCACCATGTTCTCTTCTCATTCCTGGGCTACAACACCGCCAGTTGTTGCTCGGAAGTGCTGTTAGCACAGTCAACACTTGCTCCTGTGTTACTGGGGTTCAGTAATGTCAGCTGTTCCCTGCTGTGTGTACGGCAAAAAGTCCTGCTGCCTCCACCATGTTCTCTTCTCATCCCTGGGCTACAACACCGCCAGTTGTTGCTCGGAAGTGCTGTTAGCACAGTCAACACTTGCTCCTGTGTTACTGGGGTTCAGTAATGTCAGCTGTTCCCCTGCTGTGTGAACGGCAAAAAGTCCTGCTGCCTCCACCATGTTCTCTTCTCATTCCTGGGCTACAACACCGCCAGTTGTTGCTCGGAAGTGCTGTTAGCACAGTCAACACTTGCTCCTGTGTTACTGGGGTTCAGTAATGTCAGCTGTTCCCCTGCTGTGTGTACGGCAAAAAGTCCTGCTGCCTCCACCATGTTCTCTTCTCATCCTGGGCTACAACACCGCCAGTTGTTGCTCGGAAGTGCTGTTAGCACAGTCAACACTTGCTCCTGTGTTACTGGGGTTCAGTAATGTCAGCTGTTCCCCTGCTGTGTGACGGCAAAAAGTCCTGCTGCCTCCACCATGTTCTCTTCTCATCCTGGGCTACAACACCGCCAGTTGTTGCTCGGAAGTGCTGTTAGCACAGTCAACACTTGCTCCTGTGTTACTGGGGTTCAGTAATGTCAGCTGTTCCCCTGCTGTGTGTACGGCAAAAAGTCCTGCTGCCTCCACCATGTTCTCTTCTCATCCCTGGGCTACAACACCGCCAGTTGTTGCTCGGAAGTGCTGTTAGCACAGTCAACACTTGCTCCTGTGTTACTGGGGTTCAGTAATGTCAGCTGTTCCCCTGCTGTGTGAACGGCAAAAAGTCCTGCTGCCTCCACCATGTTCTCTTCTCATTCCTGGGCTACAACACCGCCAGTTGTTGCTCGGAAGTGCTGTTAGCACAGTCAACACTTGCTCCTGTGTTACTGGGGTTCAGTAATGTCAGCTGTTCCCTGCTGTGTGACGGCAAAAAGTCCTGCTGCCTCCACATGTTCTCTTCTCATCCTGGGCTACAACACCGCCAGTTGTTGCTCGGAAGTGCTGTTAGCACAGTCAACACTTGTCCTGTGTTACTGGGGTTCAGTAATGTCAGCTGTTCCCTGCTGTGTGAACGGCAAAAAGTCTGCTGCCTCCACATGTTCTCTTCTCATTCCTGGGCTACAACACCGCCAGTTGTTGCTCGGAAGTGCTGTTAGCACAGTCAACACTTGCTCCTGTGTTACTGGGGTTCAGTAATGTCAGCTGTTCCCTGCTGTGTGTACGGCAAAAGTCCTGCTGCCTCCACCATGTTCTCTTCTCATCCTGGGTACAACACCGCCAGTTGTTGCTCGGAAGTGCTGTTAGCACAGTCAACACTTGTCCTGTGTTACTGGGGTTCAGTAATGTCAGCTGTTCCCTGCTGTGTGAACGCAAAAAGTCTGCTGCTCCACCATGTTTCTTCTCATTCCTGGGCTACAACACCCAGTTGTTGCTCGGAAGTGCTGTTAGCACAGTCAACACTTGCTCCTGTGTTACTGGGTTCAGTAATTCAGCTGTTCCCTGCTGTGTGAACGGCAAAAAGTCCTGCTGCCTCCACCCTGTTGTCTTCTCATCCCTGGGCTTCAACACCGCCAGTTGTTGCTCGGAAGTGTCATTGGCACGGGTACTCACTCCTGCCCAGACTGGTTACAGCACGCCATCTGTTTCCTGTCAGTGTAAACGTCACTTAGCCTCCAATAAGTTGTCATGTCGTGTTGCGGTCGGGTTTGCCGACTCTATGGTGCTTGGAGTTCAGGTGCTTCCTATGTGTGCTGCGGGATATGCAAATAAAGGCTGTTTCTGTTGTGACAATAGGACAATCACCCACTGGAGTACTGTGGGATTCGGTAACTGCGGCCGGCTCGCGGCCTGTCAACTTAAATTTCCATGGGTACCTTCTGCTATCCGTCCGGGTTCCAGTACCGTCAGCTGGTTCTCCGCAGTGCCTTTGGCCTAGGTGCCTCCATCTCGGTATCCGAGTTCCAGCAACGTCTGCTGGTCCTTGGTAGTGCTTTGGAGCACAGGTACCTCCTGCTTAGTAACCGTGTCCCAGTAACGTCAGCTGGTCCTCGGTTGTGCCATTGGCTCTTTTCCTTCTGCTGCCCCTCCGGGTTCCAGCACAGTCAGCTGGTCCTCGTTACTTGCATTGGCTCTTGTACCTTCTGCTACCCATCCGGGTTCCAGTACCATCAGCTGGTTCTCCGCAGTGCCTTTGGCCTAGGTGCCTCCATCTCGGTATCCGAGTTCCAGCAACGTCTGCTGGTCCTTGGTAGTGCTTTGGAGCACAGGTACCTCCTGCTTAGTAACCGTGTCCCAGTAACGTCAGCTGGTCCTCGGTTGTGCCATTGGCTCTTTTCCTTCTGCTGCCCCTCCGGGTTCCAGCACAGTCAGCTGGTCCTCGTTACTTGCATTGGCTCTTGTACCTTCTGCTACCTGTCCGGGTTCCAGTACCGTCAGCTGGTTCTCCGCAGTGCCTTTGGCCTAGGTGCCTCCATCTCGGTATCCGAGTTCCAGCAACGTCTGCTGGTCCTTGGTAGTGCTTTGGAGCACAGGTACCTCCTGCTTAGTAACCGTGTCCCAGTAACGTCAGCTGGTCCTCGGTTGTGCCATTGGCTCTTTTCCTTCTGCTGCCCCTCCGGGTTCCAGCACAGTCAGCTGGTCCTCGTTACTTGCATTGGCTCTTGTACCTTCTGCTACCCGTCCGGGTTCCAGTACCGTCAGCTGGTTCTCCGCAGTGCCTTTGGCCTAGGTGCCTCCATCTCGGTATCTGAGTTCCAGCAACGTCTGCTGGTCCTTGGTAGTGCTTTGGAGCACAGGTACCTCCTGCTTAGTAACCGTGTCCCAGTAACGTCAGCTGGTCCTCGGTTGTGCCATTAGCTCTTTTCCTTCTGCTGCCCCTCCGGGTTCCAGCACAGTCAGCTGTTTCTCGTTACTTGCATTGACTCTTGTACCTTCTGCTACATTTACAAATTGAAGATTTTTTCAATGCTTTTTTGGGTAATCACTCTGGATCTCCAACAATGAAGACGACGACCCTGATGACCACCCCGAAGAAGATGACGACCACAAGGACGACGAGCATCAAGCCAACCAGCCTAAACACCATCACAAAGAAGAAATAAAAGATTACCAAACAGGACTAAGAAGGTTAAGACAAACTACAAGATACAGAACAAGAGACTTAAGAACAATAAGCAGAAGATCAAAAAGCAGAAGAACATGAAGTATAAGACCAAAATGAAGAGCAAAATATATGCTCTAAATTATAAGCAGAAGAAGACTAAGCAGTGTATGGGGGTGAGTCCGTTCCTCCTCGTGGTGCCCCTGGAAAATGCCTGCTGCTGCAGGCTAAACTGAACACGGACAAATACTGTTGTAATTTAAATCTTTTGTGACAGCAAGAACGGAAGGATGAAAAATTCATACTTTGACAGATTACAAGTACAGGATTCTCTGTCACAAATAAGAATATGATGAAGAAGATGAAGTACAATATGAATAAGAATAATAGTTTAATAAGAAGAATATGAGTAATGTTAACAAAAAGATGAATAGCAAGAAGTTTAAGAAGATAAAGAAGGTGAAGATGAAGAATAATTTGATGAAAAAGATGATGCTGCTGAAGATTATGAAGGAGAAAGTGTGTCAAAAGTTAAAAAGGTGAAGAGCATGGAAGTTGTGAAATATACATATTTGCCAAAATAGAAAAAACGTTAACAACATTGTCAATTTCTTCGTCAATCCGAACATCTTTGAAAAAAAAAAATTATGCTATTCCATTTGATTGGGTTAAACATCTATGCCTGTAATGTCTCCTCAACCTTCCCCAATACATTCTACATTACTCTTTGTTGTTTTCCTTCATGTACAATTAACCAACAAGGCAAGAATGGGGTTTTTTTAATTCCGATATTTTGTTCCCATAGACTTACATTGGATTTCCGGTATCGGTATCGGGTATCGCCGATATTTTTTGGGTATCGGCGATACTATTCCGATTCCGATACTTTTGGATATCGGAAAGTATCGCTCAACTCTACTCATACTATTTTCTGTCTATGTCAGTATTTCTTCTTGTCTAACAGCCATTACATGTCTGGGGGCTTTCTATGTTCTTTGGGATCTGCTCCGGGGCAGATAGCTTTCCTATTTCTATCTTTAGTTGTAGTTAGTTTCTCAGGCTGTGACGAGGCGTCTAGGACCAACGTAGGAACGCTCCACGGCTGCCTCTAGTTGTGGTGGTTAGTCAGGGTACTGCAATCTCATAGATTCCAACTGCTCTGATGTATTGCCTTTTTTACCTGCACTCCTCAGTTACCGAAACATAACAGTATCACCGGCCCAAAATTTAAAGTTGTATGGTACTCACAGAAGGGAAAAATATTGTGAAAGAAAAAACGGTTGTCAGAGTTGTCAGAGATATTTTTCTGTTTGTTGCATTTTTTTTTTTTTTTTTTCCCTCTGTATCTCTGGGTGCTGGGGAGGATTTTTTCTCTCAATGGAGTTTGCACAGTTGTCTGGCCGTGTGGATCAGCTTGCCACTGAGGTTCAGAGTATTGCTGCATATCTTGCTAGGTTGCCTGTTGTGGAACCTAGGATTCCCATGCCAGATTTGTTTTTGGGGGATCGAGCTAAGTTTCAGAATTTCAAAAATAATTGTAAATTGTTTTTTGCCTTAAAATCTAAGTCCTCAGGGAACGCAGCGCAGCAGGTTCAAATTGTCATCTCTCCTGCGCGGCGATCCTCAGGATTGGGCTTTTTCCCTGACACCTGGGGATCCTGTTTTGAGTGATGTTGATGTCTCATAATCCTGTTTTGGATTGGAAAACTGTGTCTGTAACCAGTTGGGGCTGCCAATGTGTTAATACCAACACTCTTGTTTTTTCTGCCTCCCCCCAGGCTCAGTATGTTCCTGACATTTTGATTGATTTTTCTGATGTGTTTAGCGAAAGTAAATCTGCATCCTTGCCTCCCCATAGGAGCTATGACTGCGCTATTGAATTAGTGCCTGGTAGTAAATTCCCTAAAGGTCGCCTTTTTAACTTGTCTGTACCTGAACATGACGCTATGCAGTCTTATATCAAGGAGTCATTGGAGAAGGGTCATATCAGACCATCCTCTTCACCCTTAGGTGCCGGTTTTTTCTTTGTGGCCAAAAAGGATGGTTCATTAAGGCCGTGTATTGATTATCGTCTTTTGAACAATATTACTGTGAAATATCAATATCCGTTACCCTTGATTTCTGACCTGTTTTCCAGGGTGAAAAATGCTACTTGGTTTACCAAGCTTGACCTCAGGGGGGCATATAACCTTATTCGCATTAAGCACGGGGAGGAATGGAAGACGGCATTTAATACCCCTGAGGGGCATTTTGAGTACCTTGTGATGCCCTTTGGGCTCACTAATGCTCCTTCTGTCTTCCAGTCCTTCATGAATGACATTTTCAGGGATTTTGTGGATAAATTTCTGATTGTTTATTTGGATGATATCTTGATTTTTTCCAATGACTGGGACTCTCATGTGAAACATGTTCGAACTGTATTCCAGATTTTGAGAGAGAATGCTCTGTATGTGAAGGGATCAAAGTGTCTTTTTGGCGTACAGAGGATCTCATTTTTTGGATTCATTTTGTCCCCATCTGTTATTGAAATGGACCCGGTCAAGGTTCAGGCCATCTGTGATTGGGTCCAACCTACTTCATTAAAGGCTCTTCAAAGATTCTACCTTGTCTCGTGATGTCAGGGAATTTGTGCAGTCCTGCGGGACTTGCTCTCGCTCCAAGCCTTGCTCTCGCTCTAGTGGTTTGTTGATGCCATTGCCTGTGCCCAAGAGACCATGGACCCATATCTCTATGGATTTCATTTCCGACCTCCCTGTTTCTCAGAGAATGACCGTCATCTGGGTGATTGTGGTTTTCCAAGATGATACATCTTGTGCCATTACCTAAGTTGCCTTCCTCCTCTGAATTGGTGCCTTTGTTCCTTCAGCACGTGGTTCGTTTACACGGCATTCCTGAGAACATTGTGTCTGACAGAGGAGTCCAGTTTGTTTCAAGATTTTGGAGGACCTTTTGTTCTAAACTTGGTGTTCAATTGTCTTTCTCCTCGGCGTTTCATCCTCAGACCAATGGTCAAACTGAGAGAACAAACCAGACATTGGAGACTTATCTAAGATGCTTTGTGTCTGCTGATCAGGATGACTGGGTGTTATGTTTCGGTAACTGAGGAGTGCAGGTAAAAAGGCAATACACCAGAGCAGTTGGAATCTATGAGATTGCAGTACTCTGACTAACCACCACAACTAGAGGCAGCCGTGGAGCGTTCCTACGTTGGTCCTAGACGCCTCGTCACAGCCTGAGAAACTAACTACACCTAAAGATAGAAATAGGAAAGCTATCTGCCCCGGAGCAGAACCCCAAAGATAATAGAAAGCCCCCAAACATGTAATGGCGGTTAGACAAGATGAAATACTGACACAGACAGAAAATAGTATGAGCAAACGCTAGGGCCCAAACTAACTAAATAGAAAAGGATAGGAAGGGTACTTACTGCAATCCCAGAAAACCCTGAAAAGCACCAACTCTACTAATTTCAAAAACACCTGAGATCACACGACCTCTACCACCTAAATTAGTTCTCTGGTGTAACAAAATCAAAACAGCAGCCACTGAAAAAACTGTAAAAAGCAAAAGTACAAACATCAGTAGCTGAACTAAACTGAGAGGGCAAAAGCCCCCAGAGGGGACCCTGAAGGCCCCCACAGAAGTGCAGGACAAAATGCAAAAATCAAGCACAAAAACAAAAAGAAGAAAATGTCTTATCTGATAGCAAGAGATGCAGACACAACACAGCAGGCTACAAGGGAAACAGGAATCAAGGATTGAGACCAGAACAATTGATCACCGGCAACCCTGATGGGAAGGTGACTCCCTTATATAAGACCAGTCAGTAACACCTGACTCCCAATCCTCACAATCTCCACTGGACAGACCAGCACCGCTTGTAACCACCAGAGGGAGCCTCTGCTCAGAACTCATCTCAAGCCCATTCACAACAGTACCCCCCCTTGAGGAGGGGTCACCGAACCCTCACTTGAGCAACCAGGTCGGTCAGGATGAGTTCTATGATACGCACGGATAAGCCTCCTAGCATGGATGTCCGAAGCAACACCCAAGAATTGTCTTCCTGACCATAAACTCTCCACTTAACCAAATACTGGAGTTTCCGTCTAGAAAAACGAGAATCTAATATTTTCTCAACCACATACTCCAGATTGCCCTCAACCAAAACAGGGTCAGGAGGCACAGCAGCAGGAACCACTGGCTCAACAAACCTCTTCAACAAGGACTTGTGGAACACGTTATGGATCTTAAATGTCCCTGGAAGAAGCAAACGAAAAGAAACAGGATTAATAATCTCCATGATCTTATAAGGTC
>JARQOD010000004.1:404424182-404490144 GCA_033576555.1 Oophaga sylvatica
ACACTCCATGCTGGTGACTACTGAATAGGAGGTGACCTCTCTCAAGTCTGGACGTTGGAGTTGCCTTCAGACATAAAGAGGAGTGTCTGTGAAACTCCATACTGGTAACATATGTGATATGTGTTGTTTTGGGCACAGACTGGTAGAGTCTGGGTCCCGGATAGAGAGGGCCATCTATCTAAGTGTAATTAGAGGCTAGACAAGCCTAGGTCTTTTGTTTATGCTTTGTTTTTATCTGTGTGCTGTGGACTTTAATAAAACTGGTTGCGGCCAGTTTTCACCAAACTGCTGTCTGAATGAACTGTTTCCGTGCCATTCTGTCTACCCAGACAGCGATCCTAGAGCTAAATACCCCTGGAAATGTTACAACACATAGAATACATATATATACATATATATATATATATATATATATATATATATATATATATATACATATATTTATAGTTCATACACTTCTACATACTGTAATTGCTGCTAAATCAGTTGCCGGCTTTTGTGAAATCACAAAAGCCGACATGAAATGATACATTGTTTCCACACAGTTAACCATGTCATTTCATGTATTTTGATATATGGTTTTAACTTACAATTACATAACTGTATTTGTGGAAAATTTCAGACATGTAGGGGTTAATTAAAGGTGTAAATTCGTTGAAAAAAAATGCGTGGGCTCCCGCTGTATTTTCTCCACCAGACAGACAAAGCAAGCGAGTGGGGGCAGATAATAATAGCCTAGAGAGGTTACATTTTTGTTTGTCCCCCCCTGGCTACTAACATCTGCCCCCAGACACCCCAGAAAGGGCAAATCTATAATTAGATTCGCCCTTTCTGGCACTTTGCCCGTCTATTCCCATTGCCCTGTAGCGGTGGCGAATGGGTTAATAAGGGGTTAAACCCACCTTGCTATTGAAAGGTGACCTTAAGCCAGGTTAATAATTGAGAGCTGTCAATTAGACAACTATCAATTATTAATCCTATTGAAGTAAATAAAAAAAACACAAACACACTTTAAGAATAAATAATTTTAATGAAATAAAAACACATATTTTTGACCATCTTTTATTTAACTCTTAATCCGTTCGAAGCCCTTGATCTTCTAAAATAAATATAAAATAATAAAACAACATTATTCTTACCTATCTGGTGATCTGTCACGTCCCACGATGTAATCCTTCACAAAGGGTTAACTAGCAATCAGATAAGCAGCGCAATTAATGCTGCGTGCTCAGCTGATAGCTCCTGAATGAATGAGCTTATCTCCTGCCGACAGGAGAGGATGTGATTAATGAATGAAGCTTAATTGATTGTGTCCCACTTTCACGTTAGGTCAGGTCACTGAAGTGAAAGTGCCAATAAATCAATTAAGCTTCATTCATGAATCTATTCCTCTCCTTTCGCTGGGAGAGTAACTTATTCATTCAGGGGGTTACAGCTCGGAGACAGCATTATTAGCTCTCTGCCAGCTGTAACCTGTTAACCCTTTCTGATGGATTACACCGTGGGACCTGACTGTACATCGGATTGGTAAGAATAATTTTGTTTTTTTATTTTATTTTTATTACAGGAAATGGTTTTAGCAGGAAAATAAAATATGGTCAAAAACTGTGTGATTATTTCATTAAACTTCTTTTTATTAAACTGTGTGTGTTTGATTTTTCTTTCATACAATAGGATTAATAATTGATAGTTGTCTACTTGACAGCTCTCAATTATTAACCTGGCTTACTGTCACCTTTCAATTGCAAGGTGGCTTTAACCCCTTATTAACCCATTCGCCACCGCTACAGGGCAATGGGAATAGACGGGCAAAGTGCCAGAAAGGGCAAATCTAATTATAGATTTGCCCTTTCTGGGGTGTCTGGGGGCAGATGTTAGTAGCCAGGGGGGGGACAAAAAAAATGTACCCTCCCTAGGCTATTATTATCTGCCCCCACTCGCTTGCTTTGTCTGTCTGGTGGAGAAAATACAGCGGGAGCCCACGCATTTTTTTTCACCGAATTTACACCTTTAATTAACCCCTACATGTTGAAATTTTGCACACATATACTTATGTAATTGTAAGTTAAAACCATATATCAAAATACATGAAATGACATGGTTAACTGTGTGGAAACAATGTATCATTTCATGTCGGCTTCTGTGATTTCACAAAAGCCGGCAATTGAATTAGCGGCTATTACAGTATGTAGAAGTGTATGAACTATAAATATATATATATATATATATGTATGTGTCACAATGACATGTATGTATGTATATATATATATATATATATATATATATATATATATATATATGTATTCTATGTGTATGTATCTACTGTTTTGTGAGCTGTCAGTGTGATTTTACAGTAGCCGGGGATGAATTGCCGGCTTTTCAAAGGAGACTGGTGCATATAAATCGGACAGCACGTGCATGGTGCTAGTGCTGTTCGTTTTTTAATCGCACCCATTGACTTGCATTGGCGATTTTCATCCCAAAATCGCATCAAATCGCAGCATGCTGCGATTTTTTTCTCACAACAATATCTGATGAGAAAAAAAATCGCAAATGAGAATTCACCCATTGACTAACATTGGTCAGATTTGCATCCGATTTTTTTTCCTCTGATTATCATCCGTTTTCGGCGCCAGTGAGTATGAGGCCTTACTCGAATCATACACCCGAGCATTAGGAATTGCTCGGTTTGTGTAACGAGCATCCAAGCATTTCAATGCTTTTCTCATCTCTAGTGCACAACCCTTCATCCAAAATGTTTGGAACAACATATCTGCTGAGTTCCTTCAAAAACTGTGTTCAAGTGTACGGAGAAGATTTGATGCTATTTTGAAGGGAATAGGTAATCCCACCACATATTGATTTGATTTAGATTTCTCTTTTGTTCATTCACTTTGCATTTTGTTAAGTGATATAAATAAGCTATTAACAGTTCTATTTTTTAAAGCATTCCCAGCTTCAAAGGCGTCAACAGTTTAAAATATGGATTCTGGTCATACGCAGTGTGCATCTCTGAAGGCGAGAAGCATACACCCAGCTTCAGAAATGCAGTTACTCTGCCTGCAAGAGCAGCACGCGTGTGCAGATTTGCATGAGCTGAAAATTAATTAGGCTGGCTCATGCAAATTATGTTATCACGCCCACGAGGGCATCATAACATGGAAAGAGGGCTGACTAGTCTATGGAATTAACGCCCCATCGACTAGTCAAAGCCCTAATTAGCATAGGAAAAATGGAGGTTATAAATGCCTTTTTAAATCATTTATTTAACTGAATTATATTATACAGGGATGGTTAGGCAGGAAATTTAATCACAAATAGCAGAATGCTGCTGGATTGCAGGCCATGGGGACCTAACAGGTTCCCTTTAAGGAGAGAACAAATATATACATCCAGTGACTTAGAGGTGATGTCTTCAGGGCGCACCTACCATGAGGCGAGTTGAGCACTCTGCCTCAGGCGGCAGTGCCTCCCCGAAGATAGGGAGCGCTGATTCTCCTGTCCTGCATCTGCTCGTGTTGCTGATATATTGCTGCTCTGTGAGCACAGGACCTGTGATGAGGCCACAGGAGGGGAGGAGTCAGGTGTCACATGATCAGGGGCCTCAGTGTATGCAGGACTCTGCTGTGCTGATTGTCGTGGTGCTGGATGAGGGAAGTTTATGTGTTGGGTCAGGAGGGGTTTACACGGTGCATATAGCAGAGCCGTGTGTGTATGAGGTGTACGGATCATAGCCGTGTGTGTACGAGGTGTGCGGAGCGGAGCCGCGTGTGTACGATGTTTGCGGAGCGGAGCCACATGTGTACGAGGTGTACATAGCCCTGTGTGTACGAGGTGTGCTGAGCCGCGTGTGTACGAGGTGTGCTGAGCCGCGTGTGTACGAGGTGTGCGGAGCCATGTGTGTACGAGGTGTGCGGCGTGGAGCCGCGTGTGTACGAGGTGTGCAGAGCGGAGCCGTGTGTGTACGAGGTGAGTGGAGCCGCGTGTGTACGAGGTATACAAAGCGAACTGTGTGTGTATGAGTGTGTGGGGAGCTATGCGTGTACAAGGTCGGTGTAAGGTGGGGAGCATTCATACCTCCCAACCGTCCCAGATCCAGCGGGACAATCCCGATTTTGAAAGTCTGCCCCGCTGTCCCGGCCAGGAGCTTACTTTTCCTGTGGACACAGGAGTACACGGCGGAGACCCGATGAGCACTTTAAAACTCGCACGTGATGTTCCACCGGAAGTGATGTGCTTGAAGCTGACTGGAAAGGAAGTAATTTTGGGAGGAGAGTGTGACAGAATCATGGAGGCACTTCAAGGAATGCTTCAGATCCATCACCAAGTCCTCCTCCGACAGCGCGGACAGATGGATCGCCTTGGAATCGGGGATGCCAGCCATGTGAGCAGATCATGATATGTCCTGCACCGTGAGGCCCAGGTGGGCATTACAATGGAAGCAGGGATGCTGTAGTATCTTTATAGAATCTTTCTCTCTCTGTTTCTTTCTCTCTCTGTTCTTTCTTTCCCTCTCTAATCTTTCTTTCTCTCTCTGTTTCTTTTTCTCTCTCTCTCTGTTCTTTCTTTCTCTCTCTGTTCTTTCTTTCTCTCTGTTCTTTCTTTCTCTCTCTGTGCTTTCTTTCTCTGTTCTTTTTTATTTCTCTCTCTGTTCTTTCTTTCTTTCTCTGTTCTTTCTTTCTCTCTGTTCTTTCTTTCTCTGTTCTTTCTTTCTTTCTATCTCTGTTTTCTTTCTCTCTCCTTTCTTTCTTTTTTCTCTCTGTTCTTTCTCTCTGTTCTTTTTCTTTCCCTTCTTTCTTTCTCTCTCTCTGTTCTTTCTTTCTTTCTTTCCTTCCCTTTTTTCTTTCTCTCTCTCTCTGTTCTTTCTTTCCCCTCTTTCTTTCTATGTTCTTTCTTTCCCTCTTTCTTTCTCTCTCTCTCTCTGTTCTTTCGCTCTCAGTTCTTTTTCTTTCCCCTCTTTCTTTCTCTCCGTTCTACCTTTCTCTCTCTCTGTTCTTTCTTTCTTTCTCTGTTCTTTCTTTCTCTGTTCATCCTTTCTCTCTCTCTGTTCTTTCTTTCTCTCTCTGTTCTTTTTCTTTCTTTCTGTCTCTCTTCTTTCTTTCTTCCCCCTCTTTCTTTCTCTCACTCTCTGTTCTATTTTCTCTCTTTCTCTGTTCTTTCTTTCCCCTTTCTCTCTCTGTACTTTCTTTCTTTTCCCTCTTTCTTTCTCTCTGTTTCTTTCTCTCTCTCTGTTCTTTCTTTCCCTCTCTAATCTTTCTTTATTTCTCTCTCTGTTTCTTTCTTTCTCTGTGTTCTTTCTCTCTCCTTTCTTTCGCTCTCCTTTCTATCCCCTCTTTCTTTCTTTCTTTTTTTCTTTCTTTCTCTCTGTTCTTTCTTTCTCTCTGTTCTTTCTTTCGCTCTCTGTTCTGTTTCCTTCCCCTCTTTCATTCTTTCTGTTCTTCCTTTCGCTCTGTGCTTTCTTTCTCTCTGTTCTTTTTTCTTTTTCTCTCTGTTCTTTCTCTGTTCTTTCTTTCTCTCTCCTTTCTCTTTTTTCTCTCTGTTCTTTCTTTCTTTCCCTTTTTTCTTTCTATCTCTCTGTTCTTTCTTTCCCCTCTTTCTTTCTATGTTCTTTCCCCTCTTTCTTTCTCTCTCTCTGTACTTTCGCTCTCTGTTCTTTTTCTTTCCCGTCTTTCTTTCTCTCAGTTCTTCCTTTCTCTTTCTCTGTGCTTTTTTTCTCTCTCTCTGTTCTTTATTTGTTTCTTTCTCTCTCTCTGTTCTTCCTTTCTCTTTCTCTGTTCTTTCTTTCTCTCTCTGTTCTTTCTTTCCCCTCTTTCTTTCTCTCTGTTCTCTCTTTCTCTCTGATCTTTCTTTCTTTCTCTCTGATCTTTCTCTCTCTCTCTGTTCTTTCTTTTTTCTCTCTCTGTTCTTTTTTTTTTCTCAGTACCAGTCAGTGTGCCCATAGTACCAGCCACTGTGCCCTCAGTACCAGTCAGTGCAAAATGGGTGTGTTTGGGGCGTGTATATGGGTGTGGCTAGTTGTGAAATGGGTGTGGTCAGTGGCGCGGCCTAAAATTTGCCGCAGGACAGAATGGAGCATGGAGGCCAGAATGGAGCACGGAGCTCCTGTGTATAATGTCACCGGTGATCACTGTATTACCTATACACTGACATTGTATACAGAGATCCTGTGTATAATGTCACCAGTCATCACTGTATTACCTGTACACTGACATTGTATACAGAGATCCTGTGTATAATGTCACCAGTGATCACTGTATTACCTGTACACTGACACTATATACAGAGCTCCTGTATATAATGTCACTGGTGATCACTGTATTACCTGTACACTGACACTATATACAGAGCTCCTGGGTATAATATCACCGGTGATCACTGTATTACCTGTACACTATGCACTATATACAGAGCTCCTGTGTATAATGTCACCGTCTTCGCCTTTTATCGGCGCCATCTTGTGACTGCAACTTCTGTCTGCGGGAAATCAGAAGAAGCAGAAACCCTCTATCAGGCCACATTCACACAGTCAATATTTACCTCACTATTTGTAGGCCAAAACAAGGAGTGGAACAATCAGAGGAAAAGTATAAGGATATGTTTCCACGTAGCGGAAACATTCAGTATTAGCTGCGGACTGAACACTGCATCCTACCGCAGTGGTTAATCTGCAGCGGCCAGATGTTCCAGCATAGTGGAGGAGAGTTTATGAAATCCCATCTCCACTATGCGTTCGATTACGTGGGTGACACACCCGCTAAACCGGACATACGGCGCGTATTTTCAGCAGCAGATGAAGGAAGGGAGACACACTAGTCATTACTAGTGGGTAGGTGGAGCCCACATAGGATAGAAACACCTCAGATTAAAAAAGTGTTGACCGGCCCCTCCAGCTTATAAGGCTCCTCCTACTCCAGCTCTCCAGTCTAAAATTTGAGGTCACAGAGGATAGTCGCTGCTGGAAGCAGCTCCTCAGAAATTTTTTTTATTTTAGTCGGACAGAGACTTGGACCGCCAGTGGTCTAGAGGTCTCAGGGGTCTCAGCGCTGCTGGACCCCCACCTCTCCCTTGGCGGATCTGTATTACCCTGTAAGGTGGTCCCTGCAGAACCCTGCCGGCCCTGGAGGATGAGGATTGCTTCCCTGGCGGGGACGCAGACCGCGCTTCTGGGGTCACTGCGTTCCCCGCCCTGGGGGGAAGCTACGGGCACAGCGCCACAAATCTCTGAGGGGTCCCTGTGGTGCTCAGCTGGGTGAGTACTCCACATTTTAATGTGTTTTGAGTGCTTCAGTGGCCGCTGCGGCAGCCGCTGCTACATGTATTCATGTGTGGTGATTGTGTACTTTTGTCCGCAGGTGGATGCCTGCAGGACATGGGAGCGGGAGCGGAGTGAGTCGCGCGTTTTTTGTTTTTTTTTAAACCGGTGGGGGCGTGGCTTCGCGCTTTCCCATTTTTTTCGCGGGCAGGAAGCGCTCTGAGCGTGCGCTTTACCCTGCCTTTTTCACTTCCGGCTTCTCTCCTCTAGCGCGTCGGCCATTACTGAAGGCCTCCTCGGGCTCCTCACTCTCCGCTCCCCCCGACCGACCGAAAGGAAGATACTACACCGCGGCCAGCTGGGTGAGTCGCTTCTACCTGTCAGGGCAGAAGCTTGACCCCCTCACACCCACAGCGCAGGAGGTACTGTCACACGGAACGCTCCCGCTATGATCACAATAGCGTTGCTTAATTTTGCGATTGTTTTTTTTTTTTTTTTGGTGATCGTTTTAATGTCGCTAGTAGCTGCCACAGTGGGCGATCTCATTGACGACGCATAAGTGGTTAGCGATCTCCTTAGCGACTTTGGCGGTCATTGCGAAGTACAATCCAGCGCAATATGTTAGCGATCTCGTTGGCGTTCTTGTTTAGTGTGGCATACCTTTGAAACACTGTCCTGCAGCTGTTACCTCATAAGAGGCACCTGGGGCTCGCACACCCTTTTCATTACACAAGGGTTGTGGGGAGTCTGCGACATTAACCCCTTCTTTGGCGGTTAACCCTTTATTGGGAGACAGCTGGGGTAGCTCTCTCTCTAAGAGCTTTAACCCTTCAGCGTACGTTTTGCCTTTGAAAACCACACTGTTCTAGTTGCTGACAGGTTTTTGACCTGCCATATACTGTGTGAGGGCATGTCAGATCAGGGTCCAGGAAGTGCGGACCGTCTCCCAGATCCGCTACAGGATCAGTCTCGCGTATCTGACACGCAGACCTCGACGGCATTAAGCGCAGCGGTCGGAGGTGTCAGTGATGACAAAATGGAGGCCCTCGCTCGCTCTATTAATGGCCTTTCTGACCTTCTAGGTTATTGGGTGTCAGCTAGATCCTCTCATGGTAGGAAGCGACACAGGCCGGTGCCTTCTTCCCCGCGTAGCGACTCGGAGATCTCTGGTATGGAGGGTTCCCCTTCAAGCTCGGATGGGGAAATGTCCGATTCGGATAAGGAGGATCGGCAGGGACACTCTGCCTCTCTTTTGAGCCGTACAGAGGCTTTTATTGGAGCCATGAGGGAGGCGTTACAGTTACCGGAGGAGGTAACTAGACGTCCTGGTAAGTCGGCCCGGATGTTTCAGGGGTCGCATAGGTCGCGATCAGCCTTTCCATCTCTGGACGAGCTTAATGGGGCAGTGGAGAAGGAACGCCTGTGTCCAGATAAACGTTTTCAGGGGACACGTTTTTTTTGAGACGCTATATCTGTGTACGACGGAGTTGATTGATAATTGGATTCCTTCTCCTGAAGTGGATGTCCCTTTATCCCAGCTTAGCAAATCCTCATTGCTTCCTGTTAAAGGGAAGGCGAGTCTGCAGGATCCGCTGGACAGAAAAACGGAGATGGCAGCGAAATCCATTTACGAGGCCGCGGGTCATGGATTCAGAGCAGTGCTAGGATCCATGTGTGCTTGTAAAGCTTCCCTGAGCTGGTTAGACCGTCTACGGACGGCGTGGCAAGATGGATCCCCACTATCCGAGGTAGAGGGGCTTTTCAAGTCATTGGAGGATGCAGCACGATATGGCAGTGATGCAGGTTTGGATACTGCCTCACTGCTGTCCAGGGCACAATCCTCGGCGATCACAGTCAGGAGAGCTCTGTGGCTTAGACAGTGGACCGGAGACGCGGTTTCCAAGCAAGGTTTGCTTTCTTTAGCTTACAAGGGTGGTCAGCTATTTGGATCTGACCTCACGGAGCTGATTGCCAAGGCAAAGGCAAAAGAAACGGCTTTACCGCAGCGAAGAGCTGTGTCTTCTGCGGCTGGCAGGCATAGTGCCGGTACTAGTCGGCGGTCCTTTCGGTCCAGAAACGCTCAGAAATCCTGCACTTCCTGGAAACAGAGCTTCCGCCAAGACAAGCAGGAAGCTGACAAAAAGACCGCTAAGGCGGACTGACACCAGGGCCTCACTCGAGGGCTCTCGAGTGGGAGGTCGCCTGCTCCAATTCGAACCGATTTGGGCTTCCCGCGTATCGGACGCCTGGGTGACGCGGGTTGTGTCGGCAGGCTATTTCATAGAGTTTCTTTCTCGACCCCTAGACAGTTTTTGCCAATCCCGCATTCCGTCAGAGCCCGAGCTATTTGCCGCTCTACTGCGGGAGGTCGATTCCCTTCTACAGAAGGGTGTGGTGGTACCAGTTACACCGGAGGACCGGGGAAGAGGGTTTTATTCCGACCTCTTTGTGGTCCCCAAAAAGGAGGACAAATTTCGCCCCATTCTAGATCTCAAAAGATTGAATTGGCATGTCCGCTCCCGGAAATTCCGCATGGAGTCACTTCGCTCCGTTGTGGCGGCCTTGTCGCAGAACGATTTTTTGGTGTCAATCGACATTCTCGACGCTTATTTGCATGTCCCCATCGGAAGGGCCCACCAACGCTTCCTTCGTTTTTGCCATAGGCCAGGACCATTACCAGTTTTGTGGCCCTGCCATTCGGGTTGGCCTCAGCACCCAGAGTTTTTACAAAAATTCTGGCTCCTCTCATGGCGATTCTGCGAAGACAGGGGGTTACGATTCTTCCCTATCTGGACGACCTTTTGATTGTGGCGTCCTCAAAGGAGGAGGCGGTGACGGCTCGCAATCTATCCCTTCAGCTCCTGGAAGACTTCGGGTGGCTGGTCAATTGGGAGAAGTCGTCTCTGGAACCGTCGCAGTCAATCCTGTTTTTGGGAATGCATTTCGACACGGTACGAGCAGTGGTGTCTCTGCCTCCAGACAAGCAAGCGAGTCTTCTTCGTCATGTACAGGTTATGAAGTTTGCGACAGCAATGTCCCTTCGAAGGTGTATGCGCCTTCTGGGTTTGATGGTGGCGTCAATGGAAGCAATTCCGTTTGCCCAATTTCATTCCAGGGCTCTCCAAATGTTCATCTTGAACCGTTGGGATCGATCGCAGTTTTCACTGGATTGCAGTGTCATCATCTCCCACAGGGTGAGAGAGCCTCTAGAATGGTGGTTACGTCCGGAAGCGTTATCCCTGGGGAAGTCCGATCATAACCACCGATGCCAGCCTGACCTGCTGGGGGGGTGTCTGGAACGATCTCTGGTTTCAGGGAATATGGTCGTTGGAAGAGTCTGTCCTGCCGATCAACATCCTGAAATTGAGGGCAATTTTCCTTTGCCTCCAACACTGGACGGTCCCTTTAAGCGGTCTACCAGTCCGAGTGCAGACAGACAACACGACGGCGGTCGTGTATATCAACCATCAAGGTGGGATGAGGAGCTTCAGGCTCATGATGGAAGTGTCTCGAATTTTGGTATGGGCCGAGGCCAGAGTGCCAGCCATCTCTGCGATTCACATTCCAGGAGTTCAGAATATCACAGCGGACTTCCTCAGTCGCGAAAAGATGGATCCCGGAGAATGGAGTCTTCATCCAAAAAATTTTGCACTGCTGTGCTCCCGTTGGGGAACTCCCCAATTGGATTTGATGGCATCCAGGTTCAATGCCAAGTTACCGACGTTCATGTCCAGGTACAAGGACTCGAACGCTGTGGCGGTGGATGCTCTGGTAGCTCCTTGGGACCAATTCGAGCTAATCTATGTGTTCCCGCCGATATCCTTACTTCCTCTGGTGTTGCGTCGGATCAGACTGGAGAGAGTCCCAGCTATGTTGATAGCCCCAGATTGGCCAAGGAGGACGTGATTCTCCACACTGGTGTCGCTTCTGGCAGCGCCTCCACTTCCACTCCCTCTTCGCCTGGACCTGTTAACCCAAGGGCCCGTTCGTCACCCGGACCTGAAGTCTCTGCGTTTGACGGCGTGGCTCTTGAGACCGAAATCTTGACCCGTCAAGGTTTTTCAGCCGAAGTCATTGCCACTCTGCGAGCTGCCAGAGGTCCGGCTACTACTAGGATTTATCACAAGACTTGGGAAGCCTTCTTTTCGTGGTGTTCGGGTTCTTCTAGGAACCCGAGGATTTTTTCCATTCCCAATTTGTTGGCCTTTTTGCAGTACGGGCTGGACAAGGGTTTGGCAGTTAGCACTCTGAAAGGACAGGTTTCTGCTCTGTCCTTGCTGTTTCGGAAGACTATCGCCTCGCGTAGGGACGTACGTTCCTTTTTTCGCGGGGTAACCCGTCAATTTCCGCCACGGAAGGCGCCTGTGTCTCCTTGGCGGCTCAATCTTGTCTTGGAGGCTCTTCAACAATGGGCCTTTTGAGCCTATGGACTCTGTTAATCTTTCCTTTCTCTCTTGGAAGGTTGCTTTCCTAGTGGCGGTCACTTCTTTGAGAAGGGTTTCTGAGTTGGCGGCTCTTTCTTGCTCGCCTCCTTTTCTGGAGTTTCACCCAGATCGCGTAGTGCTTTGCACACGGGGCGACTTTCTACCTAAAGTGGTGTCACAGTTTCATGTTAACCAGGATATTGTGTTGCCCTCGCTTTGTCCGGAGCCAAGGAATGCGAAGGAACGGGCCTTGCACACATTGGATTTGGTGTGGGCTTTGAAGTTCTATTTGTCTATTACTCAAAGTTTTCAGAAGTCGGATTCTCTGTTTGTGATTCCAGCAGGTCGTCGACGTGGGCAACGAGCTTCCAAGGATTCTATAGCTCGTTGGATTCGGTCGGCCATTTTAGAGGCTTACCGACTTAAGGGCGAACCTTGCCCGATTAAGATTCGAGCTCACTCCATAAGGGCTGTGGGTTCATCGTGGGCTTTTCATCAAGGAGCCTCGGCAGCTCAGCTCTGCCGGGCGGCGACCTGGCGCTCCGTCCACACATTTACAAAATTTTATAAGGTGGACGTCAGTGCTTCCGCTGATGCGGCCTTAGGACGTAGGGTCCTGCAGGCGGCTGTAGTTTAAAGTTCTTGTGAACTTGTAGTTAGCGCTAGTTGCGCATTTATTAGGTTGTTGGGTATCTGCCTCTTTTGGTTTTTTTGCCCACCCTTATTTTTGGACTGCTTTGGGACGTCCCACTAGTAATGACTAGTGTGTCTCCCTTCCTTCATCTGCTGCTGAAACACGGATTTTGGTAAGAACTTACCTGTAAAATCCTTTTCAGCGAAGAAGGAAGGGAGACACACATCCCTCCCATGGCAGAAGTGTGTTGTTGTGTTTTCAGATGCGGCGTGACCCTTCTCTGATAGCGATTATCTGGGCTGAGGTCGGCGCGCTAAGGCTCTGTTCCAGCATTGCCAGCTTATCGCAGTGGTCAGGTTCAGTGAGTAGTACCTGAGACTGTGTGTTTTTTTCTGTTATATGCATAACCTGTCTCCTTGTTTTTCTCTCTGAAATCCTTCAGAAGGGGTTATGTTGCTCCTCTGGTGATATTTGCTCTTCCTTAGCTTGGGTAGGAGGAGCCCTATAAGCTGGAGGGGCCAGTCAACACTTTTTTAATCTGAGGTGTTCCTATCCTATGTGGGCTCCGCCTACCCACTAGTAATGACTAGTGTGTCTCCCTTCCTTCTTCGCTGAAAAGGATTTTACAGGTAAGTTCTTACCAAAATCCGTGTTTCAGACAGCAGCATGTCTATTTACCTTGCAGTGACGCTCCTTCGCCGCAAGGTAAATAACACAGTCCTATGTATACCTTGCGGCGATTCCAGATGTGTTCAATGATTCACCGTGCGTACAATCCGGTACGTGGAAACGTACCCTAATAGAAACACCTCACCACTTCTGGATTTCTCACCCACTACCGATTTGACTTAGGGCCCCGTCTCACATAGCGATACACCAGCGATCCCGACAACGATCAGGATTGCTGGTGTTGTGAATGTTTTGGAAATGAATTCTGAGCAGAAGCTCCCTCTGATGGTTACAAACAGTACTGAACCATTCAATGAGGATTGGCACTCAGAAGTTACAGACTGGTCTGATATAAGGGAGGTTCCCTCCCATCATGGTTGCCGGTGATCAATTGTTCTTGTCTCAACTGTGGTTCCTGGTTCACTTGGAAGCTTGCTAAGTCTTGCCTCTTCTTCTGCTTTCAGATAAGATATTTTCTGTTTTTGTTTTTGTGCTTACCTTTTGCATATTTCTCTGCATTTCTGTGAGGTTAGCCAGGTTCCCCCCCGGGGGGCTTGGGCTCCTCTCAGTTCCACTGGAGCCATTGTTATTTGTTCATTTGCCTTTTCCAGTTTTTTCAGTGGCTGCGGCTTAGTTTTGTTACACCAGAGAACTGATTTAGGTGGTAGAGGTCGTGTGATCTCAGGTGTTTTTGCAATCAGTAGCGTTGGCATTTTTTAGGGTTGTTTTGGATTGCAGTGAGTATCCTTTCTATCCTTTTCTGTCTAGATTGGGCCCCAGCGTTTGCTCATACTATTTTCTGTCTGTGTCTGTATTTCCTCTTGGCTAACCGCCATTACATGTTTGGGGGCTTCCTATGTTCTTTGGGGATCTGCTCCGGGGCAGATAGCTTTCCTCTTTCTATCTTTAGGTGTAGTTAATCTCTCAGGCTGTGACGAGGCATCTAGGACCAAAGTAGGAACGCTCCACGGCTGCCTTTAGTTGTGGTGGTTAGTCAGGGTGCTGCAATCCAATAGATTCCAACTTCTCTGGTGTATTGCCGTTTTTGCCTGCTCTCCTCAGCTACCAAAACATAACACGCTGGTGTGTCGCTACATGATCGCTGCTGAGCTGCCAATCAGGACAGCGACACTGCTGGTAACGTCGCCTTGTTACCCGCAGTGTACGTTGGATACCAGCGCACTGATGCAGGGAGCTGGTAACCAAGGTACACGTCGGGTTTCCAGGCGCTGCACGGTGCCTGGAAACCCGCTGTGTACCTTGGTTACCATCTCCCCTGCAGCAGCGCGCTGGTATCCAACGTACACATCGGGTTTCCAGGCATAGCCCCGCGCCTGGAAACCTGATGTGTACCTTGGTTACCAGGAGATCGCTGGTTTCCTGCCTGTCACACGCAGCGATGCGTGCTGGCCAGTGGGAGACCAGCGATCAAAAGAAAGTCCTGGCATTTCTGACACGACCAGCGATTCACAGCAGGGGCCTGATCGCTGGTACGTGTCAGACATAGCGAGATCGCTGCTGAGATCGCTGTTTAGCAGCGATCTCGCTAGCGATCTCGCTATGTGAGACGGGGCCCTTACAAATACTGAGGTAAAATACTGACCAAATACTGAACTTGTGAATGTGGCTTTAGGCTGGTTTCACACATCCTGATATTTCTGGTACTGAAAAAAACGTTAGCGGAGATATCGGTGTCCATGTGTGTAAAACGTGTGGCAACTGAGTGCCGCATCAGTACCACACGGATGGCCAACGGGGAAGAAGCGCTAGAGTAAACACTGTTCACTGGCCGAGGGCGCACCTAAAATGAAGCAAGTTGATCACTTCACTCATTGAGTGCCTGAAGAATTGTAAAGATCGATGTTTCAAATATATTCCTATTTAAAAGTGTATGCATTTTACGGTACATGTGCGTCAGGTAAGGCTAGTAAAGAGTAAACCAGATTTATTTGTACTGATTTTTCTACGGGGGGTCGCCATTTTGCAGTTCGCCTCAGGCACCAGAGAGGCTTCTCTATCCAACACAGACAACTTCTGTTGACCATTGCAAAATTTGCCACCCAGATATCTATTGCTCCTCTTAATCTTTGCGATTAGGCTATATTCATATCTATTTGAAATGTTTGTATACTGTTCCATTTTTTTGGACAGAAGACACACCCATTGAGTATGTCCTTTTCTGATCTGAATAGGACATGCCCTACGTCTCACAGATCTCACACTTAGGCTGGAGTCAGACGGCCGTATTTCTCGTGCGATAATCGCATCGCACTGCACGGACTGGCCTGACACCTCTCCTGACCTGAGCAAGACAGCGTGAAGAATTACTATGCAGAGGTCAAGCTCAGGTCAGGAGAGCAGACAGCCAGGACGAGTTTTACAATGCGATTCTCGCACGTGAAATACGGCAGTGTGTCTCTGCCCTTAAATGTGAGATTTTTACCGATGTGTGAAGAGGTCCATTAAACTCTATGGTTCATAGGCTGGTCAAGAAAAAAGTGGCCACCACATGGACATTTCACATGGATGTGTGCAGGCAGGCTCTGTAAACATAATCCTCATCTGACTGGGTTCTTTACTTGTGTCACTGCCTGAAGTATAACTCACCTGCTGTATCTCAATACCATGGCTATTAAGTACAATTGAACCAAATTACATTGTAATTCTGCTTCTCCCACAATATAGAGACACTATTACAAAAACTAGTTTGGCAGTATAGCTTTGCTTGCTATGATATTCTGTATAGATAATAAGGTAAGAATGAATGCTCATGCAACCTGTTGTCATACGCTAGGTGAGAAGGGACTTTGGATATATTCAGCAATATATTTCAGAAGTTCTTAAAGTTCATGTGCTGAACACTTTTTGAAAAAAGCGTTACTGAAAGCATAGTGAAAATGGGGTCATAATAGAAAGAAGTATGTCTTTTTGACAATACTATATTTTTTAGGGCATACTAAGGTAATGAAAGGGGCAAATCTACCGTATATACTCGTGTATAAGCCGAGATTTTCAGCACCTTTTTTTGTGCTGAAAATGCCCCCTCGGCTTATACACGAGTCATAGGGCAGAAACCAGCGGGGGAGGGGATGCAGCGGCAGGAGCCGGTGGCTGGGACATCATACTCACCCTCCCCGTGCCATCGCTGAACGTCCCTGCAATCCTGCGTTCTCCCCGGCTTACTGCAGCTCTCCAGCGCTGAGCGGTGACGTAATAACCGCTCATTAAGGTCATGTAATATGGACGCGACGCCACTCCCATAGGCGTGGCCTCCATATTCATGGCCTTAATGAGCGGTATTACATCACCGCTCAGCGCTGGAGAGCTGCAGAAACTGGGGAGAACGCAGGATTTCTGGCTGGGACGTTCAGCGATGGCACGGGGAGGGTGAGTATGATGGAGGAGGATGGGGGGAGCATGGAGGAGGACAAGGAGCACGGAGCAGGATGGGGGGGAGGATGGTGAGCACGGAGCAGAACGGGGGAGGACGGAGAGCATGGAGCAGAACGGGGGAGGACGGAGAGCACGGAGCAGGACGGGGGGGAGGACGGAGAGCACGGAGCAGGACGGGGGTGGGCACAGAGGAGAATGGGGGAGTGCAGAGCTGGATGGGGGAGCACGGAGCAGGACGGGGGAGGATGGAAAGCATGGAGCAGGACAGGATAATGGAGCAGGAGGAGGGGAGCACAGAAGAGAATGGGGGCACACAGAGCTGGATGGGGGAGCACAGAGCAGGACGGCAACTTATACACTCGGCTTATACGCGAGTCAATAAGTTTTCCAAGTTTTTTGTGGCAAAATTAGGGGGGTCGGCTTATACACGGGTCGGCTTATACATGAGTATATACGGTAATTGGGTCTTTTCTAATTTGCCAGAGTGAAGAACTCCACTTAGAAAACCATTTTTGAGCCATGTAACTGGTATAGCAATATTTATTGGGAAACCACCCTTCCTCTGCTGCCCTCTGCAATAATCTCTTGGAGAATCATGTGTCCAATTGATAGCTAATAATTAGCACTTCTTATTACACTCTGACAACAAATAACTAATACTGTAGGCTTCTGGATTGTAATAACATTTATTTACTATTTTGTTCTAAAAAAAATGGACCTATTCCCTTTACTCTTTTAAGGACACATAGTTTACATATAGTCTTCATTCCTATACTATATTGCACTAAATTATACAACCCCAATTCCAAAAAAGTTGGGACGCTGTGCACAATATTATGAAACTAAGAATTTAATTATTTGCAAATCTTTTATAGTAACATTTTATTTACAACAGAACAGAGAACACAGATCGTAAGGTGAAAGTCAGGCATTTTTTAAATTTCATTAGAAAAAATTTAGCTAATTTAGACGGCAGCAACACGTCTCAAAAAAAATATTGGCGTAAGGTTAACAAAAAGCTGGAAATGTAAGTGCTACTAATGAAAAACAGTGTAAGGTCAATCAAGTCAAGTCAGATGACTGTGCATAAAGAGCATGTTAGAGAGGCAAGGAATGAACCGGTCGCCTGCAGTCCACATCTTTCACCAACAGAAAACATTTGGAGCATTTTGAAATGAAAACTCCTGCAAAGACCTAGAACTGTTCAGCAGCTAGAATCCTACATCAGATAAGAATGGAGCAATATTCCTTTCCCCAAACCCAGCAATTGTTTTTTTCATGTCCCAGACTGTTGTAAGAAGAGCGGATACTACACAATGGTAGACATGGCTTGTTTTATACTTTTTTTTAAGATATGTTTCGGCATTAATTTCTATATGAGTTAGTTTTTCAAATGAAATATAAAAATGTCTAATGTTCATCTTCTGATCTATGTTATGTTATGAATACAATATGGCTTTATGAGATTCACAGATCAGCGCATTACTGTTTTCTTTACATTTTACACAATGTCCTAACTTAGAATTGGGGTTGTACTAACATCTCTACTACTAATGTAGACGTTCTCCCAAAGACTGGTAACTGTACAGACTGTTGTTTTTTTTTAATAAATATGTCACATTGTAATGATGCTTATGTAAAATGCGCACAGCCAACATTGAGAATCATGTGAACAATAGTGCAGCGGTCTCAAGGGGGCGCCAAAGGAATAATGGACAATTTAACCCCTTAACCCCCAAGGGTGGTTTGCACGTTAATGACCGGGCCAATTTTTACAATTCTGACCACTGTCTCTTTATGAGGTTATAACTCTGGAACGCTTCAACGGATCTTCGCGATTCTGAGATGTTTTCTCGTGACATATTGTACTTCACGTTAGTGGTAAAATTTCTTCCATATAACTTGTGTTTATTTTTGAAAAAACGTAAATATGGCGAAAATTTAGAAAATTTTGCAATTTTCAAACTTTGAATTTTTATTCCCTTAAAACAGAGAAATATGTCACACAAAATAGTTAAGAAATAACATTTCCCACATGTCTACTTTACATCAGCACAATTTTGGAACCAAATTTTTTTTTTCTTAGGAAATTATAAGGGTTAAAAGTTGACCAGCGATTTCTCATTTTTACAACAAAATTTACAAAGCCATTTTTTTTAGGGACCACCTCATATTTGAAGTCACTTTGAGGGGTCTATATAGCAGAAAATACCCAAAAGTGACACCATTCTCAAGGTACTCAAAACCACATTCAAGAAGTTTATTAACCCTTCAGGTGCTTCACAGGAGCTGAAGCAACTTGGAAGGAAAAAATGAATATTTAACTTTTTAGCCACAAAAATGATCTATTACAAACTTTTTTTTATTTTCACAAGGGTAAAAGAAGCAAATGGACAGATAAAGTTGTTGTGCAATTTCTCCTGAGTACACCAATAGCCAATATGTGGAGGAAAACCATTGTTTGGGCACACGGCAGAGCTCGTAAGGGAAGGAGCGCCGTTTGACTTTTTCAAACTAAAATTGGCTGGAATTGAGATTGGACGCCATGTCGTGTTTGGAGTGCCCCTGATGTGCCTAAACAGTGGAAACCCCCACAAGTGACACCATTTTGGAAACTAGACCCCCTAAGGAACTTATCTAGATCTGTTGTGAGCACTTTGAACCCCAAGTGTTTCACAAAAGTTTATAATGCCTGGGTCTGAAAAATAAAAAAAACAATTTTCCACAAAAATGATTTTTTAGTCCCAAATTTTTTATTTTTCCCAAGGAAATTGGACCCCAAAAGTTGTTGTCCAATTTGTCCTGAGTACGCGGATACCCCATATGTGGGGGGGGAAACTGTTTGGGCGCACAACAGGGCTTGGAAAGGAAGTAGTAACGTTTTGGAATGCAGACGTTGATGGGGGTCATGTTCCGTTTGCAGTGCCCCAGATGAGCCTAAACAGTGGAAACCCCCCACAAGTGACCCCATTTTGGAAACTAGACCCCCTAAGGAGCTTATCTAGATCTTTGGTGAGCACTTTGAACCCCCAAGTGCTTCACACAAGTTTATAATGCCCGAGCATGAAAATAAAAAATCCATTTTTTTCCCACAAAAATGATCTTCTGGTCACTAATTTTTTATTTTCCAAAGGGTAACAGGAGAATTTGGACCACAAAAGTTGATGTCCAATTTGTCCCGAGTACGATGATACCCGATATGTGGGGGGGAACCACTGTTTGGGCGCATAGCAGAGCTCGGAATGGAAGGAGCACCATTTGACTTTTTCCAAACTAAATTGGCTGGAATTGAGATTGGACGCCATGTTGCATTTGGAGAGCCTCTGATGTGCCTAAACAGTGGAAACCCCCACAAGTGACCCCATTTGGGAAACTAGACCCCCTAAGGAACTTATCTAGATCTTCGGTGAGCAATTTGAACCCCAAAGTGCTTCACACAAGTTTATAACGTAGAGCCGTAAAATTAAAAAATCATATTTTTTCCACAAAAATGATCTTTTCACCCCAATTTTTATTTTCCCAAGGGTAACAAGACTCCAAAAGTTATTGTGCAATTTGTCCTGAGTGCGCTGATACCCCATATGTGGGGGTAAACCACTGTTTATGTGCATGGCAGAGTTTGGAAGGGAAGGAGCGCCGTTCGACTTTTTCAACACAGAATTGGCTGGATGCCATGTCGTGTTTGGAGAGCTCCTGATCTGCCTAAACAGTGGAAACCCCCAACAAATGACACCATTTGGAAACTAGACCCCTCAAGGAACTTATCTAGATGTGTGGTGAGCACTTTGAACCCCGAAGTGCTTCACAGAAGTTTATGACGTACAGCCGTAAAAATAAAAAATCTTTTTTTTTTTTACAAAAATGATTTTTTCGCCCCCAATATTTTATTTTCACAAGGGTAACAGGAGAAATTGGACCCCAAAAGTTGTTGTCCAATTTGTCATGAGTACGCTGATACCCAATATGTGGGAGAAAACTACTGTATGGGTACACGTTGGGGCTCGGAAGGGAAGTAGTGACGTTTTGGATTGCAGACTTTGATGGAATGGTCTGGGTGCGTCATGTCGCATTTGGAGAGCCCCTGATGCACCTAAACAGTGGAAACCCCCCACAAGTGACCACATTTTGGAAAATAGACCCCACAAGGAACTTATCTAGATGTGTGGTGAGCACTTTGAACCCCGAAGTGCTTCACAGAAGTTTATAACGTACAGCCGTAAAAATAAAAAATCTTTTTTTTTTTTACAAAAATGATTTTTTCGCCCCCAATATTTTATTTTCAAAAGGGTAACAGGAGAAATTGGACCCCAAAAGTTGTTGTCCAATTTGTCATGAGTACGCTGATACCCAATATGTGGGAGAAAACTACTGTATGGGTACACGTTGGGGCTCGGAAGGGAAGTAGTGACGTTTTGGATTGCAGACTGATGGAATGGTCTTGGGGCATTATGTCGCATTTGGAGAGCCCCTGATGCACCTAAACAGTGGAAACCCCCACAAGTGACCCCATTTTGGAAAATAGACCCCACAAGGAACTTATCTACAGTCATGCCCAAAAGTTTTGAGAATGACACAAATATTAATTTTTACAAAGTCTACTGCTTCACTTTTTCTAATGGCAATTTGCATATACTCCAGGATGTTATAAAGAGTGATCAGCTTAACAGCAATTACTTGCAAAGTCAATATTTGGCTAGAAAATGAACTTTATCCCCCAAAACACATTTCAACATCATTGCAGCCCTGCCTCAAAAGGACCAGCTAACCTCTTTTCAGTGATTGCTCCATTAACACAGGTGTGGGTGTTGATGAGGACATGGCTGGAGATCAATCTGTCATGATTAAGTAAGAATGACACCACTGGACACTTTAAAAGGAGGCTGGTGCTTGGCATCATTGTTTCTCTTCTGTTAACCATGGTTATCTCTAAAGAAACATGTGCAGTCATCATTGCAATGCACAAAAATGGCCTAACAGGGAAGAGTATCGCAGCTAGAAAGATTGCACCTCAGTCAACAATCTATCGCATCATCAAGAACTTCAAGGAAAGAGGTTCCATTGTTGCCAAAAAGGCTCCAGGGCGCCCAAGAAAGACCAGCAAGCGCCAGGACCGTCTCTTAAAAGTGTTTCAGCTGCGGGATCGGGCTACCAGCAGTGCAGAGCTTGCTCAGGAATGGCAGCAGGCAGGTGTGAGTGCATCTGCACGCACTGTGAGGCGGAGACTCTTGGAGCAAGGCCTGGTCTCAAGGAGGGCAGCAAAGAAGTCACTTCTCTCCAGAAAAAACATCATGGACAAACTGATATTCTGCAAAAGGTACAGGCAGTGGACTGCTGAGGACTGGGGTAAAGTTATTTTCTCTGATGAATCCCCTTTTCGATTGTTTGGGACATCAGGAAAACGCCTCATTCGGAGAAGACAAGGTGAGCGCTACCACCAGTCTTGTCTCATGCCAACTGTTAAGCATCCTGAAACCATTCATGTGTGGGGTTGCTTCTCAGCCAATGTAATCGGCTCTCTCACAGGCTTGCCTAAAAACACAGCCATGAATAAAGAATGGTACCAGAATGTCCTCCAAGAGCAACTTCTCCCAACCCTCCAAGAGCAGTTTGGCGATCAACAATGCCTTTTCCAGCATGATGGAGCACCTTGCCATAAAGCAAAGGTGATAACTAAATGGCTCAAGGAACAAAACATAGAGATTTTGGGTCCATGGCCTGGAAACTCCCCAGATCTTAATCCCATTGAGAACTTGTGGTCAATCATGAAGAGATGGGTGGACAAACAGAAACCTAAAAATTCTGACAAAATGAAAGCATTGATTGTGCAAGAATGGACTGCTATCAGTCAGGATTTGGTCCAGAAGTTGATTGAGAGCATGCCAGGGAGAATTGCAGAGGTCCTGAAGAAGAAGGGTCAACACTGCAAATATTGACTTGCTGCATTAACTCATTCTAACTGTCAATATAAGCTTTTGTTACTCATATGTTTGCAATTATATTTCTGTCTGTGATAAAAACATCTGTCAAACACACACATAAAAACCAGAGGGCAGCAGATCGTGTGAAAATATAATATTTGTGTCATTCTCAAAACTTTTGGCCATGACTGTAGATGTGTGGTGAGCACTTTGAACCCCGAAGTGCTTCACAGAAGTTTATAACCTACAGCCGTAAAAATAAAATTTTTTTTTTTTTTACAAAAATGATTTTTTCGTCCCCAATATTTTATTTTCACAAGGGTAACAGGAGAAATTGGACCCCAAAAGTTGTTGTCCAATTTGTCATGAGTTCGCTGATACCCAATATGTGGGAGAAAACTACTGTATGGATACACGTTGGGGCTCGGAAGGGAAATAGTGACGTTTTGGATTGCAGACTGATGGAATGGTCTGGGGGCATCATGTCGCATTTGGAGAGCCCCTGATGCACCTAAACAGTGGAAACCCCCCACAAGTGACCCCATTTTGGAAAATAGACCCCACAAGTAACTTATCTAGATGTGTGGTGAGCACTTTGAACCCCGAAGTGCTTCACAGAAGTTTATAACCTACAGCAGTAAAAATAAAACATTTTTTTTTTTTTACAAAAATGATTTTTTTCGTCCCCAATATTTTATTTTCACAAGGGTAACAGGAGAAATTGGACCCCAAAAGTTGTTGTCCAATTTGTCATGAGTACGCTGATTCCCCATATATGGGGGTAAACCACTGTTTAGGTGCATGGCAGAGTTTCGAAGGGAAGGAGCGCCGTTCGACTTTTTCAACACAGAATTGGCTGGATGCCATGTCGTGTTTGGAGAGCTCCTGATCTGCCTAAACAGTGGAAACCCCCAACAAATGACACCATTTTGGAAACTATACCCCTCAAGGAACTTATCTAGATGTGTGGTGAGCACTTTGAACCCCGAAGTGCTTCACAGAAGTTTATAACGTACAGCTGTAAAATAAAAATCTTTTTTTTTTTTTTTACAAAAATGATTTTTTCGTCCCCAATATTTTATTTTCACAAGGGTAACAGGAGAAATTGGACCCCAAAAGTTGTTGTCCAATTTGTCCTGAGTACGCTGATACCCAATATGTGGGAGAAAACTACTATATGGGCACACGTCGGGGCTCGGAAGGGAAGTAGTGACGTTTTGGATTGCAGACTTTGATGGAATGGTCTGGGGGCGTCATGTCGCATTTGGAGAGCCCCTGATGCACCTAAACAGTGGAAACCCCCCAAAAGTGACCCCATTTTGGAAAATAGATCCCACAAGGAACTTATCTAGATGTGTGGTGAGCACTTTGAACCCACAGAAGTTTATAACCTACAGCCGTAAAAATAAAAATTTTTTTTTTTTTTTTACAAAAATGATTTTTTTCGTCCCCAATATTTTATTTTCACAAGGGTAACAGGAGAAATTGGACCCCAAAAGTTGTTGTCCAATTTGTCATGAGTACGCTGATACCCAATATGTGGGAGAAAACTACTGTATGGATACACGTTGGGGCTCGGAAGGGAAATAGTGACGTTTTGGATTGCAGACTGATGGAATGGTCTGGGGGCATCATGTCGCATTTGGAGAGCCCCTGATGCACCTAAACAGTGTAAACCCCCCACAAGTGACCCCATTTTGGAAAATAGACCCCACAAGGAACTTATCTAGTTGTGTGGTGAGCGCTATGAAGCCCCAAGTGCTTCACAGAAGTTTATAACGTACAGTCGTAAAAACAAAAAATCATTTTTTTTTTTAAAAAAAATGATATTTTTACCCCCAGTTTTTTATTTTCCCAAGGGTAACAGAAGAAATAGGACAAATTGCACAATAACTCTTGGGGTCCAGAGTACGCTGATACCCATATGCGGGGGTAAACTACTGTTTGGGCGCATGGCAGAGCTCAGAAGTGAAGGAGCACCGTTTGACTTTTTCAATGCAGAATTGGCTGGAATTGAGATCAGACGCCATGTCACATTTGGAGATCCCCTGATGTGCCTAAACAGCGGAAACCCTCCAATTCTAACTCCAACCCTAACCCCAACACACCCCTAACCCTAGTCCCAACCCTAACCACAAACCTAACCCTAACACACCCATAACCCTAATCCCAACCCTAACCCTGATCCTAACTTTAGCGCCAACCCTAACCCTAACTTTAGCCGCAACCCTAACCCTAATGGGAAAATGGAAATAAATACTTTTTTTTAATTTTATTATTTTTCCCTAACTAAGGTAGTGATAAAGGGGGGTTTGATTTACTATTTATAGCGGGTTTTTATGATTGGCAGCTATCACACTAAAAGACGCTTTTTATTGCAAAAAATAGTTTTTGCATCACCTCATTTTGAGAGCTATAATTTTTGTATATTTTGGCCCACAGAGTCATGTGAGGTCTTATTTTTTGCGGGACGAGGTGACTTTTTTATTGGTACCATTTTTGAGCATGTGACTTTTTTGATTGCTTTTTATTTCGATTTTTGGGAGGTTAGAATGAACAAAAATCAGCAATTCATGAATTTCTTTTGGGGGAGGCGTTTATACCGTTCCGCGTGTGGTAAAATTGATAAAGCAGTTTTATTCTTTGGGTCAGTACGATTACGGCAATACCTCATTTATATTTTTTATGTTTTGGCACTTTTATAGAATAAAACCAATTTTATATAAAAAATTATTATTTTTGCATCGCTTTATTCTGCGAGCTATAACTTTTTATTTTTTTCGTTGATGATGCTGTATGGCAGCTCATTTTTTGCGGGACAAGATGACGTTTTCAGCGGTACCATGTTTATTTATATCCGTCTTTTTGATCGCGTGTTATTCCACTTTTTTTTGGCGGTATGATGATAAAGCATTGATTTTTTGCTTTTTTTTTTTTTTTAAGGGGTTCACTGAAGGGGTTAACTAGTGGGACAGTTTTATAGGGGGGGTTGTTACGGACGCGGCGATATCAAATATGTGTACTTTTATTGTTTTGGTTTTTTTATTTACAGGAAAAAATGAATTTATTGGGGAATATTTTTTTTTTTTTTATGATTTTTTTAAACAATTTTTATTTTTATTTTTTTAACTTTTTTACTTTGTCCCGGGTGGGACATCACTGTATAGGGTCAGATCGCTGGTGTGACAGTGTGCACAGCACTCTGTCACACCAGCGATCGCTCTGGCATCGCTGCAGGCTTCTCAGTGCCTGCTCTCAGCAGGCACTGAGGAAGCTGCCTCCCTGCAGGACCCGGCGCCATCTTGGATCCGGGGACCTGGAGGGAGGACGGACCCTCGGAACAGCGCGACACATCGCGCTGCTCTGAGGATCTCAGGGGAGCGCGCAGGGAGCCCCCTCCCTGCGCGATCCTCCCCTGTGCCCCCGGTACACCGCGATCATGTTTGATCGCGGTGTGCCAGGGGTTAATGTGCCGGGAGCGGTCCGTGACCGCTCCTGACACATAGTGCCGGGTGTCAGCTGTGATAATCAGCTGACACCCGGCCGCGATCGGCTGCGCTCCCCCCAGGAGCACGTCCGATCGCTGGTACGTACTATCCCGTCCATGGTCATACGGGCCCAGGTACCATGGACGGGATAGTACGTCGGATGGCAGTAAGGGGTTAATAAATAATAACCAAACTTTATTCTTTCTCCAATACCACTGCCACAATCGACGGTCCAAATAGTCTTCATCAGGTGGGGTAAAGGAGAATCTTACAATGGCAACTTTATAAAGGGTGGTAATTAACATAATTTAGACCACATGTTGTGTTCATTTTAACCTTTTCGTTGCAAAACTCCATATAAAACATTCATTGTCAATTAACCTCTTATTACCCCTTAAAACCAGTATTGACACTCCTATTAAAAAACCCTACATGGATTCATAAACTCACAATTTTAAACATTTTTTTTACAATGATTAGATCTCTTATACAGGTTATTTTCCGCCATTTTATTTGAAAGTGTACTGTCCCTTTAAGAAATTAAACTTTTGAATTGGGGGTTGAAAATTGCAGTATAACACCCCGGCTCTGACTGACAGCCAGCTCTGTAGTGACATTAGCCGCGCCTCTATGACTGAAAGCCAGAGACTGCTGGGAGGAATAAGATCATTTCCTCCCAGTAGCTGGGCTCTCAGTGCAGTGGCTGCATGGCTTCAAAATTCTATTAACTTGCAGATTAACCAATTATCTGCAGTTTCATAGTGTTTTTTTCACATGACAGGTTCTCTTTAACTGTCTAGTCCTATTAGGTTTGAACGAGTCTTTGGAGAGCAAAATATACTAAAATGTACTCTGAACACTTTCAGTTCATTTTATTGTATACTTATACCTTTTATCTTAATATATCGTATGTCTTTTTTATATTCCTTTTTGGTTGGGAAAAGTGGTCTACTATTTTCCTCGGATAAGCATTTCTTGATTAGATGTTCCATACTTCCATCGTCAATTTTCTTCTTTACACCATTGCTTCTATCTTTTTAGCTAAACTTTCTTATTTATACATGTAGGAAAAAAGAAAGACCTGCAGAAAGTACTGTATAAGTGTATTGATTTTTGCTATTTCACTTTTTATTTATTTTTTTTGTAAAACGAAATGAAATTCAGAACTAAAAGTAGTCTTTATGCATTTCAAAATGTCAAAAAAGGCTGTGTTTTCATAATTTTATTGACCATGCAGTCTAAAACAAAATGACCCTTCCTTTAAAATATGAATTCTAGTTGGGTATTTGTTGATTGAATTTAGCATTTTATATTCTTGCTGAGTTTCAGTGTTTATATGAGTAGCATCCTAAGGGGGGGGGGCACGCGTGTGGGGTCTGGCACGCGTATTTCTACAGCATAAGTATCACTGCAGCAAAAGTATCAAGAAGCTGCAGTTATTTCAATGGCTGAGAATTAACATCCATCTCCTCTCTTCACACAGGTACAATCTCTGCTACAATCCCTGCTTGCTGTCATCTGATTTTTACCACTCTGCAATATTTACTTTATTGTATATAACATTGCCTTCTGAATGTTTGCTAAATTCATTTGTTGCATTGTACTCAATACTTACTGCTGTATATCTATGTTGGGGCTAGTAGAGATGTTATCAGGTGCAAGGTGTTACCAGCATATGGATGTAGCCAGGACCTGTGCCTTTGATTGTGCAAGCTCCCCTGGTGTACTAGGCAATTGCTAATTTATCCCAAACCAGTTCCCACAATCCCTCTCACCTGATCCTCTACTCAGTCCTATATATTTACTAGCATCCTAAGGGGGGCACGCGTGTGTGGTCTGGCACGCGTATTTCTGCAGCAAAAGTATCAAAAAGCTGCAGTTATTTCAACGGAAGTTAGTCACGGCAGGAGTCAGGACCCCACACTATGTATCTGTCTCTTTTGGGTATGTCTGCTGAGTAAGCACTTCTTATTACTTGTATCTAGCTTTTCTATTAACCCTCTTACTCCTTCACCATGTTTAGATATGCCCTCACAGTGTTTGCTCCGTTAATCCTCACTCTCCTTCGCTATCCCCAAACCCCAGCACCCTCTAATGAGATAATCATCTCCCTCTTACCTCCCCACCTGACCTCCTCTGTTGACCTGTTGACCTGCTCCTCAGCCTCAAATCTGTCCTAATAAAACATAAAACAAGCCGCCCACTCTCCTCCTCCCACCTGCTCCCCCTTTCTCTGCTTCTCTTCACTGATGGTGATATATCTCCCAATCCTGGACCCCCACAGCTTATACCCCCCATTACTACCCCTTCCTACCGCGTCCTATCTAATAAGAACTACCGCAATCTTTCCCACGTAAAACCTGTGCCATTGACAGCCACCCCCCTGCTCCCTCTCTCTGGAGCACTCTGGAATAAGCTTCATGTGATTCATGACCTCTTTCTCTCTCGCAATCTTGCCTTTCTAGCCCTCACAGAAACATGGCTGACACCCTCTGACACCGCATCCCCTGCTGCGCTGTGTTACGGCGGCCTCCACTTCACCCACATTCCTCGCCCTGGCAACAGACACGATGGAGTAGTGGGTGTTCTCCTTTCCTCTAACTGCACCTTTAACCCAATCCTATCTCTTCCCTCCCTAATCCTCCCATCTTATGAAGTCCACTCTGTCCACATCTACTCTCCCTCCAACCTCCAAGTGTCCGTCATATACCGACCTCCGGGCCCGACCACTGCCTTCATTGACCAATTCTCTTCTTGGCTTCTTCACTTTCTTTCCACTGACATCCCCACTATCATCATGGGTGACTTCAACATTCCCACTGATACCCTTCAGTCGGCAGCCTCTAAACTCCTGTCCCTTACTTCATCCTTTGGACTTACTCAGTTGTCCTCCGCATCAACCCACACAGACGGACATACATTAGACCTGGTCTTCACCCGCCTCTGCTCTCTATCTAACTTCACCACCTCCCCTCTCCCTCTATTTGACCACCATCTGCTCACTTTCTCATCTCTGTCCTCCTCTCCAGTCACCCATGTCCAGCAACATGCGCACCCCCGCAGAAACCTTGCACACCTAGACACCCACACGCTCTCTGACTCTAATCTACCACTGGCATCCATATCCTCACTCCACAACACAGACAGAGCCAATGCTTTTCATAATTCCACTCTCGCATCAGCTATTGACACCGTCGGCCCTCTCGTTTATGGCAGAGTGCGACGTACCAACAGACAACCCTGGCACAATAACACCACTAAAAATCTTCGGCAAGTGTCAAGGATTGCGTTGGAAGAAAACAAATTCGCAAGACGACTTCACTGCATTCAAACAGGCAACACTCGCTTTCAAATCTGCCCTCACCTCTGCTCAGGCCTACTTCACAACCCTCTCATCTTCCCTATCCTACAACCCCAAACAGTTATTCAATACTTTTAACTCCCTCCTCCGCCCACCACTGCCCCCTCCTACCTCCCTCATTTCTGCTGAGGACTTTGCCACACACTTCAAAAATAAGATCGACCAAATAAGGCAAGTCTTCATTGTTCAACCACCACAACCCCTTTGTATACCAGACCAATGCCCAAACCCCATAACCTCCCTCTCCAACATCACTGAAGCTTAATTGTCTCCTCTCCAAATCGCACCTCACAACCTGTGCACGTGACCCCCATCCCACCTCCTCCCCAATTTCACCACCACTATTACCCCATCCCTAATACACCTCTTCAACATATCACTAACTTCCGGTACCTTCCCTTCTGCTTTCAAACATGCCACAATCACACCTATCCTTAAAAAGCCAACCCTCAACCCAACCGCTATGTCCAGCTATAGCCCAATATTGCTGCTCCCATTCACTTACAAACTCCTGGAGCTACACATACACGCTGAACTTTCCTCCCACCTCTCATCTAACTTGCTCTTTCACAATCTACAATCTGGTGTCCGCCCCCATCACTCCACTGAGACAGCCCTGACGAAAATTACTAACGACCTACTTACAGCCAAAGCGAACGGACAATACTCTATACTCTTGCTTCTTGACCTGCCCTCTGCTTTTGACACAGTTGAACACTGCCTTCTACTACAAATCCTCTCCTTCTTTGGCATCAAGGACCTCGCCCTATCCTGGATCTCCTCATACCTTTCCAACCGCACATTCAGCATCTCCCACTCCCACACTACCTCCTCGTCCCACCCTCTCTCTGTTGGAGTCCCCCAAGGCTCTGTTCTAGGACCCCTACCCTTCTCAATCTATACACTTGAAAGAAACCCATATCCATAATTCATGCAAAGATTGTTAAATACAATAAGATAAATACATAAATATACCAACAAAAAATTATTATAAAAAACCTTTATTATATCATGGTTTAACACAGTATATAAAAACAAATAATTAAAAAACACACCAAAAAAATGAATATATATATGGCACACAGGTATATGGTCAGTGAAAAATAACACAGTTCAACATGAAGTTTCAACACACAAAATGAATATAATGTTCAGAAGATAATAATAAGGTTCAAGGTAAACTTTCTATCCACCAAGAAACAATAAATACCGAATGGTCTGCCATTCTCCTACATGCAGATTAATACATAAGCTATTTTATTAATTTTATCAATTTTATTGGAAATTATTTATTTTTCTGCTGTTATTTTACTCAATCTATACACTTGGCCTGGGTAACTCATAAAGTCCCACAGATTCCAGTACCACCTGCTGATGACACTCAGATCTATCTCTCTGGCCCAGATGTCACCTCTCTGCTGTCCAGAATCCCGGAATGTCTATCAGCCATATCCTTCTCCTCTCGCTTCCTCAAACTCAGTGTGGACAAATCTGAACTCATCATCTTCCCCCATCTCACAGATCTTCCTTACCTGACCTATCTATCACAATTAATGACATCACGCTTTCCCCGTACCGGAAGTCCACTGCCTCGGATTAACCCTGTCCTTCAAACCACACATCCAAGCTCTTTCTACCTCCTGTCGCCTCCAGCTCAAAAATATTTACAGAATCCGTCCTTTCCTCAACCCTCAATCTACTAAAATGATTGTGCATGCCCTCATCATCTCACGCCTCGTCTACTGCAACATCCTTTTCTGTGGCCTCCCTGCTAACACCCTCGCACCTCTCCAGTCCATCCTTAACTCTGCTGCCCAACTAATTCATCTCTCTCCTCGCGACTCCTCTGCTTCTCCCCTCTGCAGATCTCTTCACTGACTTCCATTCCCTCAACGTATCCAGTTCAAATTACTAATACTGACCTGCAAGGCCATCTATAACCTGTCTCCCCATATGTCTCTGAACTAATCTCCCGAAACCTTCCCTCACGTAATCTCCAGCCCTCCCAAGACCTCCTTCTCTCCTCCACACTTATTCGCTCCTCACACAGCCGCCTCCAAGACTTCTCCCGAATATCCCCCATCCTCTGGAATTCTTTGCCCCAACACGTCTGACTATAAACCACATTCGGATCCTTTAGACCGAACCTGAAAACCCACCTCTTCAGGAAAGCTTGCAGCCTGCAATGATCCCGCTACCTCCTCAAAACTACCGGAGATATCGCCTCAACCAACACCGGAACTGCTTCAACACCCCACCCTGCTGTCTCCTTCCCCACCATCTTGTACAATGTAAGCCCGAAAGGGCAGAGTCCTCTCCCCTCTGTATCAGTCTGTCATTGTTAGTTTGTTTACTGTAAGTGATATCTGTCATTTGTATGTAACCCCTTCTCATGTACAGCACCATGGAATCAATGGTGCTATATAAATAAATATTAATAATAATATAGGCACTTATGTGAAAATTGATTAACCCCATAATGACTGCCAATATGTCTTATTATGTCCATGGTTAATGGACTTTATTTTAGAGCAGAGGTCTCAAACTGCATTCCTCAAGGGCCGCTATTCATTTTGATTTACATTGATCATTTGTATGTTTTATTGTTCTCAACGCATTCCACTTAGTAAAGAATAAAGATTTGCAACTGGCATATTTCATTCAGTGATATCTAGGATGTGTATTTTAATGTTCCCTATTTTTTGAGCAGTGTATATACTGTGGCCTTAAGAATGACAGTAATTTTTATTTTACGTTATTAACCCCTTAATGTCCATTGACGTGCACAGTCCGTCATGGCAAGGTGTCAGTTTTGGCACCTTGACGGACTGTGCACGTCATCCCTTTGAACTATGAAAAAGATGAGAGGATCGCTACTTCCAATAGGTGGCGCTATAGAGTCCTCTTTTTTTGAAGAGGCAATTTGCATATGAAAAAGATGGAATTCCAAAGGTATGCAGCCAAGGTTTGTAACTTCTCACTGCATGACCCTAATGCAAAATTCTGTAATAGGGCTCTCCCTCTAACCATGTATCCTTTATAATTCTAGTCTTATCAGATAATAATACCCATTCAGGCACAAACGCCAAGGCACGAGCTCTGCACCCACCGCAGTTATGTCCTTACCTTTCCAGCTATAACTGGAGACTCCAGTAGATATATCCATCTAGTAACAACTCTTGATATCACAGTTACAGATCTGTATGTACTTTATACTGGAAGGTGAGAAGTTTGATCCATCTGGGGGCTGTAAACAAGATCAGTCATCCTTCCATTTATAATGATACTGTGCTGGATTCTTTAAAGCATTTAATTACAAAAAAGATCAGAGAACTTTTCAATCTACTCATCACACTAACTCCCCTCAGGATAACATCATTATATTTGCCCTTTTTCAATTATTATCAGATTATTGGGCAAGGGGTGTGAATGACTTTACTAATCCCTCACAGTATCACTTAAATAATATCCATCACTATCCAGTGAGCATATTTCCACTAGAACTGTACCTAGAGATACAGCTCAATCAGTCACAACGATACATATACAGTATGTAAAAATGGATTGCATAAAGCTTTTTGCAGTCAATAAGTGGTTTGGGGATAGTTTCTTATATTGTCTTATGTCATGGATTGGAGAGAAATTGCAAAATATTGTCCATAGGGTTTTTTAACCCCTTAATGTCCATGGAGGTGCACAGTCCGTCATGGCAAGGTGTCAGTTTTGGCACCTTGTCGGACTGTGCACGTCATGCCTTTGAACTACCACTGCGTGTAAACACGCAGTGGTAGTTCAGTGCCGACAGCTGTCACAGACAGCTGACAGGCACGGCAAGCGGTGCGGGGACCTTTGCCGTCGGTCCCCGCACCCACAGCGCTGTGATTGGTCAGTCAATCTGACTGACCAAACACAGTAGCGAAAGGCTGAAATTTCAGCATCTCCAGCGCGATCAGTGCAGGAGCCGGCGCTGCAGTGGCCAGGCTTCCTGCACTGACAGCCAGGAGCGGCGCCCCCGCCACCCCTGGCTGTTAACCCCCTGACTGCTGCGATAGAGCGCGATCGCAGCGCTCGGGGGAGGCAGAGGGTCGGGAGCTCCCTCAGATCGGCGCCCTGCAATCAGGGGCGGACATATCATTGGTGCAACCTGTGCGGTCGCACAGGGGCCCTAGAGGTTAGGGGGCCATTTCTACCTCCAAAGCCGGTGCAATTTTGCATTTTTAAGAGCTCTTGGGATGCAAAGGGCCCATTTATAATTCTTGCACAGGGGCCCTTTTCTCTCTGTGTCTGCCAGTGCCTGCAATGTATTTGCAGGGCCCGATCTCTGCCTTGATGACCCGGGGGTTGTCATGACAACCTCTGGGTCATCTAGCTATGGAAAGCTGCTGTGATCATGGTCACAGTAGCTTTTACTGTAGTTACAATGCATTGCAATGCTGGAGCATTGCAATGCATTGTAACTGCAATCAAACGTAAAAAAGTGAAAGTTCCATAAAGGGACAAGTTAAAAAAAATTGTAAAAAAAAATATTAAAAAATATTTTAAAAAAAATCCCCTAAAAAATACACATTTTTATGTAATAAAAAAACCAAAAAACTAAAAAAACACACATGTTTGGTATCGCCGTGTCCGTAAAAATCCCATCTATAAAAGCGTATCCCTAGATAACCCCTTCAGTGAAAGCCGTAAAAAAAAAACACAAAAAAGTAGTAAATTATACTTTTTCCAAGCGGTATCATCATACCGCTTGGAAAAAGTGCAATAACACGCAATCAAAAAGTGGGATATAAATAACCATGGTACCGCTGAAAACTTCATCTTGTCCCGCAAAAAACAAGCTGCTATACAGCATCATCAGTGAAAAAACAAAAAAGTTATAGCTCGCGGAATAAACTGATGCAAAAATAATTATTTTTTCTATAAAACTTTTTATTGTGTAAAAAAACGCCAAAACATAAAAAAATATATAAATGAGGTATCGCTGTAATCGTAGTGACACAAAGAATAAAGCTGCTTTATCAATTTTACCACACACGGAACGGAGGAAAAAAAAAAACAATTCCTGAATTGCTGGTTTTTGTTCATTCTGCTTCCACAAAAATCGGAATAGGAAGCGATCAAAAAACGTTATGTGCCCGAATATGGTACCAATAAAACGTCAGCTCGTCCCGCAAAAAATAAGCCCACAGATAACTCTGTCGGACTAAATATGGAAAAATTATAGCTCTCAAAATACGGCGATGCAAAAATTTCTTACAAAAAATTATTCCAAAAAAAAGCGTCTTTTAGAGTGTGACAGAAGCTAAACATGAAAAAAGGATGTAAATCTGGTATCGCTGTAATCGCACCCACCCGAGGAATAAAGTCGCCTAATCACTAATACCGCACGAGGAACGGCATAAAAAAGAAACCAATTCTTCACCTTTTGTGGATTTGTTCATTCTGCCTCCCAAAGATCGCAGTAAGGCGATCACAGTGGTTCCCCCCCACATATGGGGTATCAGCGTACTCAGGACAAAATGCACTTCAACTTTTGGGGTCCTATTTCTCCTGTTACCCATATAAAAATAAAAATTTGGGGGCAAAAAGGTAATTTTTGTGGAAAAAAATATGATTTTTTTATTTTCACGGCTCTACGTTATAAACTTCTGTGAAGCCCTTGGGGGTTCAAAGTGCTGACCACACATTTAGATAAGTTCCTTGGTGGGTCTAGTTTGCAAAATGGGGTCATTTGTGGGGGGTTTCTACTCTTTAGGCACATCAGGGGCTCTCCAAGCGCGACATGACACCCGCAGACCATTCCATCAAAGTCTGCATTTAAAAACGATGCTCCTTCCCTTCCGAGCTCTGCCATGCATCAAAATAGTGGTTTACCCCCACATATGGGGTATCAGCGTACTCAGGACAAATTGCACAATAACTTTTGGGGTCCTGTTACCCTTTGGAAAATAAAAATTGGGGGTGGAAAGATCATTTTTGTGGAAAAGATATGATTTTTTAATTTTACAGCTCTACGTTATAACCTTCTGTGAAGCCCTTGGGGGTTCAAAGCTCTCACCACACATCTAGATAAGTTCCTTGGGGGTCAAGTTTCCAAAATGTGGTCACTTGTGGGGGTTTTCCACTGTTTAGGCATACAGGGACTCTCCAAATGCGACATGGCGTCCAATCTCAATTCCAGCCAAAAAAGTCAAATGGCGCTGCTTCCCTTCCGAGCTCTGCCATGCGCCCAAATAGTGGTTTACCCCCACATATGGGGTATCAGCGTACTCAGGACAAATTGCACAATAAATTTTGGGGTCCTTTTATCCTTTGGAAAATAAAAATTGGGATGAAAAGATCATTTTTGTGGAAAAAATATGATTTTTTAATTTTACGGCTCTATGTTATAACCTTCTGTGAAGCCCTTGGGGGTTCAAAGCTCTCACAACACATTTAGATAAGTTCCTTGGGGGTCTAGTTTCCAAAATGGGGTCACTTGTGGGTGGTTTCCACTGTTTAGGCACACAGGGACTCTCCAAATGCGACATGGCGTCCAATCTCAATTCCAGCCCAAAAAGTCAAATGGCGCTGCTTCGCTTCCGAGCTCTGCCATGCGCCCAAATAGTGGTTTACCCCCACACATGTGGTATCGGTGTACTCAGGAGAAATTGTACAACAAATATTGTGGTTCATTTTCTACTGATACCCTTGACAAAATTTAAAAAAATTGTGTCGAAAGAAAAATTTTTGGAAAAAAAGTTAAATGTTCATTTTTTCCTTCCACATTGCTTCAAATCTTGTGAAGTACCTAAAGGGTTAATAAACTTCTTGAATGTGGCTTTGAACACCTTGAGGGGTGCAGTTTTTAGAATGGTGTCACTTTTGGGTATTTTCTGTCATATTGTCCCCTCAAATTCACTTCAAATGTGAGGTGGTCCCTAAACAAAATGGTTTTGTAAATTTTGTTGGAAAAATGAGAAATTGCTGGTCAACTTTTAACACATAACTTCCTAACAAAAAAAATTTTTGGTTCCAAAATTGTGCTGATGTAAAGTAGACATGTGGGAAATGTTATTTATTAACTATTTTTTTGTGACATATCTCTCTGATTTAATGGCATAAAAATTAAAAGTTTGAAAATTGCAAAATTTTCAAAATTTTTGCCATATTTACCGTTTTTTTCATAAATAAACGCAAGTTATATTGAAGAAATTTTACCACTATCATGAAGTACAATAGGTCTCGAGAAAACAATCTCAGAATCGCCAAGATCCGTTGAAGCGTTCCAGAGTTATAAGCACATAAAGTGACAGTGGTCAGAATTGTAAAAATTGGCCTGGTCTTTAACCTACAAAATGCCTTGGTCATTAAGGGGTTAAAAAAAACATATTTCAAGCATAAAGAAAAATGTACTGCTAATTATTTCTAAAACCACAATGCGCTACATGGTTGAATATGGTTAAGTAGTAATGGAATATTTGTCATTGTTACAGAACCCCCCAGCACCCCGAATATGATATGCATGTATGATAGGTGCAATGTGAGATGCATGTCCCAAATGCATCAGCCAATCGGCTGCGACCCCTGGGCAGAGGTAAACGAGATATACCACTTCTGACCTCCCCCACCTTTGTAAATCCCACTGTAAATGATCGGGGGCCGCAGGCCACCTGCAGCTATTGTAATGTACGTCTGGCGTCTTAATTGGAGCCTGTTATCTACTGGCCTGCCACATATTGATTGTCCTGTCCTCTGTATGTGTATATATTCTGAGACCTGTGAGTAAAAAGTTGTCACACTGGAAATACGTGGAGAAGCAGTGATCTTTTATATGTTCCCATGTAACAAAGCCTTTCGAGCCAGCGTCCTTCATTCAGAATCCAGGAAAAGCAGAGTGGACCTCCTGAAACACGGGGTGGTAACATGGGCGTACCCACCGTGGGGCAGGGGGGGGCAACTGCCCCCCCTAGAAGCAGGGGCACACAATGAAAGAGAGCGGAGAGAGCAGCACAATGGCGGCTCCCTCTGCCACAGATTGTAGTGCCTGTCTGTGTGCGCAGTGCATGGAGCTGCTGTCTCATCAGAGGAGCTTCTTCCTGGCTGCAGCAGCTGTAGTTTCACTTTCTGCCCTGCAGGCTCTGGTTGTCTCAGCCACACTGGGTCCTAGTGCCCTCTGTGTGCACACACTGGACACTTCCTGCTCCTGCCTCAGTCTCTGTCTGCAAGCTTCATGGTAAGTGGGGATGGAATTTATTAAATTCATTCTGCTCAGGCATGTCATGGTCACTGTGGGGGAATGTGAGAGGATGGGGGTACTGTGGGGGAGGGGTACAGGGCACTGGGGTGAATGTAAGAGGATGGGGGTATTGTGGGGGCTAGGGAACTGGGAGGGTTAATGTGAGAGGATGGGGGTATTGTGGGGCTAGGGCACTGGGGTGAATGTAAGAGGATGGGGGTATTGTGGGGGCTAGGGCACTGGGGGGTTAATGTGAGAGTATGGGGTATTGTGGGGGAGGGGTACAGGGCACTGGGGTGAATGTAAGAGGATGGGGGTATTGTGGGGGCTAGGGCACTGGGGGGGTTAATATGAGAGAATGGGGTATTGTGGGGGCTAGGGCACTGGGGGGTTAATGTGAGAGGATGGGGGTATTGTGGGGGCTGACGTGGGGGAGGGGCAACAGGGCACTGGTTGGTGAATGTAAGAGGATGGGGATATTGTGGGGGCTGGAGCACAGGGGTTGATGTGAGAGGATGGGGTATTGTGAGGGAGGGTGGACAGATCACTGGGGTTGAATGTAAGAGGATGGGGGTATTGTGGGGCTAGGGCACTGGGGGTTTACTGTGAGAGGATGGGGGTATTGTGGGGACTGAAGTGGGGAGGGGCAACAGAGCACTGAGGGGTGCATGTGAGAGGATGGGGTATTGTGGGGTCAGTGGGACAGAACACTAAGGGATGCATGTGAGACGATGGGCTGTTGGGGTGTGGGACAGGGGAGGTAGGGGGCTTTTTTTACATGTGAGCTCCTTAATACTTTAATAATATATTAATATTTCAGTATTATTATAACAAGGGCATAGACAGACGGCCGTATAACTCATGCGAGGATCGCACTGCAATCCTCGGACTTGCTGGTACCGCTCCTGACATGAGCGCAACTGCCATGTATAATATATGGTATATACAGCGTAGTGTCACATACACAGCTGTATTATACAATATACAACAGTTCTAATGCTCCATACCTAATATGCAGGATAATGTACAGTGTATATGATGTAACCTGTATAAGATGTGACATTGGCTTGCCCCCCCCTAGTTTTGATCCTGGGTACGCCCATGGGTGGTAATGTAAAAGGTATTACAGCACAGTAGACCCCGTTACAGTCATGAAATAAAAAAGATGCAAAAATCACTGTAATAACCATAATAAAAACTACAAGTACCAGTCAATGACAGTGAGGCCCAGAATTCTTGATTACAAAGTGTAAATTAATATTTTTTATTTTCCAATATTTAGCACAAAATTAGCAAAATATGAATGACTATTCCTAGCTTCCAATACCTCATATCTCTATTGGGGCATAACATCTCGCATATCTAGGGTGCCAACCTCCGCGATTAGGCAGGATCAGCCCTGAAAATTGCATAGGTCTACAGGATTCATTTTTTTATTATTTATTTATCTTTACTCACTTATGTAGCGCGATTAGTCTCACAGCGCTTTAAGCCGGGTCTCACATAGCGATACACCAGCGATCCCGACAACGATAAGGATCGCTGGTGTATCGCTACATGATCGCTACTGAGCTGCCAAACAGGCAGCTCAGGCAGCGATCAGCACAACGACACTGCGGGTAACATCGCTTAGTTACCCGCAGTGTACGTTGGATACCAGCGCCTGATGCAGGGAGCTGGTAACCAAGGTACACATCGGGTTTCCAGGCGCTGTGCGGTGCCTGGAAACCTGCTGTGTACCTTGGTTACCAGCTCCCTGCATCAGGGCGCTGGTATCCAAGGTACACAGTGGGTTTCCAGGCACAGCCCCGCGCCTGGAAACCCGCTGTGTACCTTGGTTACCAGCGGATCGCTGATCTCCCGCCTGTCACACGCAGCGATGCGTGCCTGCCAGCGGGAGACCAGCGATCAAAAAAACGTCCAGGACATTCAGCGACGATCAACGATACCCAGCAGGGGGGCTGATCGTCCCTGAAAGTCACACACAGCGATATCGCTGGGGACATCGCCGCTGCGTCACAAAACTAGTGACTCAGCAGCGATCTCGCTAGCGAGATCGCTGTGTGAGACGGGGGCTTTACAGACATTATCGGCACTGTCCCCATTGTGGCTCACAATCTAGATTCCCTATCTGTATGTCTTTGGAGTGTGGGAGGAAACCAGAGACCTCGGAGGAAACCCACGCAAACATGGGGAGAAGATAACATATCTGCACAAATCAGTTTTTGGTCATCCAGACACACTGTCATACCTTATACTCCTACTACACGGGTTTTTTTGTGTTTATAATAGTAATTAATAAATATTATTTAAAAGGTTTATATGTTCACTTAGATATGTGCAAAGAGCATGTTTATACTGTGGCCATTTCACAGACAAAATCCAAGAAAAAACCCACAAGACAGTAAAAGTAAATAATAATAGTACATGTAAGTAACCTAAGGTACTTAGTTATTTCACTTAGTTATATAAGTAAATACCCCAGGCAATTTACATGTGCTATTACTATTTGCTTAGTTACTTGCTGTAGAGTGTGTGCTCATTTTGTTTTTTTTCCTTGAGTTTTGTCTGTGAAATGGCCACAGTGTGAACGTTCTCTTGCACTTTGCACATATACCAACTTATAGTTCAATACAGGATGTCCAAATTCTCTGGATTTTCTATCGTCTTGTAGCCATTATGAATGAACGAAGGTGCTCGGTGATACTCAGATATCACTCAAGTATATGGGTGCTCGGCACTCAATGAGCATTGACTGGTGCTCAGATTTGAAGCTTGAATACCCACATGTTTGGCACCTTTTACACAGCCAATGAACATGCAGGAATTGCATCCCAGTCACTGTAATGCCACAGCCATCTTGGTTGTGGCATTACGGTTACTGGCTGGCAGCATTACTATTATAAAAGGACTAGCACCACCAGACTTGGCTCAGTGATGCCATTGCACAGTTCAGGGACAGTTCTCACTAGTGGGAGAGAGCAGTTATCCAGGCCTGTGTGAGCACAGTTCCACTAATATTGTCATCCATACAGTATTACATCAGTTGTGTTATGTTACTATGCTATATAACACTCCAAAAAAGTGTTGAAATTTTTTTCTGGACAGAATTTGTTATTAGTAGAGTATCACGTGCTTTGTGTTACATTTCAGTGGTATACAGTATAACACTCCCTAAAAAAAGTTAAAACATTTTTCTGGATTGAGTTAGTAATCCATACAGTGTAAACATGCTTAGTGTATGACAAGGCGACAAAGTTGGCAGAACCCCGTGAGATTCCCGAGGTAGCGCCCAGAGGTATATCGGAGCCAGACCAAGCTGGAGTGGCAACAGAGGTGGCAGGACCCTGTGATCCAGGACCGGACGCTATCCTGGAACCACCATTTCCGGAACCCAGGCTAGGCCAGGTTGGGGTTCATGCGAACTGCAAATGGGAGAGTCAGGATTCAGGAATTGGTTAGCCAACTCCTGGTCTTAGGCTGGTCGGAAGAGAGAAAGAGGAATTCCAGGATCAGGGCTGGAGACATGCCAGCTGGCCCGTTAGCCGTAAGGTACCGAGAGATTGCATTCCGGGAGGGAGGTCGTTACGTACGACTTGCAGGGGAGCTAGGGGTCCATAGAAGAGTTTTGGACCTGTCATCATATCTTGTTCAACCAGTGGGCCAGAGAGACAGAACACTTGCCTCGAAGGCTGCTAAAGCTGATGGCTGGAACCAGGGTCACGCTCCTCAAACTGGAGAGGCAACATTGTTGGGATATGGTGTGTGTGATCCGAGAAGGAAGGGAGCAGGATGAACCCTTCTTGCTAAATGAACTGGCCTTGGAGAGGCTCCTTGAGGCGACTCGAGACTGGGCTACCACCCCTGAAAGATTGAACTGTCCTTTGGGTTACCCACCTCCTATGTGGTAGCAGGCGATGGTTCAGGTGACACAAGGGGCCATTGCCCATTTCAACATGTCAGGGGCTCCAGCACCACCCGAAGCTGGGTCATATATAGCCCAGGCACTTGGGAATCAGGCTCCAGGAAGCAGGTGGTGTCAGTGCCCCCAGCCTCCTGAGGAAGTCGAAGAGGAAGCGGACATCTGAAGATTACTGTATATTACCCTCCTTATCATTTTCACTTTGTGCAAAGCCTTTATGAGTGTAGTAGTATATCAACTACACTTGATTCACATTATTTTAATGAGGTACTACAGACTTTGCACTGTGTGCAGAGCTTTTATGAGTGCAGGAGAATGACTTCTACACTTTGTTGACAATATTTGAATGAGGCACTACAGTTGGTACCTTCAAGGGTGTATGGATGACCCTGCTTGTAATTTTTGGCAGGCATTGCACTTTGCAGAGGTTTTATAAGTGTAGGAGTACCACAACTACACTTTGTTCACAATATTTGAATGAGGTACTAAAGCTAGGGTCTTCAAGAGTGTATGGATGACCCTGCTTGTAATTTTTGGAAGACTTTGCACTTTGTGCAGAACTTTTATGAGTGTAGGAGAATGATGTCTACACTTTGTTCACAATATTTGAATGAGGCATTACAGTTGGTGCCTTCAAGGGTGTATGGATGACCCTGCTTGTAATTTTTGGCAGGCTTTGCACTGTGAAGAGCTTTTTTAAGTGTAGGAGTACCACAACTACACTTTGTTCACAATATTTGAATGACGTACTAAAGCTAGGGTCTTCAAGAGTGTATGAATGACCCTGCTTGTAATTTTTGGCAGACTTTGCACTTTGTGCAGAACTTTTATGAGTGTAGGAGAATGACGTCTACACTTTGTTCTCAATATTTGAATGAGGCATTACAGTTGGTGCCTTCAAGGGTGTATGGATGACCCTGCTTGTAATTTTTGGCAGGCTTTGCACTGTGCAGAGCTTTTTTAAGTGTAGGAGTACCACAACTACACTTTGTTCATAATATTTGACTGAGGCACTACAGATGGTGCCTTGGAGGGTGTATGGATGACCGGGCTTTTAATCGTTGGCAGGCTTTGCATTGTGTGCAGAGCTTTTATGAGTGTACAAAGAAAAAGGCATATTTTCAACACAGTGGTACATTTATCATCTGCTCTTTCAGGTAGCATTGATGATGACATTGTCATTCATAAATCTTCAAGTATTAGCCATCCATAAAAAAAATAGGATAGATTTTCATTTTTTTGTTTAAAAAGAAAATAAAGAATACTGCTCCCTTAGGATAAACAATGTCACGTGATGGCTGCAGCCAATCATTTATGCTGATCACCAGGGAGTACACAGTGGCTACTGCTGATCAGTGGCACCAATCCAAGAGGTGAGCATAGATTTTTTTTTCTTTCATTTGCCAACGTGACATACAGTGAAGAGAAAAAGAGTAACAATGTTTTGAACTTTTGACTTTCAGGCTCCATAACATTGTCCACTTCTACTTTGAATGTGAGACTACCATCATTTTATATAGGAAAGATATGTATCTTCGTACCGTGTTAGCCAGTAGAAAGAAAAATATTTAGACTTGAGAGTCCTCAGTGGTTGATACCTTTTAATGGCTAACTGAAAAGATGGTAACAAATTGCAAGCTTTCGAGACTACGCAGGTCTCTTCATCAGGCAAAGATTAAAACAAAAACTGAAGAATCACATATTTATACACAAGAGGACACAGGAATAATGCAATAGGTAAGACATGTGACGTGAAGCAGAACTGTCATTATGGCCGAGGGATGAACATAAATATGACTAGTTCATAGATAAGGAGTGAAAGTTTTATTACCCTCTGATTGGGGTCTGGTATTGTGTTGTGATGACCCTAAAAGGTCAGGGAAGCAGATTCCTTAATTGTTGTAGAAAGACATAAAACTCTGGGATATATTCATCCCAGCACTAACAGTGTCAAAGGTCATAAGTTTATATTCCCAGACTTTTCTATCCTTCTCAGATTTGAAGTTAGATTTTAATACCAGTAATTCCATATCCGTCATGCTATGACCGGGCATACAAAAGTGTTTTGCCACAGGTAAAAAGGAGAATGGATTTACCTGTGGCAAAACACTTTTGTATGCCCGGTCATAGCATGACGGATATGGAATTACTGGTATTAAAATCTAACTTCAAATCTGAGAAGGATAGAAAAGTTTGGGAATATAAACTTATGATGACCTTTGACACTCTTAGTGCTGGGATGAATATATCCCAGAGTTTTATGTCTTTCTACAACAATTAAGGAATCTGCTTCCCTGACCTTTTAGGGTCATCACAACACAATACCAGACCCCAATCAGAGGGTAATAAAACTTTCACTCCTTATCTATGAACTAGTCATATTTATGTTCATCCCTCGGCCATAATGACAGTTCTGCTTCACGTCACATGTCTTACCTATTGCATTATTCCTGTGTCCTCTTGTGTATAAATATGTGATTCTTCAGTTTTTGTTTTAGTCTTTGCCTGATGAAGAGACCTGCGAAGTCTCGAAAGCTTGCAATTTGTTACCATCTTTTCAGTTAGCCATTAAAAGGTATCAACCACTGAGGACTCTCAAGTCTAAATATTTTTCCATCATTTTATAGACATTAATCTTGGACATCTCATACTTAGATTTGACTTGCAACTTTTTAGCATGTGATTAGTTATGCAGATTCTTGTCATTTCACTGCATTGTTACTGTTTTGCTCCTAAAGATCTAAATTAAAATTTTCATTATTTTGTTAGCATTTTGTAAATCCACCTTTGGCTTTCAACACTGCCCGAATCCTTCTAGTCATGCTCGCGGTCAGATTCAAACATGAGTGGACCGAAATTTAATCTCAGGTCTCTTCTACACGTTCCCAAAGTTGGTGCATACCGGTCGCATTACTTGGGTATATATACAGTTTTTTCGTCAATGCTACCCTCAAGTGTCTAATTGGGTTGAGGTCTGGGGACTACGGGGGTCATTCCAGCATCTCTACTTCATTGTCATTGAAACATTTCTTCGCCAATCTCGACGTATGCTTCGTGTCCTGTTGGAACACTATGTCATCCTTTTCATATCCATAGTACTTGAGTGTACGAAGTAACTCATCTTGTACGATACTCACATATAGCTCAGCATTGAAACCACCATTGATCCTGGTAAAGTATCCAATGCCTTTGGCTGTGAAGCAACCCCATATCATCAGCCTTCATCAAATTTGACATTTTCTTCAATTTCTCAATCCGTTATCCCCTTTTTTTCCTTGTTTCTTCCAGAACCATTTGCACCTATCAGAGCCTAGCCTATTGAATTTCGTGTCATCGGTCCAAATCACCAGTTTCAAATCTTTAAATGTCCACTTTTTGTACTTGTTTGCAAACTTGAATCGACACTTCTAACAACGATATTGAAATGAGGCTTCTTCACCTTTTTACTGGCCACCATTCCAGACTTGTTTAATGTGGGTCGCACTGTGCTTGAATCGATATCTGTGATCTTATTATTGTGAAGCATACGAGCAACCATTCCAGAATTGTGTGACGTATGTCGTACGGTGCTTGGATGGATGTTTGTGATCTCATTATTATGAAGCAGACGAGCCATCTCCACTGCTTTATCGCACCAGAACTGATAGACCTTGGGATGAGCTGACTTGTTGACTCCTATATTTTGCTTGGATGTCAACCTTTTGGCTTCTGAATGGATGAATGGATGGAAGGGCTTCATTTTGTAGTCTTCCAACTGTCTTGGCACTCACATGATGCAGTTTTGGTAATTTTCTTGGCCAAGAGACTGCTATCTATGAGCTGGATGATGATGTTTCTCTTTTTTTGGAAATCGTCTTCATGGCTGCTCCTCGATTGGAACCAATGAACTTTCACTTGGGAATCAACCAAACAATTCACTGAGCTATTAGGGAATGTGAGAACAGGTTGTAATTTGTAATATTCAGGAAGAAAAATATTTATTAAATCATCAGGATCAACACAGTAACAATGCAGTGACATAACAAGAATCTGCATAACTAATTGTATGCTAAATGGTCGCATGTCAAATTTAAACATGAGATAGTCAAGATGATGTTCTATAAAATGATGGCAGTCTCACGATCAATGCAGCAGTGGGTGGTGAGATATGGAACCTGAAAGTCAAAAGTTCAAAACATTGTTAAACTTTTGCTCTTCGCTGTAAAATAGCAGAAAACTCCTGTGAAAGAGTTTTATAGAATAAATCAAATTCCCCATTAGGGCATTACATGCAATAACTAATGCTAGGAGGTGGACACTGTCTTGTCAATTGGCACACCTCCTTCTGTAAGTTACAGTATATTACATAAATGTGTCCTTATTAATAAGAAAATTTTAATTCTTTTGTATAAAGATAAAGAGGTACATGTAGGCCATATTACCCTTATTTCTGTCCTTTTATAAAAACCCACAGTGTATTTCCAAAATCAGATCTCTATTCTACGTTCCTCATAATCATCCTCATCGTAGCACTCTAAGGGTATGTGCATATGACTTCTTTAGAAGGTGAGTATGCTCCGCAACCTTTCTGAAAAAGTAAGAAAAAATAAAAAAATGAACATATGCATATATGTTCATCACTTTCAGCTTTTTAACAGCTTTACATTTGCAGAGATGCAAAGTGGTTAAAAGAAGTGACCTGACCATTCTTTAGGTGACTTCCTCTTTGAAGCCGCTCACTATTTTATTCATACAAGTTAAAAAAAAAAAGGTGGCAGCAAAGCCACTGCAATAAACAATGTGATAGACGATAGTAAAGATGCTTCAGGAAAATCAGCACCATACAGAAGCGACTCTCAAGACACAGCCGGTATACCAGCATCTAAAGGACGTTGGCTGCACATACCCTAAGGGAAACCACCTCTCGTGTCCCTTATTTTTACAATACCAGTGGAGGTTTTAGGCCAGCGCCATTCTCTCTTCATTTGTATTCCTTCCCTGCTAGTGAATTCAGTCTCTATCTATGGAAGAGTGTTTGTTAATTAGTATCACCTTGACAAATCCATCTCATCCTTTGTTATTCAGCTGGAAAAGAAGGAATGAATTGCTACCTGTCATTACAATACTGTGATAAAATGTGGAAGCCGCTCGCAGGAACTGACGGCAATAGATGAGTTCATTGCCATCCTGGAACAAGCAGCACACAAGCCACTCAGTGTCATCAATGGCAGGAACAGAGCAACCTGCAGAGGCTGAAACTCAGGCACAAAATGCATTTGTTCAGGGAAATGTTCTTTCATCAGTCAGATGGGTTTGGAATTACGGCTTTTCCACTGTAATGAATGTCGCTACCGTCTCCATTCAGCCTGTACAACCTGCAGATAGGATGAGATCTGGATTTTTTCTTGTTTACAGGATATTTATCATGTCACTTCATCAGTCGTAAAATATACTGATTCTTGTAGTCCTCACTGTGTTTTACGGATCATGATTACTGTGTAAACGGGTATTGACTGGAAAACATTAAAGGCATTAGCCGAGCGATCAAATCAGTCTTATTGGCAGTTGTGCAAGGACCCAACTAGAAAAGGATTGATGCTTCATTCAAATGATAGCTAATGTTTTGTGTTGGCCTTCTAAGCACATATAATTAAGATTTTTTTAGTTTTCTTTCTTCCCAAAATAGCTAAGCTGGAAAATGGCATACTGCACACTAGGCTTAAAATACTTTATGCTGAACCGATGAATGAACATTTAACATGAGTATATGCTTACAATTAAAAAACAAGGGGGAAATTGGGTGAAAACAGTTTCCCATCAAAAAGACTACATACTAGAGTTGAGCGAAACAGGTCGGTCAGATTCAAAAGTCGCCGACTTTCGCCAAAGTCGGGTTTCGTTGGCCGAAACCCGACCATAGCATGCAGTCGGCCATGAGGTCGTCGACCCGAGCACCCAAGTCGGTTTTCCCATAATGCTTGCAGGCGCCTTTTTTCAGTCAATGAGCAAGAACGTACACTGTGGGCAACGAGATGACATGTGCAGCGTCTACCACCATCTTAGAGAAGGTCATTGCAGTGATTGGCTTGCTTTGGGGGGCGTCATAGTGTCTATAAAAGCCCTCACCGCTGACTTCCATTTTACTTCTGCGGATATTAACAGTAGGGAGAGGTTGCTGACGCTGTTTATCAGTAGGGAGAGAGTTAGGCAGGAAAGATAAGTTCTTCTGTGCTTGTGCTGATAGCAATTGTGCTGTACAGTTAGTGTGCAGTGACAGGGGAGGATTTTCTTGTGTGCAGCAGCGCTGGTTATTAGGCTGCCTGATAGCTGTATTGCTGTGTGTACACTGATGTGCAGACTGCTTTTCACACAGCACTAATACTTTGATTCTTTTTTTTGCACACTTACCGACCATTCATTTTTTCCCACACCGTATAGAGCTATACGCTACTCACACACTACCGTGTACCGGCTGGTATCACGGACAAATTACATGCTGACTATCTGTGTGTGACTCCGGAAATATATACAGAGATTGCAATTTTTCCCTACACCGTATACAGCTGTACTCTTCTGAGACAGTACCGTATATCTGCTCTTTGTATTACGGTGAAATCCATACTGAGTGAGCGTCTGTGTGTGACTCCGGAAATATATACGGAGATTGCAATTTTCCCCTACACCGTATACAGCTGTACGCTTCTTAGACAGTACTGTATATCTGCTCTTTGTATTACGGTCAAATCCATGCTGAGTGAGCGTCTGTGTGTGACTCCGGAAATATTTACAGAGATTGCAATTTTACCCTACACCGCATACAGCTGTACGCTTCTGAGACAGTACCGTCTATCTGCTCTTTGTATTACGGTGAAATTCATACTCAGTGAGCGTCTGTGTGTGACTCCGGAAATATATACAGAGATTGCAATTTTCCCCTACACCGTATACAGCTGTATGCTTCTGAGACAGTAACGTATATCTGCTCTTTGTAATACGGTCAAATCCATATTGAGTGAGCGTGTATGTGTGACGCCGGAAATATTTACAGAGATTGCAATTTTACCCTACACCGTATACAGCTGTCCGCTTCTGATACAATACTGCATATCTACTCTTTGTATTACGGTCAAATCCTTACTGAGTGAGCATCTGTGTATGACTCCGGAAATATATATGAAGATTGCAATTTTCTCCTACACCGTATACAGCTGTACGCTTCTGAGACAGTACCGTCTATCTGCTCTTTGTATTATGGTGAAATCCATACTGAGTGAGCGTCTGTGTGTGACTCCGGAAATATATACGGAGATTGCAATTTTCCCCTACACCGTATACAGCTGTACGCTTCTGAGACAGTACCGTATATCTGCTCTTTGTATTACGGTCAAATCCATACTGAGTGAACGTCTGTGTGTGACTCCGGAAATATATACGGAGATTGCAATTTTCCCCTACACCGTATACAGCTGTATGCTTCTGAGACAGTACTGTCTATCTGCTCTTTGTATTACAGTCAAATCTATACTGAGTGAGCGTCTGTGTGAGACTCCGGAAATATATACGGAGATTGCAATTTTCCCCTATGCCATATGCAGCTGTATGCTTCTGAGACAGTAACGTATATCTGCTCTTTGTATTACAGTCAAATCTATACTGAGTGAGCGTGTGTGTGTGACTCCGGAAATATATACGGAGATTGCAATTTTACCCTACACAGCTGTCCGCTTCTGATACAGTACTGTATATCTGCTCTTTGTATTACGGTCAAATCCATACTGAGAGAGCGTCTGTGTGTGACTCCGGAAATATATACGGAGATTTAAATTTTCCCCTACGCCATATACAGCTGTACGCTCCTCATACAGTACCATTTATCTGCTGGTATTTTTGGTACATTTTCCCAAACATGAGGAAGTGTGGTGGATTAGGCCGCGGACGTGGGCGGGGGGCAAGCTGGGAATGATGGCCTGGAAGGCTCCCTTTTCTGGGAGTAAGTAAACTGCTTTTAAAGCCGGAGCATCAGGAACAGGTTTTGGCTTACCTTGCCGAAACAGCCTTCAGCTCTATCGCCTCCTCTTCTGAAGTTTCAAAAAATGCAAGCACTGAGTCGTCAGTGCAGGCTCCTGGTCAGGAACAACACCTTTCCTTGTGTCCTTCACCCTCACCAAAAGTGAAGGATGCGGCAGGCCACACTTCAGATTACTACCTGGAGCTCTTTCACATACCATGCCGGGGTTATCAAGTCAAATCCTGAATTCCCCAGTACAAGATGAATATAAAGCATCAGTTTATTCCGCGAGCTATAACTTTTTTATTTTTTTGCTGATGATGCTGTATAGTGGCTTGTTTTTTGCAGGACAAGATGACGTTTTCAGCGCTACCATGATTATTTATATCCGACTTTTTGATCGCGTGTTATTGCACTTTTTCCAAGGGGTATGATGATACCGCTTGGAAAAAGTATAATTTACTACTTTTTTGTGTTTTTTTTTTTTTTACGGCTTTCACTGAAGGGGTTAACTAGGGTTACGCTTTTATAGATGGGATTTTTATGGACGTGGCGATACCAAACGTGTATTTTTTTGTTTTTGTTTTTATTACATAAAAATGTGTATTTTTTAGGGGAATTTTTTTAATTATTTTTTCAATTTTTTTTAACTTGTCCCTTTATGGGACTTTCACTTTTTTACTTTTTATTGCAGTTACAATGCATTGCAATGCTCCAGCATTGCGATGCATTGTAACTATAGTGAAAGCTGCTGTGACCATGATCACAGCAGCTTTTCGTAGCTAGATGACCCGGAGGTTGTCATGACAACCCCGGGTCATCAAGGCAGAGATCGGGTCCTGCAAATACATTGCAGGGCGCCGATCTGAGGCAGAGGGAGCTCCCGACCCTCTGCCTCCCCCCCTGAGCGCTGCGATCGCTCTCAATCGCAGCAGTCAGGGAGTTAACAGCCAGGGGCAGGGGGGGGGCGCCGCTCCTGGCTGTCAGTGCAGGAAGCTCGGCCACTGCAGCGCTGAGCTCCTGCACTGATAGGGCAGAAGAGGCTGAAATTTCAGCCTTTTCTGCTCGATCGCTGCTGTGTTTGGTCAGTCACATTGACTGACCAATCACAGCGCTGTAGGTACGGGGACCGACTGCAAAGGTCCCCGCACCGCTTGCTGTGCCTGTCAGCTGTCTGTGACAGCTGTCGGCACTGAACTACCACTGCGTGTTTACACGCAGTGGTAGTTCAAAGGCATGACGTGCACAGTCCGTCAAGGTGCCAAAACTGACACCTTGCCATGACGGACTGTGCACCTCCATGGACATTAAGGGGTTAAAAACCCCTGTGGACAATATTTTGCAATTTCTCTCCAATCCATGACATAAGACAATATAAGAAACTATCCCCAAACCACTTATTGACTGCAAAAAGCTTTATGCAATCCATTTTTACATACTGTATATGTATCTATTGTTGTGACTGATTGAGCTGTATCTCTAGGTACAGTTCTAGTGGAAATATGCTCACTGGATAGTGATGGATATTATTTAAGTGATACTGTGAGGGATTAGTAAAGTCATTCACACCCCTTGCCCCAATAATCTGATAATAATTGAAAAAGGGCAAATATAATGATGTTATCCTGAGGGGAGTTAGTGTGATGAGTAGATTGAAAAGTTCTCTGATCTTTTTTGTAATTAAATGCTTCAAAGAATCCAGCACAGTATCATTATAAATGGAAGGATGACTGATCTTGTTTACAGCCCCCAGATGGATCAAACTTCTCACCTTCCAGTATAAAGTACATACAGATCTGTAACTGTGATATCAAGAGTTGTTACTAGATGGATATATCTACTGGAGTCTCCAGTTATAGCTGGAAAGGTAAGGACATAACTGCGGTGGGTGCAGAGCTCGTGCCTTGGCGTTTGTGCCTGAATGGGTATTATTATCTGATAAGACTAGAATTATAAAGGATACATGGTTAGTGGGAGAGCCCTATTACAGAATTTTGTATTAGGGTCAAGCAGTGTGAAGTTACAAACCTTGGCTGCATACCTTTGGAATTCCATCTTTTTCATATGCAAATTGCCTCTTCAAAAAAAGAGGACTCTATAGCGCCACCTATTGGAAGTAGCGATCCTCTCATCTTTTTCATAGGGATGAGCGGACGTGCTCAGTGCAGGGATTGCCTTTCGAGTCACTAAAATGCCATAACCATCTTGGAAGTGGCATTAATGTGATTGACTGGCCTTATGATAATATCAGGGGTTATAAAAGAGCAGGCTGGGCACACTGATGCCATTGCACAGCTCTATGACAGTGGTTATGGGAAGCAGAGAGTGCTTAACTAGGCCTGTGTGTGCACAATATAACAAATCAGAGTCCTGTAGTGTTGATACTAGTGCTGAAGCATACTAACAGTCCTTATAAGTGCTAATTTTGCACTTTGCTGTTTTTATCAGATGCATTCTGCATTTAGCCTAGGGAGGGAGACTTGCAGGAGCTGGGAGTGTGGCTGAATACAGTCTCTTGGCAGAAATTAGGAATTTGCAGTATGTTGCTAAAAATATAGCAGCGGCAAACCTACCCAGATTTGCCAGTGCTTATGGTCAAGGTATGCCGTGTCAGCACCCATTTACACATGCTACAGCCCTGGCACTGCTGCAGCAGTAGATGTGTGGCGCCCCTGAGGGTTCAGTAGCCACAGAGGTATTGCACTATACCCAGAGGTGTGATACCCCATTCCCAGGTAAGGAGGGAACACCACCTAGGACTCTAATGCCTGCACCCAACACGCACTAGAACAGCTGGGCACCCTGGACGGACCCTACGGGAGGATGGTCTCATCCCAGGCTGAGATAGGAAAGGGTGTATGGGTGGGTGGAGTAGTAAGTAGCTAGGAGGAGTGAAGCTTGAGGAAGCAACTACTGAGTTTAGGGAGTCGCGATGAGGAGGAGGAAGGAGTAAGACGTGTGGAGAAGCAGCTCCCATTGAAGGGAGGCTGCAGTGGAAAGGCAGGAGTCTAGAGAGAGAGACTCAGAGAGGACTAGAAGCTGGAAGAGCTTAGCCCAGGAGTGGAGAGAAAGAAGCAGAAAGGAGAAGCTTCTGGAGTGAGAGAGGAAGAGGTCCTAGGGATACGGAGAGAGCAGGAGCCATCCGTCAGTCCCTGTCTGTTGGCAGAGGGACCAGGTCGCAGAGGGCACTCGACCCCTTAGGCTAGTGGAGGATTTTATGACTCAGCTAGCAAGTCGACTGCTGTGATAACATAGGAATCACAGACAACAACCACCATTATCTTCGCCGGAGAGGTAGCTATATAGAATCAAAGGAACGCAGAAATAAGTCGTTATCCGATAGGATTTGCAGCCGCTGATCTGGGACACTGTTGGTGAAGGAGCTGGAAGGATAGAAGGCGGGAAAATCAGCACAGTGAGATGGCCAGTGAAAGGAACACAAATATAGAAAGGAGTCCTGGAAAGGTGTATCCCAATCTACCTGGGGATTTGCTGAGCCCCTCAGCTGGGGGACTCGGTACCAAGCGGGCATCTGTACTGCGCATATCAGAACTGTGAGTAAAGCTTTGGAAACTGCAACTCACTGATTGTTTCTCAGTTTCTTCCTGCATCACCTATTACACTCAGCTACATCTCTCAGCACTATTACCACCTTTTGCTACATCTACCTGCCCTGGGATCTCATAGCCTCACCTGTGGGAGGCTGTACCAACTCTGGTGCATCACACCATCTATCCCAGAGGATCTGCATCACAGCGCTGGTCACCATTGACCAGATACCACAGGTGGCGTCATGAATACCTAACTACAAACTCTAAACATCCCCTGTAAATAATCCCATTTTATTGGACGCCCAGGGCCACGGACCGGGTCACTGCCACTGTGACACATCCCTTCAATACACCGGCCCGGTACCGAGTATCCCACTGCCCTGGCGGGTGATCCATTTTGGCGTCACAAACAGGATGAACCGACCCTTGAACAAGGGTCCTGTGCGCCTAGCAGAATGTGCAAAGGATTAAACCCACTGATGTGTGATTTGAACTGTAAAGATGGCAGACATGGCTGCTTCACGAGGTTCACAGTGAGGCGTGCCATCGTGGGTGGTACCCAAGAAAGAGCGCGAAACAGCATGGACCTCCCCTGCCTGTATTTTTATGCAACTGCATCATGGCCGACCGCTATTGGAATTCGCGTCCTAGCGTGGTATGGCGGCAAAGGAAAGAGACACCACCCCTCGGGGTGGCGAGAAGCCCAGTGGCGGGAAACCAAACGGAAGAGAAGGCAGAGCTCCAGGAAAACGCCATGGCGAGTGGTGAGCGGAGGCTTGCTGGGCGCGGGGTGGAAGCAGAAGGCTCCCATGGCCAGGGAGATAGAGGCTCCACTCGGTCATCGGTAGCTGACCTGGTGCTCCTGGAAGGAGAGGTGGAGGAGCTGCAGACACAACTAACAGCGGTGTCGCAATGGAAGGAGACCGGCGCTGAAGAAATGCAGGTAACAGGCGACGACATTCTTGATGCAGTCGATGACACCCTGGTGGAGCCCCTGACACCCCCACCAACCCAGTGCACACCAGCCACCCAGACACCAGTGGTGGAGTCGATGACCCTGGTGCTAGGCAATGTGCCCGTGGACAGGAATGGTCCTGTGCTTGCACAGCCATCAAGTGGTAGCTCCCAGGTACTCTATGAGTTCTCTGAAGAGGACCAGGTAGTACCAGGTGCTACTTCTGAAAATAACTGTAACAGGAAATGCAATTTTATCATTGTAATACCTTATTTGTTCATGTGGTGTAGGTGACATGATCAGACACATTGAAAGTCACTAGAACAAGATAGAGTATTTTTGTAAAGCACATCATTCTACTGATTACTGTAAATGGAATGAGGCCTATAAATAAAAGAGCACAGTAGTTACAGTCAAATATGGTGGAGGTTCAAAGTTATCTTGGGGTTGTTTTACTGCCTCTGGCCCTGGGTGTCTTGACTGTGTGCAAGGCATCATGAAATGTGAAGATTCCCCAAGGATTTTTGGTCGCAATGTCGAACCCGGGGTCAGAAAGCCGGGTTTGAATCCTAGGTCATGTGTCTACCAGCAGGACAATGACCCCAAACATACTTACAGAAACACCAAGAAATAGATGGGAAAAAAAGCACTGGAGAGTTCAGAAGTGGTTATTCCAGCTCCAGTAGTGTAAAGTCTCCCACCACTACCACTTACATACAGATGCTAGAGAGAAACTGTGAATTGACACATTAAATCAGTTAATTTTGCCTGTTTTGATGAATTTCTGAGTACAGAACACCTTAAAAAACATGAATCGGTCAATGAGTCCATGAACAAAGCAGCAGCAAGGCTTAGGATTTATAAAGCAATAATCCCTGACTAGATGCCTGTCATACGCTATAGTTACTGCCATAACTCACCGTAGATGAATTGCAGATAAGAGCATTATTATTGTAGAATATAGAAGTGAATTGAATCGACCCAGAAAATTTTTTTTTCTTGTAAGTATTAGCAACAACCTCTGGAGTAACGCAATTAACATTGCAAGATTTGATGAACTACAGATCACTGTAAAAAACACAAATCGGTCAATGAGTGCATGGAAAAAAGCAGCAGCAAGGTTTAACATTTATAAAGCAATAATCCCTGAATAGATGCTTGTCCTACGCTACACCTAGTGCCACAGCTCACCGTAGATGAATTGCAGATAAAAGCGATATTATTGTAGAACATACAGTCATGGCCAAAAGTTTTGAGAATGACACAAATATTATATTTTCACATGATCTGCTGCCCTCTGGTTTTTATGTGTGTTTGACAGATGTTTTTATCACAGACAGAAATATAATAATTGCAAACATATGAGTAACAAAAGCTTATATTGACAGTTAGAATGAGTTAATGCAGCAAGTCAATATTTGCAGTGTTGACCCTTCTTCTTCAGGACATCTGCAATTCTCCCTGGCATGCTCTCAATCAACTTCTGGACCAAATCCTGACTGATAGCAGTCCATTCTTGCACAATCAATGCTTTCATTTTGTCAGAATTTTTAGGTTTTTGTTTGTCCACCCGTCTCTAGATGATTGACCACAAGTTCTCAATGGGATTAAGATCTGGGGAGTTTCCAGGCCATTGACCCAAAATCTCTATGTTTTGTTCCCTGAGCCATTTAGTTATCACCTTTGCTTTATGGCAAGGTGCTCCATCATGCTGGAAAAGGCATTGTTGATCGCCAAACTTCTCTTGGAGGGTTGGGAGAAGTTGCTCTTGGAGGACATTCTGGTACCATTCTTTATTCATGGCTGTGTTTTTAGGCAAGACTGTGAGAGAGCCGATTCCCTTGGCTGAGAAGCAACCCCACACATGAATGGTTTCAGGATGCTTAACAGTTGGCATGAGACAAGACTGGTGGTAGCGCTCACCTTGTCTTCTCCGAATGAGGCGTTTTCCAGATGTCCCAAACAATCGAAAAGGGGATTCATCAGAGAAAATAACTTTACCCCAGTCCTCAGCAGTCCACTGCCTGTACCTTTTGCAGAATATCAGTCTGTCCATGATGTTTTTTCTGGAGAGAAGTGGCTTCTTTGCTGCCCTCCTTGAGACCAGGCCTTGCTCCAAGAGTCTCCGCCTCACAGTGCGTGCAGATGCACTCACACCTGCCTGCTGCCATTCCTGAGCAAGCTCTGCACTGCTGGTAGCCCGATCCCGCAGCTGAAACACTTTTAAGAGATGGTCCTGGCGCTTGCTGGTCTTTCTTGGGTGCCCTGAAGCCTTTTTGGCAACAATGGAACCTCTCTCCTTGAAGTTCTTGATGATGCGATAGATTGTTGACTGAGGTGCAATCTTTCTAGCTGCGATACTCTTCCCTGTTAGGCCATTTTTGTGCATTGCAATGATGACTGCACGTGTTTCTTAGAGATAACCATGGTTAACAGAAGAGAAACAATGATGCTAAGCACCAGCCTCCTTTTAAAGTGTCCAGTGGTGTCATTCTTACTTAATCATGACAGATTGATCTCCAGCCATGTCCTCATCAACACCCACACCTGTGTTAATAGAGCAATCACTGAAAAGGTTAGCTGGTCCTTTTAAGGCAGGGCTGCAATGATGTTGAAATGTGTTTTGGGGGATAAAGTTCATTTTCTAGCCAAATATTGACTTTGCAAGTAATTGCTGTTAAGCTGATCACTCTTTATAACATTCTGGAGTATATGCAAATTGCCATTAGAAAAAGTGAAGCAGTAGACTTGTAAAAATTAATATTTGTGTCATTCTCAAAACTTTTGGCCATGACTGTAGAAGGAATTTCAACCGACCCTAAAAAGATTTTTTCTTGTACATAGCAGCAACAAACTGTGGAAGAATGCAGGTAACACTGCCAGTTTTGATGAATTTCTGAGTACAGATCAGCATAAAAAGCATGAATTTGTCAATGAGTGCATGGAAAATTGCGGTTGCAAAACTTATAATTTATAAGGCAATAATCCCTGACTAGATGCCTGTCACACACTATACCTACTGCCACACCTCACCATAGATGAAGTGCAGATGAGAGAGGTATTGTAGAATCTAGAAAGATTTTCAACCGGCACTGAAAAGATATTTTCTTGCATGTGGCAGCAACACATTGTGGAGGAATGCAAGCAACACTGCCAGCTTTCATGAATTTCTGAGTACAGATCACAATAAAAAACATGAATTTGTCAATGAGTGTATGGAAAAAAGCAGCATCAAGGATTAAAATTTATAAGGCAATAATCACTGACTAGATGCCAGTCATATGCTATATATACTGCCACACCTCACCATAGATGAAGTGCAGAAAAGAGCGGTATTTGAATTAGCCCTGAAAATAGCAATTAGTTTAATGTTGCAGCATCAAGGACTGTTGTTTCATCAATCCTGCTGTGGAATAAAGTGGAACGTTTCACATCTACTCAGCCTGATGTGGCGTAGACCAGCATCTTCTGTTCTCAATGTACAAGCTCTCCTCTCACGGCTAGGAAATCCTGTATGCAGTCTAAGAACTCCCTATGTGATGACCACCTGGCAGCCCATAACAAGGCACTGAATAATATACTAATAGAAACCATTGGTTCTTTTGTTTTCCAAAAATTTCCCCTCAGCTAGAAGTTGGAGCCTCAGAAAAGCATTTTTTCCCATTACTAAGGAGTGGGTCTCCTACACTGGTAAAGTGTATGCAGTAAGTGCAAGAGATGCAAAAAATTAGAAAGAGACACTCCAGAATCCCTTTGAAAAGACGTAGTGAAGGGTCTCAGCAAACATTTTTTCCCATTGTTAAGGAGTAGGTATAATAGAGTAGTATTGAAAAACATTTACCTATGGGGGGTATACAAATATATCAATGAATATTCAAGGTGGGCCTCTAAAAATTGTTAATCCAAACATCATAAACACACTTAAAAAATTCATATCGAGGGTAACATGATCACCCTGTTGCTATGGTGGTAGAGGAAGAGAAGGATGAGGATGAGTAAGACACAAACAAGACAAAATCCTGAAGCGTATACTCTTGTTTGGGTGGGAAGGGGTGCATGGAAATAGATCAGAAAAAAGCAAAAAACACTGGATTTGAGCTTATATTCCGCTGCTGTAATCCGATGATGTAGAGAAGTCTGGCCCAATCCAGCCCTTGTTCATTTTGATAAAAGTCAGCCTGTCAGCATTTTCAATTGACAGGAGCATGCACCTATCAGTTATAAAACCCGCTCTGACAAAATGCTAGGGGCAGGGCAGGCCAGGACCTCTAAGGCATAGAGAGAGCGTTCATGCCACGTGTCTAGATTGGATAACCAATAGTTGTAATCGGGTCCCCGATTGGGGGTTTGATCTGGTTTGACTTTAGAAATCTGTTAGGCCTCTTTCACACATCTGTTTTGCTCCTGACGGCGCGATCCGGCCTTTTTTTGTAAAACCGGATCTGGCGAAATGTAATGCCAGATCCGTTTTTTTTCCATTGACTAACATTAGTGCCGGATCGCGCCGCATGGTCTTGCGGCGCGTCCGGGTTTTGCCGGATCCGGTGTCTGGTCGCATTCCGCATCTGGAAAAAACAGCAAACTTCCAGCTTTTGTCACAATGAAAGTCTATGAGCGCCGGAATGCGCTGTCCGGATCCGGTGTCCGGATCCGGTTTTTTTAATTAATAGCCCAGCCCACAGCAAACATATATAAAGCATGCAGTGGGACACTCAGCCATTACCATGCAGACAGCCAGAAGCAGACGAGCCAGCCAGAGACGACCACCAACAGCACCAGCAGCAGAATCAGAAATGGAGCGACAGGACAGCAGACGGTAAATATCACATCCCCCATTCCCCAAAAATTTAACCAATTTTTTCTTTTTCAGCCAGGGCCATGGAATATACAAATATTCCATGGCCCTTTTTGTCTCTTTATTCCACAGAAGAGACCGCCAAACAGCAGCAGCAGCACTCGTAGCATTAGCTGAACAAGCAGCAGCAGCTCCACCCGAACCAGAGTCCATGGAGCTGCAGCCTCCGCACGAGACATCTTCTTCTGGGAGCCCTCCCTCTCATTGTCAGCATTTGGCAGTAAAAAAGTGTTTTGTTTTTTTTTCACTATCCATCACTGGGATATATGTGTTGATTGTCTTTTTTTAATTACAGGAATCGCAAGATGAAGAGGAGCTCCCAGAAGAAGGACGGGGTGGAGAGATATCCGGAGTGGGCTCACAATTCGTAAGTATCCTACATCAAGCGCAGAAACACAACATCACACTACACACAACACATAGAAAACCATTTAGCACATACATCACAGAGCACCCAACACATATGCCTATATCACAAATTTTTATTTTTTCTTTTAGTCTCCTGGATCTGATGCCCAGCAAAGAGGTCCTCACAGTGCCTCCCAGAGTCGTCGGCGTGAGAGACGCTGCGGTCACCATGGTGTAAGTATATCCTTTATTTATTTATTTTTTTTACCTTTTTTTATTTATTTATTTATTTAATTTTTTTTTTTTAAATTTCTTTTTTTTTTTCTTTTTAACTTGCCAATGTGAAGGCTAATGTACTTTTTTTTATTCTCTTTTTCTTTAACAGGCTTCACAGCGTGCTCCCGACTCGGACGGTGAGGAGGAGGAGGGTATAGACGTTGATCTCCTCATTGATCTGGTCCGAGAAAGTGAGCCGCTGTGGAACATGGGGGACGGCCGCCATTCAGATCTGATAGTGACCCGACGGCTCTGGGAGGAAGTGGCATCGCTATTGGTGGACCGCTGGGAGGACCTCGATGTTCGGGCCCGGACTCAACACCGTAAGTATATACAGTTCAGGATGCTGAATGTAAAGCTGTGTTTCCCAAACTTCTGTCCTCGTGGCCCCCACGGTTCATGTTTTCAGAATTTCCTTTTGTGCAACACTATGGAAATCCTAAAAACATGACCCGTGGGGGCCACGAGGACTGAAGTTTGGGAAACACTGATATTGTATACTAACCAATTTGTGCTATCTCGTTTCAGGGGAGAGAATTGTGAAGCGATGGCGGTCTGTGAGGGATCGCTTCAAGAAGGAGTTCAACAAGGAGATGTGGGCCCCGAGTGGATCTGCAGGACGCCAGAGCAAGTACAAGTACACATGAGCTCTGGCGTTCCTGTGGGAAACTATGGTCACCCAAAGATAAATATTACAAGAAAATGTTAACATGTCTAACAAATGTTTTTATTCAGCCAGGGCCATTCCACATCTGTATATTAATTGTATTTTTTCTCTTTATTCCACAGAACAGTGACCAGCACTCGGACGCCTGCAGAGTTGGACCCTTCTGAGGCGATCCCTCAGGAGACCGGCACCACGGGACACTTCGACCGCCCCGGTACACCTGCACCTTCCCAGCCTTCCCTCACATCCGATCCCGCTGTCCCATCCTCCAGTACAGGAGCATCGTGGCCGCCTGCATTCCATGAATCTGCTGGTGAGGAGATAGCATTCCCTTTACCCCACCCTTCTGCCAGTGCCACCTCTAGTACACCTGCGGCTACTGGGCGGCAGTGGCAGAGGGGTCAGGAAGGGAGCTATGTGCCCGAGTTCTTGCATTTGAAAGCATCTTTCCAGAACTGTCTCAAAGTATTATCTGAACAACTTGCCGCAGGCATTAATCAGATAGACACCAACATTTTGGAGGTGAAGACAATTCTGCAAACCATGCATTCGGAAGCAAGAACATCTCCAAATCACAGCTTTTTTAGGTCTGTGGCGGAGCGCATGAATACGCTATCTACTGACTAGCAGATATATGTAATGCATACGTGCCACGCTGCTCTAGTGCAGGCTACCACCCAACCTCCTCCATCCACCCCAGTCGTTCCTCAATCTCCTCCCCTCCAATCGCCGTCCCTCCTCCCCCTCCTATTCAATACTAGCCACCTCCCAGTACTAGCCACCTCCCCAATTCCAGCCACCTCCCCAATTCCAGCCACCTCCCCAACTCCAGCCACCTCCCCAACTCCAGTCACCTCACCAACTCCAGTCACCTCCCCAGTACCAGCAACCTCCCCAGTACCAGCCACCTACCCCTTACCACACTCCTGCCTCTTACCAATCTCCTTCCCCCTTCCAATTCCCTACCATATCACCTGCTCCTCCAGTCCCTGCCCCACCCTTCACTCCACCACCCATCACCTGTTCTGCCTCCAACTTGTCCTCTCATTCTCTTACTCTTTCACCCCTTCACCTCTTACTGTTCCTTCCCCACCACCATCCTCTCTCCACAAACTCACCGTCGAAGTGTCCCGCAGCCCCTCCAGCAGTATTTCCACCCCACACTACACCCAACTGTAAATAGTTATTATGTTTATGTCTTCAGCAAAAAATAAAAACTTTATATGAATAAAAAATACATTTTATTAAAAATCCTACATTTTGCAAAAATGCAACTTTTTACAAAAATTATATAAAAAATGTTTTTTTTAATAAAAGTTAAATTGGTTTACAATTGTTGTCTGTCATTTCTTTATAGGATGTTAAGTTAAAAATGTAGTAAACCAGGTAAACATGTGTGGGTACACAAACACCAACGTCAGTTAGGGTAATAGGTAAAAAATATCTACATAACTTTGGGTAAAAAGGTACATAAATTTAACCTTTTGCCAAAGTTGTGTCCCGGGTTGTGTAGTATTCAAAGTATCTTACCTTTTTCCAAAACTTGTGTACTTTGTTAGGTTATCCCCTACAAGGTACACATTTTTTGAAAAAAGGTGAAATACTTTGGGTAAAAAAACCCAGCCAGGGACACAACTATGGACAAAAGGTTAAATACAGTAGAAAACACACAAGAAGGTAGACAAGTTTGCTTTTAAAGGTTTATTGTGGGTAGAAGTTACATGAGTTTTAAAAGAACAAATCAATTTATCACACTCTGTCATCCTGCCAGTCTAGCCTACCTTCTGGTGACAGAAAGTATTGTGCAAAATGGTCCCTCATTCTTGAAACCACCAGTGTACTCCGATTGGTAATGTTGCTGTAGTCTTGCAAGGTTGTTTCTTCATAGTGGTCCTCAATAGAAATCGGTTCCTTGCTGATCACAAAATTGTGTAGGACCACGCACGCTTTTACAACGTCATCCACAGTCTCTGTCTTCAAGTTTGTCGCAGTCAATAGGACACGCCATTTGGCTGTCATAATCCCAAACGCGCACTCCACCACCCGTCTGGCTCTTGTGAGGCGGTAGTTGAAAATGCGCTTTGTTTGGGTCAATCCTCTGCTGGCGTACGGCTTCAAGAGGTGTTCGGACAGCTGGAATGCCTCATCACCTACACAGACAAAATGCATAGGTGACCCAGAGGTTTGAGGCAGCGGCCTAGGGGGTGGAAACTGAAAAGTGTTTCCATACAGTCTCTGACCCATAGCTGAAAGTTTAAACACTTGTGAGTCATTGGACCGTCCATAAGCCCCAATGTCCACAGCAATAAATTTGTACTCCGCATCAGCAATAGCCATCAGGACGACCGAAAAATATTTCTTGTAGTTGAAGAACTTGGATCCGGTTCCTGCAGGCTTTAGAATGTGGATGTGTTTGCCATCAACAGCGCTCAGGCAATTTGGAAACTGGCAGATCCGGAGAAACTCCGCTATTTCAAGCCACCGGTCTGTAGTTGGCTCTGGAAGAAATTCTCCAACCAAAGAGTCCCACAGAGCATGACAAGTGTACTTGATGATGCCTGATAGCGTAGAAATTCCCAGGCGGTATAGGAAATGGAGCGATGACAGCGTTTCTCCTGTTGCCAGAAAGCTGTAAACAAAAAAGAAAAAAAAATTAGTTCACAATCACAGCATTATATAGCAGAACTCAGCTATAACAATTGGAGATACAAAAAAAAAAAAAACATTTTAATGAAAGAAACACACAGTTTTTGACCATCTTTTATTGTTACTGGTATTCCTTCGATTCCCTTGTTCTCCTGTAAAAAAAAAATAACAACAATACAGATGTGCTCAAGCGAGCAGATCCAATACATATAGCTTACCTTATAGTGACCATCAGACGCTCCGCCGGAGAAATTGAGAAGCGACAATAGGTGTCGGATCTTCGGATTTGTTCTCCAATATGCTCCAGCAAAAAGTCAAAATTTTCTTTCTTCATCCGAAGATAGGCAAAAAATTTCTCCGGATTTTCTCGCTGCTCCATGCACAGTGTAGAATACACGCCACGAGTTTGTCTCTGTGCTGTGATGGGGTGGATCCACATACGGCGTCGTTGGTGGCACTGATGCATAATGCGCTGCTCTATCTTTCTCTCCTCCATAACTATACTCTTCAAGCGATTCGCCTCCGCAGTAAAATCCACCAGATTCTTGAATATATTGCCAATAATAACATCCATCTTTGCCAGTCACTTGCTCTTCTCTCCAACCTGCACTTGCTCCTTTACAACCTGTCAAAGATGGGCTGTAGGAACTGTGTATATATAGGATTACTGTAGCCAATCACGTTTTAGGGGTGTTTTAAAAAACCGGATCCATCGTAATCCAGCGAAAAACGGATAAAAAACCGGATGCAACGGATAGGACGGATCCGGTTTTTGGTCGGATGCCCCAGATGGATCTTGCGAAAAACCAGATCCGTCTCATCCGGTTTTACATACTAGTTGCCGGATCCGGCGCTCCGGCGCGACGCCGGATAGCGCCGTCAGGCGCAAAACGGATGTGTGAAAGAGGCCTTACCCAATTTGGGGTTTTTATTTGGTTTGATTAAAAGTTATGTGTTAAGTAGAGATGAGCGACTTTGCCTTTTTTTAGGGTCGAGTCCGGTTTCAGGAAACCCGACTTTCTCAAAAGTCGAGTAGAACGAAATCGGCCGACTATCTGGAAAAGTCGGAGGTCCGACTGAAACACAAAACCCAATGCAAGTCAATGTGGAAACAAAGTCGGCAGGGAGTGGAGGACAGTAAACACACCTACAGTGCCCATTTCAATGCCACAACATCAATTCTTATTATTTAAGCTTGGCAACCTTCATTTACTTTATAATAATAGTTACGCATTGAATACTGGGGGTTACATGGCTAAAGTTGTGGGGGGGTAGGGCTGGCTCCAGGTTCTCGTGTGCCCTTGGCCAAAGAGTGTCAGTGCGCCCCTTTAACACATACCACAATTCATGATGCTCTGATACGGCACAGAAATATAGGTATAGTACAATGAAAAAAACTTCACTTCTTACATGACATGACTGATAATTATTTTAAAATCTACAATAACTCAAAAACCAGACAGCATATTCCTCCATACAGTATTATGGCCACCACATAGTGCACCATACAGAATAATGAGCCCCATATATTGCTCCATACAGAATAATTGGTCCCATATAATGTTCCATACAGTGTATGATGAGCTCCACATAATGCTACAGTATATGATGGTCCCCATGTAATGTGCCATACAGTATAGGACTGTCCCCATAGAGTAGAATGAGCCCCACATATTGCTCCATACAGTATAATGAGTCGCATATAAAGCTCCATACAGTATATGATGGGCCCCATATATTGCTCCATACAGAATGGGCTCCATATAATGCTCCATACAAAATAGGCCCCATATGTGCTCCATATGATGCTCCATACCCTATATGATGCCCCATAAATAATGAACCCCATATGATGCTCCAGTATATGATGGGCCCCATGGATGATGCTCCAGTGTCTTATGGGCCAATATAATGCTTCATATATAATGGGCCCCATTTTTAATGCTCCAGTGTATAATGGGCCCTGGATATGCTGCTCCAGTGTCTGATCTGCCCCATTTAGAATGCTCCAGTTTATGTTGGGCCCCATGGATGATGCTCCAGTGTCTTATGGGCCAAAATAATGCTCCATATATATAATGTGCCCCATTTATAATGCTCCAGTGTATAATGGGCCCCATAAATGCTGCTCCAGTGTCTGATCTGCCCCATTTAGAATGCTCCAGTATATGATGGGCCCCATGGATGATGCTCCAGTGTCTTATGGGCCAATATAATGCTCCATATATAATGGGCCCCATTTATAATGCTCCAGTGTATAATGGGCCCCATAGATGCTGCTCCAGTGTCTGATCTTCCCCATTTAGAATGCTCCAGTATATAATGGCCCCATGGATGATGCTCCTGTGTCTTATGGGCCAATATAATGCTCCATATATAATGGGCCCCATTTATAACACTCCAGTGTATAATGGGCCCCATAGATGCTGCTCCAGTGTCTGATCTGCCCCATTTAGAATGCTGCAGTATATGATGGGCCACATGGATGATGCTCCAGTGTATGATGGGCCAATATAATGATCCATATATAATGGGCCACATTTATAATGCTCCAGTGTATAATGGGCCCTGTAAATGCTGCTTCAGTGTCTGATGTCCCCCATTTGGAATGCTCCAATATATGATGGGCCCCATGGATGATGCTCCAGTCTATGATGGGCCCCATATATAATTCTCCAGTGTATAATGCTCCCCATATATTGCTCCCAACATTAAAAAAAAGGAAATACCTCTCCTCGCTGGGCACCACTCTACTCTGGACTCCTTAGCGTCGCCATCTTCCAGCTCTCTGCACTTGGACCCCTTAGGCAGAGGGCGTACAGACGTGATGTTATCACGCTCTCTAAACTGAATGTCACTGTCAGGAAATGCGGAAGACGTCACAGCGGTGTAGCAGGGAGAGGTAAGTATTGCAAGTGCTGTGGCCCTGAGCAAGCAGGGGGCCCACTCGTGGGCGACGGCACTGGCACAGGGCCCCTCATAGTACGCCAGTGTGTCTGAAGGCGAGTGGGCCCTCCACCATCAGAGACACTTTTGCGTACTATGAGGGGCCCTGTGCCAGTGCCGTCGCCCACGAGTAGCCCCCCCCACCTGCTCAAGGAACAGGCACTTGCCCGGGTACGCCAGGTGCTGACGCCGGCCCTAGGGGGGTACAACCCAGTTAGGGAGGAGGAAAAACTGGCATATGTTGAGGTGTAGGCTGGACATTCACCTGCTGCAAATGGAGGAATTGGAGAAGTCGGAGGAAGAGTAGGACAAAGCGAGCCATTTTGCTGGCAACCTATGTGTCATCAGGGGAAGGTGGTACAAAATCCTTTGAAACCCAGGCATGGTTTATTTTAATGAAGGTGAGATCATCAACATTTTGGGTCGACAGCCGGGTCCTTCTTTCTGTCAGGATT
>JARQOD010000004.1:404490244-404636352 GCA_033576555.1 Oophaga sylvatica
CTTTTGGGTTTGTAGGCGGTAGTTGAAAATCGCTTTGTTTTGGGAAACCCTCTGCTGGGTAGGGTTTTCAAGAGTTTGGGGACACTGGAATGCTAATCACCTCACAGAAAAAATGCTAGGTGCCCCAGAGGTTTTGAGGCAGGGGCCTAGGGGTGGAAACTGAAAAAGTGTTTCCAACAGTCTCTACCCATGCTGAAAGTTAAACACTTGGGGTCTTGGACCGTCCCATAACCCCCCAATGCCACACAATAAATTTGACTCCGCTCAAAATAGCCACGGGACGACCAAAAAAATTTTTTCTTGTAGTTGAAGAACTTGGATCGTTCCTGCAGGCTTTGAATGGGGAAATTGTTTGCATCACAGCGCTCGGGCTTTTTTGGGAAAACTGCAAATCCGGAAAAACTCCGCTTTTTTTCAACCACGGCTGTAGTTGCTCGGGAAAAATTCTCCCCCAAAGAGTCCCAAACTGAAAAGTGTACTTGATGAGCCTGATAGCGTAAAATTTCCCCAGGGGGGTATAGGAAAATGGAGCGATCGCGTTTCTCCTTTTTCCAAAAGCTGAAACAAAAAAGAAAAAAAATTAGTTCAAAATCACGCATTATATAGCAAACTCAGCTATAAAAAATTGGGAGATACAAAAAAAAAAAAAACTTTTAAAAAGAAACACACGTTTTGACCACTTTTATTGTACTGGTATTCCTTTCGATTCCCTTTTTCTCCGTAATAAAAAAAAATAAAAAAAATAAGATGTGCCAAGCGAGCGACCCAAATACTTATAGCTTACCTTAGTGACCATCAACGCCCCGCCGGAGAAATTGAGAACACAAAAGGGGTGGGATTTTCGATTTTTTCCCAAATGCCCCACAAAAAGTAAAAAATTTTTTTCTTTCTTCATCCGAAATAGGCAAAAAATTCTCCGGATTTTCCCCTGCCCATGCACATGTAAAATCCCCACGCCACGAGTTTGTCTCTGTGCTGTGATGGGGTGGACCACATACGGCTGTTGGGGGCAATGTGCAAAGCGCTGCTCTTCTTTCCTCCTCCTTTAAAATAAACCCCGGATTTTGCCTCCCATAAAATCCCCCCAGATTTTTGAATATATTGCCAAAAAACTCCCTTTTGCCCTCACTTTCTCTTTTTCCCAACCTGCACTTGCTCCCTTTACAACTGTCAAAGATGGGTTTAGGAACTGTGTATATAAGGATTACTGTACCAATAACGTTTTTAGGGGTTTTTAAAAAAACCGGATCCATCGAAACCCCAGCAAAAAAACAAAAAAAAACCGATGCAAGGGATGGGACGGACCCGGGTTTTTTTGGCGGATCCCCCAGAGGACTTGCAAAAAACCCGATCCGTCTCTCCGGGTTTTTTACATACTAGTTCCCGGGGATCGGCGCTCCGGCGCGACCCCGGATCGCCGGGGCGCAAACGGATGTGTGAAAGAGGCCTTACCCAATTTGGGGTTTTTATTTGGTTTGATTAAAAGTTATGTGTTAAGTAGAGATGAGCGACTTTGCCTTTTTTTAGGGTCGAGTCCGGTTTCAGGAAACCCGACTTTCTCAAAAGTCGAGTAGAACGAAATCGGCCGACTATCTGGAAAAGTCGGAGGTCCGACTGAAACACAAAACCCAATGCAAGTCAATGTGGAAACAAAGTCGGCAGGGAGTGGAGGACAGTAAACACACCTACAGTGCCCATTTCAATGCCACAACATCAATTCTTATTATTTAAGCTTGGCAACCTTCATTTACTTTATAATAATAGTTACGCATTGAATACTGGGGGTTACATGGCTAAAGTTGTGGGGGGGTAGGGCTGGCTCCAGGTTCTCGTGTGCCCTTGGCCAAAGAGTGTCAGTGCGCCCCTTTAACACATACCACAATTCATGATGCTCTGATACGGCACAGAAATATAGGTATAGTACAATGAAAAAAACTTCACTTCTTACATGACATGACTGATAATTATTTTAAAATCTACAATAACTCAAAAACCAGACAGCATATTCCTCCATACAGTATTATGGCCACCACATAGTGCACCATACAGAATAATGAGCCCCATATATTGCTCCATACAGAATAATTGGTCCCATATAATGTTCCATACAGTGTATGATGAGCTCCACATAATGCTACAGTATATGATGGTCCCCATGTAATGTGCCATACAGTATAGGACTGTCCCCATAGAGTAGAATGAGCCCCACATATTGCTCCATACAGTATAATGAGTCGCATATAAAGCTCCATACAGTATATGATGGGCCCCATATATTGCTCCATACAGAATGGGCTCCATATAATGCTCCATACAAAATAGGCCCCATATGTGCTCCATATGATGCTCCATACCCTATATGATGCCCCATAAATAATGAACCCCATATGATGCTCCAGTATATGATGGGCCCCATGGATGATGCTCCAGTGTCTTATGGGCCAATATAATGCTTCATATATAATGGGCCCCATTTTTAATGCTCCAGTGTATAATGGGCCCTGGATATGCTGCTCCAGTGTCTGATCTGCCCCATTTAGAATGCTCCAGTTTATGTTGGGCCCCATGGATGATGCTCCAGTGTCTTATGGGCCAAAATAATGCTCCATATATATAATGTGCCCCATTTATAATGCTCCAGTGTATAATGGGCCCCATAAATGCTGCTCCAGTGTCTGATCTGCCCCATTTAGAATGCTCCAGTATATGATGGGCCCCATGGATGATGCTCCAGTGTCTTATGGGCCAATATAATGCTCCATATATAATGGGCCCCATTTATAATGCTCCAGTGTATAATGGGCCCCATAGATGCTGCTCCAGTGTCTGATCTTCCCCATTTAGAATGCTCCAGTATATAATGGGCCCCATGGATGATGCTCCTGTGTCTTATGGGCCAATATAATGCTCCATATATAATGGGCCCCATTTATAACACTCCAGTGTATAATGGGCCCCATAGATGCTGCTCCAGTGTCTGATCTGCCCCATTTAGAATGCTGCAGTATATGATGGGCCACATGGATGATGCTCCAGTGTATGATGGGCCAATATAATGATCCATATATAATGGGCCACATTTATAATGCTCCAGTGTATAATGGGCCCTGTAAATGCTGCTTCAGTGTCTGATGTCCCCCATTTGGAATGCTCCAATATATGATGGGCCCCATGGATGATGCTCCAGTCTATGATGGGCCCCATATATAATTCTCCAGTGTATAATGCTCCCCATATATTGCTCCCAACATTAAAAAAAAGGAAATACCTCTCCTCGCTGGGCACCACTCTACTCTGGACTCCTTAGCGTCGCCATCTTCCAGCTCTCTGCACTTGGACCCCTTAGGCAGAGGGCGTACAGACGTGATGTTATCACGCTCTCTAAACTGAATGTCACTGTCAGGAAATGCGGAAGACGTCACAGCGGTGTAGCAGGGAGAGGTAAGTATTGCAAGTGCTGTGGCCCTGAGCAAGCAGGGGGCCCACTCGTGGGCGACGGCACTGGCACAGGGCCCCTCATAGTACGCCAGTGTGTCTGAAGGCGAGTGGGCCCTCCACCATCAGAGACACTTTTGCGTACTATGAGGGGCCCTGTGCCAGTGCCGTCGCCCACGAGTAGCCCCCCCCACCTGCTCAAGGAACAGGCACTTGCCCGGGTACGCCAGGTGTTGACGCCGGCCCTAGGGGGGTACAACCCAGTTAGGGAGGAGGAAAAACTGGCATATGTTGAGGTGTAGGCTGGACATTCACCTGCTGCAAATGGAGGAATTGGAGAAGTCGGAGGAAGAGTAGGACAAAGCGAGCCATTTTGCTGGCAACCTATGTGTCATCAGGGGAAGGTGGTACAAAATCCTTTGAAACCCAGGCATGGTTTATTTTAATGAAGGTGAGATCATCAACATTTTGGGTCGACAGCCGGGTCCTTCTTTCTGTCAGGATTGATCCAGCAACACTGAGCACTCTTTCTGATAGCACACTACCAGCAGGGCAAGCGAGCTTCTGTAAGGCATATTGTGCCAATTCAGGCCAGGTGTCCAGTTTACAGGCCCAGTAGTCAAAGGGGAATGAACTGTGAGGGAGGGGAGGACAGGTAATTTTGAATCATAGTTGACAAGTGCTGTCTCCTGTCTGTTGCAATTAATTCATTATTACCAGTCGTGTGAGCGTTACTCGAGAAATCAGTCCACAACATGGTCATGAAACCCCTGTCTACAACACCACTTCGGCTGTGTGCACCACAAACTCCTCTTCCATTTGGCCCAGTAAGGCTCGTGGTAGAACTTGCACCGCTGCTGTGAGCTGGGAATGCCTATAACAAACGGTTTACCAGAGTTGCTTGCTTGCAACCACCAAGGGGAGCCCCAACTCAATAGTCATTTCCAAAACGTTCACAATAGTCGTCATCCTTCATAATTTTGGCAATGCGGGGGTCCCTTTTTAGGATCTGCAAGACATAATTACTCATGTGGGCCAATGTTCCAGGTGTCAATGATGCACTTAGAGTGTTGGGTGGAGGAGGACTTTCTGCCAAAAATTGTACTGTATCACAAGCGTACAGCTGTATACAGTCTAGGGGTAATTATAAATCTCCGTATATATTTCCAGAGTAACAGACAGACGCTCACAGGCTCACTATGGATTATACCAGAATATAAAAAGTAGAAAAAGGGTAATGTATTAGAAGCATACAGCTATATACAGTGTTGGGGTAATTTTTAAATCTCCGTATATATTTCCGGAGTAACAGACAAACGCTCACAGGCTCAGTATGGATTAGACAAGAATATAAAAAGCTGAAACAGGGTACTGTATCACCAGATACCAGGTATATATAGTATAGTGAAAATATTGTAAATCTCCGGTTATATTTCAGGAGTCAGACAAAGACGCTCACAGGCTCAGTATGGATTAGACAAGAATATAAAAATTAGATCTGCAAGAAATAATCACACATGTGGGCCAATGTTCCAGGTGTCAATGATGCACTTAGAGTGGTGGATGGAGGACGACTTTCTGGCAAAAAGGGTACTGTATCACAAGCATACAGCTGTATACAGTCTAGGGGTAATTGTAAATCTCCGTATATATTTCCAGAGTAACACACAGATGCTCTCTCAGTATGGATTTGACCGTAATACAGAAGGCAGAAAAACGGTACTGTATATACGGTTTTGGTGAAAAATTAAATCTCCATATATATTTCCGGAGTCACACACAGACGATCTCTCAGTATAGATTTGACCGTAATACAGATGGCAGAAAACCGGTACTGTATCAGAAGATACCAGCTGTATATGGTTTTGGGGAAAATTTAAATCTCCGTATATATTTCCGGAGTCACACACAGATGCTCTCTCAGTATGGATTTGACCGTAATACAGAAGGCAGAAAAACGATACTGTATATACGGTTTTGGTGAAAAATTAAATCTCCGTATATATTTCCGGAGTCACACACAGACGCTCACTCAGTATGGATTTGACTGCAATACAAAGAGCAGATATACTGTACTGTATCAGAAGATACCAGCTGTATAAGGTTTTGGGTAAATTTTAAATCTACGTATATATTTCCGGAGTCACACACAGATGCTCTCTCAGTATGGATTTGACCGTAATACAGAAGGCAGAAAAACGGTACTGTATCAGAAGATACCAGCTGTATACGGTTTTGGTGAAAAATTAAATCACCTTATATATTTCCGGAGTTACATACAAACGCTCTGTCAGTATGGATTTGACCGTAATACAGAAGTCAGAAAAAACGGTACCGTATCAGAAGACACCAGCTGTATACGGTTTTGGTGTCAAATTAAATCTCCGTATATATTTCCGGAGTCACACACAGACGCTCTCTCAGTATGTATTTGACCGTAATGCAGAAGACAGAAAAACAGTACTGTATGAGAAGATACCAGCTGTATACGGTTTTGGGAAAAATTTAAATCTCCGTATATATTTCCGGAGTCACACACAGATAGTCAGCATGTATTTGTCCGTGATACCAGCTGGTACATGGTAGTGTGTGAGGAGCATACAGCTCTATACGGTGTGGGGAAAAATGAACGCTCAGTAAAAAAAGAATAAAAGTATAATAAAAGTATTAGTGCTGTGTAGATGCTGTGTTAAAAAGCACCCTGCACAGAAGTGTACACACAACAATACAGCTAGCAGGCAGACTAATAATCAGCTCTGCTGCTGCACACAAGAAATTCCTCCCCTGTCACTGGCAGGCAGCCTAATAATCAGCTCTGCTGCTGCACACAAGAAATTCCTCCCCTGTCACTGGCAGGCAGCCTAATAACCAGCACTGCTGCACACAACAAAATGCTCTCCTGTCACTGCATACTAACTGTACAACTAATTGCTATCAGCACAAGCACAGAATAAGTTTTTTTTTCCTGCCTAACGCTCTCCCTACTGAGAAACAGCAGCAGCAACCTCTCCCTATGCTAAGATCGGCAGAAGTAAAATGGCGGTCGGTGGTGATGGCTTTTATAGGCACTGTGACGCCACACAAAGCAAGCCAATCACTGCAATGCCCTTCTCTAAGATGGTGGTGGCCGCTGCGCATGTCATCCCATTGCCCACAGTGTACGTCCTTGCTCATTGGCTGAGAAAAGGCACCTGCAAGCATTATGGGAAAACCGACTTTGGCACTCGGGTCGCCGAACGCATGGCCGACCTCACGCTATGGTCGGGTTTCGCTTGGCAAAACCCGACTTTGGCTAAAGTCGGTGTTTTTTTAATCTGTTCGACCTGTTTTGCTCAACTCTAGTGTTAAGATACTCTTTGCTGTATACACATGAGGATTATATGGTCCAGAATCACAGCTACTGAGACTGGATAATGTGGAAGACATGGTGGTGCTGGCAATGTGATTGGAAGCTTTATCTTCTATCCATCCAACAACCTTTTCATACTGGTCAGGCTTCAAGAGTGGTGTTCCGTGCCTACAAAGGAGAACAGGAAACTAGATAGACATGATGTGTGTGTTTGTTGTGCTCCTATGGCAGGCACAGTTTCACCTTGCCCACAGCTTCGGCCTCTGCGCTCACAATCACCATCACGTCCACTTCCCAACCCTTACCATGCTCCTTGCTCATTTTAAATTATCTATGACTTATCCCTTTTGAGAAAATGTTGCAGTATTACAATGGCAGGAAATTAGCCCATTTCAGATGGACTTATTAGACTGCAGTATCAATACAGTACTGCTATTTCTAACCTAATAAGTTTTTTTTGTGTTTTGAGGTACAACTGCAGCACGAAAAATGCTGCATAAAATTACACTGCTGAAATAAATTGCAGTATTGCAATGGCAGGAATATTGGCCCATTTCAGATGGACTTATTAGACTGCACAATACTGCAGTGCTATTTCTAACCAAACAAGTTTTTTTGTGTGTTTTGAGGCACAACTGGAACACGATAAATGCTGGATAAAATTACACTACTGAAAAAATTGCAGCATTACTATTGCTGGAAAATTTGCACACCTCAGATGAACTTGTTACACTGTAGAAGTAAGAGCAATAGATCGACTCCTTTGCTTGTTTCCGGGGTACAGTGTGACGAACATAGCTTCACTTGTCTTATATAGACCTGATGACGCTATGTGGGAAGCCAATCACAGTAATCTAAAGCCAAGATGGCTACAGCATTACATTGACTGTCAGGAAATCCCCACGTTCAGTGACTGTCTAATAAGCACCAAATATGCGCTGCAGGGACTTGACCTCCCTTTCGAGAATTCAGAATGCACTTACCGACTAGCGAGCATCTTATGCACACTGATGCTCGAGTAAGTAACGAGTAGTGATGAGCACTCTTGCTCATCACTAGTGATCAGCACTGAGAGTGCAGGGATAGCGCCCCTCAGTGGCTGATATGACAGCAGACAGTATTTAAATAAGTGCTTGTTTTAGTGATTTAAACTGAATTGCAGCACATGATTAGTGGACTACCTCTTTAATGTAAGTCTGGGAGAGCCTTGTTCTGAGTCCCATATTCTCACATTGAGAAAGTGACTTCTGGTCCACACATAAATGTTGTGCGAGCTGGCTGGTCACAATTGTGGACACATGATGCAGGAGAAGAGCGGAGAAGCTCTGGATACGGTAGACGTCAGCGACCAGTAACTATTTTACAGCATATATTGAATTTACATTACTGAAATCTAATAAATGGGAAGTAAAGAAAAAGCAGGATTGTTACTTTAAGGCTTAGGAAGGGTCAGTTATTAAGGCAGCAGTTTTGAGGTAGGATCATTTTGAATTTGGGGTTTAATGGTGTCTTTTTTCCTAATAAAGACAGTTTTGAAATTTGACATAGTATATAGGTGTTTTGGAAAGGCTCCTGTATCTGAATCTCCGCTGATCCTGAGAACAAAGTTTGCATACTTTTCTCCTGTGGATCACTGACTATTAGGGTTCACTCACACTAGCGTATGGAATCCGATACTTCTGTCATTCGAGAATAGGGTGTTATATGCAAATGGCCCTCGGCTCAAACTCTGCTGCGAGCGAGATCCGAGTGTCATCTTACTGTGATCTGATTCTATTGCATGCAAGAATCTGATCACACATGCAAAGAAAATGGAGAACTTAATTTGTCCATCTTCTCCATTTTGAGTCGGTGTAGATCTGAGTGCAGTCCTACATAGACATGTATGGGTGCGTGCTGTCCGATATATGCTGCGATGCATGCAGCAATTTTTTTTCTCAAGCTGACTCTACATGAGAAAAATACGCTTGTCGGCACTGCCCCCTAGTACAACAGTACAACATTGGAGTGAGTTCTTTCCGATGAGCAACCAGATAGCACTCGTCCGAGTTATATGCTGGCTACTCGCCAGTGTGCGCGAACCTTCAATATGTGGTAAAATTCTAACTTATTGAGTCAATTTATTAATAAAATACAAAGTGTTATCCCTCTGCTATATTACATAAGACAGCAAAGTGTTGGCCAAAGGGCGACAATGAGTTCCCTTAAGTTATACTGTGGATTCCAGAGATTAATTTTGATTATCACATGAAAACAGAATAGTTAAACTAAGGGCTTGACATCAAAGATTTCCTCGTTCCAGATTTCCACTTAGAAGATAGGAAACAAACAAATTGCAGTTGGAACATCTTCAATCAATCTCCTGCTGTAGCTTCAGATAGACACCTGCACCTGAGTCTAATTTTAAAACATGGGGGCTCGCCATTCATAACATATTCTGCCCGTACACCTACATCGTCAGGTAAAAATATCCAAATCTGGCTTGGATGGGGATCGTATGTAAATATTTTTCATTATTACCATGTATTACAAATTGAAATGTAGACTTTTAAATGTCTGCCATGATTCATCTTGGTTGCTCAGATGTCATGTATTCCTGAATAACACGGCAGCCATCTGTTGTTTTCAGAGCATCACAGTTTTGATCCCTATATCCGCAGTTCACTGGGTCGCAGCAGTGCCAGAAAAACTTGCCTTTATTGACTTGCTTTATGTCCTGTGTGCACAGCTTGACTTGGCACAGTTTATTTTAAACATCATTTACATATTTTAAATGTGAAATGACATGAAGGTCCTATTTATAACATTAGCGCAAACCTAATTACCGGTAACAGAGATTGCCTGAAAATGTGAAACTATAAACAACCTGGAGATATATTAAGAAATGCTGCCAGCCGACTGCCTGTTACAAGTGTGTCATGTACTAGTATCAGTGGAAATTAATGCAGAGATGATTTCATTTTTGAAAATGACCAAAAGCTACATGACACGGACACCATTGTCTAATTAATGGGATCCATTTCAGACACCCAGTGCAAAGAACTGAATAAAGTCAAGCAAACTTCTACATAAGCAGATGGATTAGGATCATGGAGTTTAAACCCCCTCTTTCAAATATTAATTGCCTATCCTAAGGATAGCCTAATTAAACCCTTCACTCGTCAGCCTGTTTTCACCTTCCCGACCAGGCCAAATATTACAATTTATGACCAGTGTCATTTTCTGAGGTTATAGCTCTGGAATGATTCAACATATCCCAGTGCTTTTAGAGTGTTTTATCATGAAGTGTTGTACTTCACGTTAGTGATGAATTTGGTTGCTATAATTTATATTTATTTATGAAAATATCAAAAATTTGACCAATAATTTCAAAATGTAGCAATTTTCAGATTTTGAATTTTATGCCCTTAAATCATATAGTTATACTGCACAAAATAGTTAATAAATAAAATTTACCAAATGTCTACTTCACTTCAGCATCATTTTTGGAATGTAATTTTTTTTGTTGGAAGGGAAAAAAGTTTATCAGCAATTGTTATTTTTCAAGAAAATTTACAAAACCAATTTTTTTAGATGATACATACCATTTGAAGAGACTTTTAGGTGCATATGTGACAGAAAATACCCCAAAGTGACACCATTTTAATAACTACAACCATCATAGTGCTCAAAAACACATTCAAGAAGTTTACTAACCCTTTAGGGGCTTCACAGGAAAGTAAGTAATGTGGAAGGAAAAAAATGAAAATTTTGCTTTTCCTACAAAAATGTTGGTTAGCCCCAAATTTTTCATTTATATTAGGGTAACAGAAGAAAATTGACCATACAATTTTTGTTCAATTTCTTCTTAGTTCACCAATACCCCATATGTGGTGGAAACATAGTGTTTCGGCGCATGGCAAGGCTCAGATGGGAAGCTGTACCATTTGACTTTTGGAGCCCAAAATTGGATGGAATAGATGGTGGATGCCATGTCACGTTTGGAAAGCCACTGATATGCCTAAACAGTGGAAACCCCGACAAGTGACTATTTTGGAATCTACTCCCCTTAAGAAACTTATATAGAGGTGTGGTGATCACCATGAATCCACAGGTGTTTCATAGAATTTTACAATATTGAATAGTGAAAATTAAAAAAAAAAAATTCTCTCAAAAAAGTTTCTTCAGTCCCAAATTATTCAATTTCACAATGGTAGCAGGAGAAATTGGACTTTACAATTTGCTGTGCAATTTCTCCTGAGTACCCTGATACACCATATGTGGTGTAAAACTACTGTTTTGACACATGGCTGGTCTCAGAAGTCTCAATTGAATTTTGGACAGCAATTTTGGCTGGAATAGATTTCGGGGTCTATGTCACATTTGAAGAGCCCCTGACATGCCAGAACAGCAAAAAAAACAAGTGACCCCATTTTTCAAACTACTCTTCTTGAGGTATTCATCTATGGGTGTAGTGAACATTTTTAGCCCTCAGGTGACTCACAGAATTGTATAACATTGGGCTGAGCCAATGGGAAATAACCATTGTTCCACTAAAATGTTGCTTTGACCCAAAGTTTTCAACTTTTTAGAGAGATAATAGGATAAAATAGACAGTACAATTTGTTACACAATTTCTCCTGAGTTTGCTAATACTCCATATGTCACATTTGGCAGGAGATCTGAGGTGCCATAACAGCAGAATCCCTCCATAAGTGACCCCACTTTACAAACTACAACTCTCAATGAATTCATCTTTTGTGCAGTGAACAAATTGACACTACATGTGTCTTACAGAATTTTATACCATTGGGTGATGAAGAATGAATAATTATATTTTTACCACTAAACTGTTGTTTTAGCCTGGAGTTTTTAATGTTTATAAGGGCTATTGGGAAAAAAAATTGACCTCACAATTTGTTGTGCAATTTCTCCCGAATGTGCCAATACTCTACATGTAATTGGGAGAAATTTTTCAGGCACAGTGGAAAGCTCAGAAGGGAAGGAGCACCATATTGTAGTGCAGATTTGGCTGTTATAATTTGTGGGTAGTATGACCCACTGGAAAAGCCCCTAAGGCGCCAGAGAAGCAAAACCTTCTCCTCCCCATAAGTGACCCCATTTTAAAAACTACACCTCTCAATTAATTTTTCTTAGGGTGCAGTGATCATATTGACACCATGGATGTGTCACAAAATGTTATACTGTTATACCATTGGGCAGTGAAGAAAAAATAATTACATTTTTAACATAAAAAGTTTGTTTTGGACCCAGATTTTCCATTTTAAAACAAGGAAATGGGTAAAAATAGCACCAAAATTTGGCACACAATTTCTGCTGAACATGGAAATACCCCATATGAGTCTGTACAGTACTGCTTAGCCAAACGGCGAGACTCGGGAGGGACAGAGTGCTATGTGACACTTGGAGAACAAATTATCATAGAATAGTTTGCAAACTCCATATACAAAGCCCCTAGAAAAGCTGAATCCCTCCTCAAGTAACCCAATTTTAGAAATTACGACCCTTTTCGAATTTATCTACAAGTGTAGTAACAATTTTCACTCCATGGGTGTTTTCCAGAAAAAAACAGCAGTGGATGTTGTTGAGTGAAAATTACAAATCTACCAGTGTAGTGCCTGGACATTGTAGTGCTCATACATTGTAGAGTTCATACGTTTTCTGCCCATACATTGTGCCGAACTCATGCTTCTGGAGACAAGGACCTCGTAAAATTAAGCAGGCTCTCATCGCTACAAAAATTCCATACATATGGATGATAAATGTGGCTTAGACACACTGTGCGACTTAAAAGGAGGGGGGCATTTGAATTTGAGAGCTCAGAATTAATTGGATTTCTTTTGGGGGATGAGGAGCCACAGTGCTTTTCCAGAACCTCTGTGCTACCAGTAATATGGAAGCTCCTATATATCCATTAACAGATGACAGACCTGAGACCTTTTGCATCCCTTACTTTTAGAGCTATAATTTTTCCATATTTAAAGTCATGTGAGGGCTTGTTTTTTTGCAAGATGAGTTGACGTTTTTATTGATATTATTTTCAGGCACATATTTTTGATCACCTTCTATTCTGATTTTTGGGAGCCAAAATGAGCAAAAAACTTCAATTCAGGAACTGTTTTTTTTACGCCTTTCACTGTGTGGTAAAATTGATAAGGCAGCTTTATAGTTCGAGTCAGTATAAATACAGTAATACCACATTTATATAATTTTTTATATATTTTACCGCTTTTCCTCAATAAAAACTTGCAACACTATACTCTGAGAGCTGTAACTTTTGTATTTCCCTTATGACTGAGCGTTATGGCAGCTTGTATTTTGCAGGACAAGATAATATTTTCAGTGATACCATATTCATTTACATTCAACTTTTTGATCGCGTTTTATTCTACCTTTTGTTCTGCAATATTATACAAAAGCATAGTTTTTGCCACGTTTTATATTTATTTTTTTTACATGCTCGCTGAAGGAGTTGTGTGTCAGTTTTATAGGTCTGGTGATTCCGTACTCGGCGATGCCAAATATGTGTACTTTTTTTACATAAATATACCTATTTATTGGCATAATATTCTGTTAGATTTCTTTTTTTATTTTTACATTTTTTTTTACTTTTTTGAACCTTTTGTGGCAAGACGACTCGCTCGGCTCTCCTGAAGGCAGACTCAGGACACACGTTCTCTGGGTTTTCTTTCTGCTGGTTTATTATCAGCCATAAACTCATGCAGGTTTCGCAGGAAAAGTAAACATGACCCCTCTGGGTTAAATGGGAAAAACATAAAAAAAAAAAAAAATAACTCAGTCCATAGATGAGTGGGTTCCGCCCGCTCTCGGTAGCATAAACTGCACTGCTAAAGTCCTTGTGGAAAGCTCTGCAGCTTCCACTATCCTGTCTGGAGACTTTCCTCCCCAGACCACACCAGAGAAAAAAAAACAGGACTGAGCTTTTATACATTGCTCAGCCACACCCTTTTAACATATATGTCATGTATAGTGTACAGTTCCTATAGCGTCTTGTGCTTGGGTGCGAGGAAAACACAGGAGACATAGGTTGAAATGAAATGACTTGTATTACTTCATACAAGCATGCTGAAAAGTTCACACAGTTTGCAGGAACAACGACAGGAGACACAGCCGGCCAGAGTAACTTCAAGCACTACAATAAATCTCCAAAGCAGGTTCAGGATCTCTTCTCTGTACCGTAATTCCTCTGCAAACATGGATTCACCAAACAGCAGGTTTCCAGAGTCCAAAAGTGTTCCAAGGTTCCTCAGTAGGGAATAGCTGGAGTACAAGTCCAAGGCTTCCAGGAGTCAGGTCACAGACTGACTGAGGCTTGATTCAGGAGCACTGATTGTTCAGCTGAGGCTGCTTAAGAAGCAAGAGGGAAGAATCAGGGCGGGAACATGAAAACTGGAAACTCCATATTAACTGAGGGCAAGAGCTGCAGAAAGACAGAAAGCAAAATGGCCGACGAAAAACTGAGTTTCAAGGAACATGTCAACAGAGACAAAGAACCTTACATTACTCCCCCCTTAGGGACAACCTCCGGATGACCTCAGACCAGGCTTGTCAGGGTACCTCTGATGAAACTGGCGGAGCAGGCGAGGAGCATTTACATTATTGACTGGTTCCCATGAGTTGTCCTCCACTGGGTAGCCCTGCCATTTAATCAAATATTGCAACTGATTTCTGTACAACCTGGAATCTAGAATCCTTTCCACCATAAATTTTTCCTGACCATCGACCAGCACTGGGTCAGGGCAAGGAGAAGAACGTCCAGGAAACGTATTGGGTGTTGCAGCCTTTAGTAGGGATACATGAAAGACAGGGTGGATTCTCATAGTTCTGGGCAGTTAAAGACGACAAGCAACAGCACTTATAATCTTATTGATCTTATAAGGTCCAATGTACTTATGTCCCAATTTAGACGATGGAATCTTTAATTTAAGATTTCTGGTTGACAGCCAGACCAAATCTCCTACCTTGAAAGCTGGTGCAGGTTTACGAAATTTATCTGCTGCTTTCTTGTACCTTTCCTGAGCCAATTCTAGATTTTCCTTTAGAAGATCCATATTCTTTTGTAAAGAAGTGATTCTTTCAGCCACTGCCGGCAAGGGCGTATCTATGGGAAATCGAGGAAGAATGTTAGGATGATAACCTAGATTGGAGTAAAAAGGAGACTGCTTAGTGGAGGCGCTCTGAGAGTTGTTATAAGAGAACTCAGCCAGTGGAAGTAGATCCACCCAATCATCCTGTAGGTGGCAGATAAAACAGCGGAGATACTGCTCCAGGGTCTGATTGGTTTGTTCTGTCTGTCCATTAGTCTGGGGATGAAAAGCAGAAGAAAGGTTTACTTTAATGTCCAATGCTGCACAGAAATTTTGCCAAAACCTTGAAGTGAATTGCACCCCTCGATCCGAAATGACCTCATCCGGTACTCCATGTAAGCGAAACACATTCTTAATCATCAAGTCTGATGTCTGTTTTGCAGTGGGTAAGCCGACACAAGGGATAAAATGAGCTGCCTTTGTTAGACGGTCAACCACCACTAGAATGGTGTTCTTCCCTTGAGAGGTTGGTAACTCCACAATGAAGTCCATAGAAATGGATCCCCACGGGCGGGACGGGGTGGGAAGAGGTTGCAACAGACCAGTTGGTGAGGAGCGAGGTGTTTTGCATCTTGCACAGACTTCACATGAAGTGACATAGTTTAAGACATCTTTCCTGTAAGTGGGCCACCAAAAGAAACGAGAAAGAAATTCTTGTATCTTTAGAATTCCCCTATGCCCGGCTATCTTGGAATCGTGGATGAGTTGCAATACTCTCAATCTGACTGTTTCAGGTATATACAGACGTTGTCCCTGAATCCACACACCATTCTTAAAGACAAGACTTACGTCCCTTGGGGGTTGAGCCAACAAAGAATCCGCATGGTATGCTTCCTTGATGTCCTTAAGTAGGTCTTGATTATGAATCACTCCCAGGAATCTAGAGTCAGGAAGAATAGTCTTAGGAGGAGTAAGTGGACGTGTCTCTGCTGAATGAATCCTAGAGAGTGCATCAGCCTTTCCATTGCGCGATCCTGGTCTATAAGAAATGACAAAATTAAATTGGTTTAGGAAAAGATTCCAGCGAGCCTGGCGAGGAGTCAGGCACTTAGCCGACCTGATAAATTCAAGGTTACGATGGTCTGTCAGGACGACTATTTGCTGTGCAGCTCCCTGAAGAAGGTGTCTCCATTCCTTGAAGGCGGCAATAATGGCCAACAATTCTCTATTGCCCACATCGTAGTTCCTCTCAGTCGAAGACAACTGCTGGGAAAAGAAGGCACAGGGATGCAAGACATTCTTCTCACCTGTTCTCTGAGAGAGTATAGCTCCAACGGCACAGTCTGAAGCATCCACCTCTATTATGAAGGCAAGCTCGGGGTTGGGATGTACTAAGATAGGTGCGGTGGTAAATTTATCCTTTAAACAGGAAAATGCTTCCTGAGCTTGCGGAGTCCAGGAGAACCTAGACTGTTTCCGGGTAAGTTGGGTGATAGGTGACACTACCTCAGAAAAATTCTTAATGAAACGTCTATAGAAGTTGGCAAACCCAATGAAACGCTGCACCTCCTTCACATTTCTAGGAATTGGCCAATCCTTGATGGCTTGGGTCTTGCTTCCATCCATACTAATCCCTTGCGTAGATAGTACATACCCCAGAAATTGAATTTCGGTCCTATGGAATTCACATTTTTCAAGTTTGATGTAGAGATGGTTTTGTCTTAGGCATTCTAAGACCATTCTCACATGTCCATGATGTTCCCTGTGGAGTTAGAAAAAATTAGAATATCATCCAGATAAATCACCACAAATGTATCTAGGAGATCCCTGAAGATATCATTCACGAAGTGTTGGAAAGTGGCTGGGGCGGTACTCAGACCAAAAGGCATAACTAGATATTCAAAGTGTCCATAGCGTGACCTGAAAGCAGTCTTCCATTCATCCCCAGGTCTAATACGGACCAAGTTATAGGCCCCACGGAGATCCAATTTAGAGAAAATTTTGGCATGCCGCACTCTCTCCAACAACTCAGGGATTAAAGGCAATGGATAACGGTTTCTAATAGTAACCTTATTGAGTTCCCTATAGTCTATGCAGGGTCTCTGAGATCCATCTTTCTTCTTCACAAAGAAGATGGGTGCACCTGCGGGAGATGAAGAGGGGCGTATGAAGCCCTTGGCTAAATTTTCGTCTATATAATCCTTCAAAGCTTTTAGCACGGGCCCCGCTAGGGGTAGATCTTACCAAAAGGTATCTCGGCTCCAGGCAATAATTCAATTGGACAATCATATGGACGGTGAGGAGGAAGCTGATCAGCGTTCTTCTTGTCACATAAATCCACATAGTCCTGGTATACAGCTGGTAGTTCAGGGACTGACATTGTTCCTTTAGGAACAGAGCAAGCTGAAACTCCTTGACTCATCTGTTTCTCCGGAAAGTGTAATTCCTTGGTCTCCCAGTTAATCGTAGGATTCTGCGCCTGCAGCCATGGTAGCCCTAGAATAATGGGAAAGTGGGGAGAAGAGATAAGCAAAAAAGACATTTTCTCTCTGATGATCTTTACCCATAAGGACCCTCAAAGGCTCTGTTTCTTGATCCACTGGTCCAGAAGTCAGTAGAGAGCCATCCACAGTCTCCATCTGTACTGGAGTAGCCTTCTTCACTGAACGTATCCCCTGTTTCAGAGCAAAGGAGATATCCATAAAATTTCCACTTGCTCCTGAGTCGATCATAGCAGAGCTAGACACCCAGACTGAGTCAACCCAGAGTTTGATGGAAAGGAAGCAATGAGAATTGTTTCTTTTACAACTCAGCTGGGACACCGCTGAGGAAACTTGAAAAATTGCAGCGTTTATACCGTCATCGTCCCCAGAACTAACAGAGTTTAAGTCCGAGAAATCAAGATCTCTTCCAGCAGATCTCTCTGGAGCCTGAGGCTCGGACATGACAGAGCTCCTCTCGCAACACTCACAGTGAATGACTGCTGCAGTAGTCTTACGAGAACGGCTGGGGCAGTTTATAATGAAGTGCCCTGACTTACCACAGTAGAAACATAGATTTTCCTTTATACGATGTTCTTTGCGTGCATCACTAACCCGTCTTTGTAAAGAGTCCACCTGCATGGGTTCAGGTTCTGGTTCCCTTGTGATCCTACTCAAAGGTTCCTTAGCTGAGGAGGGAGGTAGTAAAAGGTTAGTGCGATTATTTTCGAACCATCTCTCTTGTCTGCGTTCAGTCAGACGAGCATCAATACGGATACAATAGTTAATAAAGTCACCTAACGCAGTGGGAGGGTCGGCACAGCAAGTTGATCCTTAATCAGTGGAGACAACCCTTTCCGAAAAATAGATTTTTTAGCGGAAGTGTCCCAAGTGGTATCAAGAGCCCATCTCCTGAAATCCAGGGCATATTCGGCTACTGAACGCTTACCTTGGCGCAAAGTTAACATGGCTGCTTCAGCTGTTGCACCTCGATTGGGGTCATCAAACACCTGCCCCATGGCTGAAATAAAAGCATCAAGGTGATTCAAACAATCATCCTCAGTCTCAATCAGGGGTTTGCCCACATCAAAGCCTTATTGGTAAGCAACATGATTATAGTAAGCACTTTGGATCGTTCAGTGGGAAATTGTGAAGCATGTGCAGAGAAAAATAAATTGCATTGATTAATAAATCCCCTGAATTTCTCACGTTCACCGCCAAAACGAAAAGGAGGTAATTTGGGGATCCCAGAACTCGGGGTTATGGCAGGAGCCTGGGCTCGTTCCTCTAGAGCCTCAATCCTGGCTCGCAATTCCTGGGTAGTCTGTCCAAACACTTGCAAATTATGATTAGTGAGGTCCTGTAGGCTTGCAAAACGGGTTTTTAAAGTCTGTACATCTGAAAGGATTGTATCAGTCACTCCGCAAAGTTCCTTTATGCGGGCCTCCATCTTCCAGATCTTTTAAGGCAGAAGTGCTGGAAGAGGAAAGGAAAAAAAAAAAAGCAATAGTGTTTACCTGTGGTAACACTCCAGAGTAAAATTTTAAGGGAATGCGCTCACCTGGAATGGTTGTGAGAAGTCACAACCACTGTCATCACATAAGGTATTAAACGGACATCTGATATCCACAGTCACAGCAGACACGGCTTTCCCAGACCCAGCAGACACTAAACATTGGCTCCTGAATCTTGTCATGTATAGTGTACAGTTCCTATAGCGTCTTGTGCTTGGGTGCGAGGAAAACACAGGAGACATAGGTTGAAATGAAATGACTTGTATTACTTCATACAAGCATGCTGAAAAGTTCACACAGTTTGCAGGAACAGCGACAGGAGACACAGCCGGCCAGAGTAACTTCAAGCACTACAATAAATCTCCAAAGCAGGTTCAGGATCTCTTCTCTGTACCGTAATTCCTCTGCAAACATGGATTCACCAAACAGCAGGTTTCCAGAGTCCAAAAGTGTTCCAAGGTTCCTCAGTAGGGAATAGCTGGAGTACAAGTCCAAGGCTTCCAGGAGTCAGGTCACAGACTGACTGAGGCTTGATTCAGGAGCACTGATTGTTCAGCTGAGGCTGCTTAAGAAGCAAGAGGGAAGAATCAGGGCGGGAACATGAAAACTGGAAACTCCATATTAACTGAGGGCAAGAGCTGCAGAAAGACAGAAAGCAAAATGGCCGACGAAAAACTGAGTTTCAAGGAACATGTCAACAGAGACAAAGAACCTTACAATATAACATGCTGGCAGATAAATAAGGTAGGTCTTAGTTCACACAGGAGAGCATCCTGTGTGACACAACCTCCCCTCACATATAAAACCAGTGACACTGTCACATATTCCCCCCCTCTGCCCAAAGCCAGGGGTTTGGGCACCTTCTGACACCAGACAGGGAATCCTAGAGAGGGCATCTGCATTCCCATGTAACTTCCCTGGCCTGTGCTCCATGTGAAAGTTAAACTCTTGAAGCTCTAGGAACCATCTAGTTACCCTAGCATTTTTCCCCTCTTTTCCCTCAACCATCTCAACGGGGCATGGTCTGATACTAATTTAAACTTCCGGCCTAGTAGGTAATATTTCAGTGTATCCACGGCCCATTTTATGGCTAAACACTCTTTCTCTACTATGGCGCAGTTCTTCTCGCAGAGGACAGCTTTCGGCTTAGATAGAGAATGGGATGTTCTTCCCCATTTATTTCTTGGGAGAGTACTGCCCCTAGACCAACCTCTGATGCGTCAGTCTGGACCACAAACTCTTTCTTAAAGTCTGGCGCGACCAGGACAGGCTGCTTGCACAGTGTTAGCTTCAGCTTTTGAAACGCGGTCTCCGTTTCTTCCGTCCATTTTACCATGGTTGATTTGGTGCCTTTTAGAAGATTTGTTAGTGGGGCGGCAATCATGGCGAAATTCGGGATAAACCGCCGGTAGTATCCCACCATTCCCAGGAATGCTTTCACCTGCTTCTTTGAGAGCGGTTGCGGCCAGGTTTGAATTGCCTCCACTTTCTTGATCTGCGGCTTTATTTCGCCTCTCCCAACAACATAGCCGAGATACTTGGCCTCCTCTTTTCCGATGGCACATTTTTTCGGATTTATGGTAAATCCTGCTTTCCTTAGCGCGTCCAAAAAGGCCTGTAGTTTAGGTAGGTGACTAGCCCAGTCTGAGCTAAAGACCACAATGTCGTCGAGGTAGGCTGCGGCATACTTCTTATGTGGGGCTAGGATCCGATCCATAGCCCTCTGGAAAGTGACTGGGGCCCCCTGTAGTCCGAACGGCATCCGCGTATATTGAAAACAGCCATCCGGTGTTGAGAAAGCCGTCTTCTCTTTAGCCATCTGGGACATGGGGATCTGCCAGTAGCCCTTCGTCAGGTCAAGAGTGGTGATGTACCTCGCCGGTCCAAGCCTCTCGATGAGTTCGTCGACGCGGGGCATCGGGTACGCGTCACACTTGGATACCTCATTTAGCCGATGGTAGTCATTACAAAACCTCCACTCTCCATTGGGTTTCGGCACGAGGACGATTGGGCTCGACCACCCACTCTTCGACTCCTCTATTACCCCGAGGTCTAACATCCTCTTCACCTCAGCCGAGATCACCTCCCGGCGTGCTTCCGGAATCCGATACGGCTTCAAATTCACTCGTACATGCGGTTCTGTCAGCACGTCATGCTCTATCACTTGTGTATGCCCCGGCAACTCTGAGAACAGGTCCCGATTCCGCTGTAGCAATTCTCGACACTGTTGCTTCAGGGACGGTGATAGAGTCTCTGCTATAGTGACCTCCTCCACCTTGCCTTCTGGTGCGGCTCCCAGGCAAGGAGTTTCCACAGGTTCACGGTCCCGCCACGGCTTGAGCAAGTTTATATGATATATTTGATGTGCCTTCCTTCGGCCAGGCTGGTGGACTTTATAATTAACCTCGCTGACTTTCTCCACCACCTCGTATGGACCTTGCCATTTGGCGAGGAACTTGCTCTCGACGGTAGGGATCAGCACCAAAACACGGTCTCCGGGCTGGAACTTAGTCTCGCCGACCGGTTATAGACTCTCGCCTGGGCTTCCTGCGCCTGGAGGAGATGTTCCTTTACGATGGGCATCACCTTTGACAGTCTCTCCTGTAACTGGGTGACATGTTCGATGATACTCCGGTGTGGCGTGACTTCAGCCTCCCAAGTTTCCTTGGCGATGTCTAGGAGACCTCTTGGATGCCGCCCATATAGGAGCTCAAATGGAGAGAAGCCCGTGGAGGCTTGAGGAACTTCTCTGACCGAGAAAAGCAGAAATGGGAGCAGGTAGTCCCAGTCTCTCCCATCCTTTTCAACGACCTTCTTGAGCATCGCCTTTAAGGTCTTGTTGAAGCGTTCCACTAGGCCGTCCGTTTGTGGATGATAAACCGAGGTCCGCAGCTGAGTTATCTGAAGGACTCTGCAAAGCTCCTTCATCACCTTGCTCATGAAGGGGGTTCCTTGGTCTGTTAGAATCTCTTTTGGTAGACCTGTCCGAGCAAAAATATGGACCAACTCTCGGGCTATACTTTTACTGGACATGTTCCTTAGGGGAACCGCTTCTGGATACCGAGTCGCATAGTCCATGACGACCAGGATATATTGGTGGCCCCGAGCTGATTTGACTATGGGGCCCACGAGGTCCATGGCAATTCTCTCAAAGGGAACCTCTATCACAGGTAGTGGAACTAAGGGGCTACGGAAGTGGGAGGAGGGAGCGGTTATTTGGCAGGTGGGGCAGGACCTACAAAAGTTTTGAATTTCTCGATAACACCCTGGCCAATAAAACTTCCTCAGTATCCTCTCCTGAGTTTTCTCGACCCCTAGGTGTCCCCCCAGAACATGTGAATGTGCCATGTCTAGCACCCGCCGTCTGTATGGCCCCGGCACTAACAGCTGTTCCACTATCTCACCGCCCCTCAGTTTGGCCACCCGATATAGCAACTCTCCCTGTACTGCAAAGTGGGGGAATCTGGTGTCGGCCCCCGGCTCTTGGGCAACCCCATTACATACAGTAACCTGGTCGAACGCCCCTTTTAAGGTCAGGTCTCGAACTTGAGCAGTCCCAAAGTTCTCTCTGGACATATCTAACGCCGGTAGGTCGGTCTCCTCGGTCACCGTCTCACCCTCATCACCGACAAGGACTCACAGTGGGAACTCCTCACTCTGAGACTCTGTCGGGGGTTCTTCTTCAAGGATCTCGCTTTTCCCCATGCTACTTAGTCCAGTTCCCTTCCCCCACAAGTCCCAGAATAAGGAAAAATCACGGCCCAATATGACGGGATGTATCAGGTCCTTTACCACCCCGACTTCATGGGACTGGACACCACAGTCTGTCCCCACTGTTACTGTGGCCACGGGATAGTCCTTGGCGTCACCATGGATGCACCAAACACCCAGGGTTTTGGAAGGGATCAACTGGTGGGGAAGGGATGCTCTGATCAAGGTCACCAGACTCCCGGAGTCCAACAGCCCAAGCACTTTTATTCCATTAACAGATACTGCACACGCCTGCGGTCCCTTGCCGGGTCGACAGTCCACGCTACAGGCTGGATAGGCATAATAGGAGACCCGTCTGCCTAGGCTGCAGTCCATGGGCTCAGGGGATATTTGACACTTGGTGGCTACATGTCCAGGGTTGTGACATCACCAGCAAATATATCTTTCCCAACTGTTCTAAAGGCCCCTTCAATAGGAGTGGGACGCCCCCCAGTGGTGGCTCTAGACCCCTTCCGTGGTGAACCCACCCCCTTTTGGGAATCCCAGTTGGGAGAAATGACTGCATCCGGTTTCCCAAGAGATCTCTCAACTACCTGGTACCTCTCTACCAGGCCGATAAAGTCATCTGCGTTCTGGGGATCACCCTGGGCAACCCAGGTCTGTACTGACTTGGGAAGGGAATGCATGAATCTATCAATCACCACCCGCTCAACCATCTGGGCCGGAGTGGAGGACTCCGGTTGTAGCCACTTCTGAACAAGATGCAATAAGTCAAACATCTGCGAACGAGGGGGTTTGTTGCTAGCATACGCCCAGTGATGAACTCTCTGGGCTCTTACTGCCATATTTACTCCCAGACGTGCTAAGATCTCTGTCTTTAGTTTGGGATACTCCTTAGCATCTTGCAGCGCCAAGTCAAAATACGCTTTTGGGGTTCACCCGATAAATATGGCGCCAGAACCTCTGCCCACTGTGCTGGTGGAAGTCTCTCTCGATCAGCCACCCTCTCAAAAACAGTCAGAAATGCTTCTACATCATCCCCAGGGGTCATCTTCTGCATGGCCCGCCTTACCGCCTTCCTGACGTGAGAATCATCAGTCGGCCCTGGGGTTGGTGTGACCGCCCTGCTTTGGATGGCGTCCGCCAAAAGCTGTATCTGTTGTTGCTCCTCCTTCTGGTGCTGCTGCGACTTTTGCTGCAACTGGATCTGTTGAAGCAACAGTTTGGTCGTCTCCTGGTGCTGCTGCTGCATGCTCTGCTGGGCCTGCTGTATGCTCTGCTGGCTCTGTAGGTGTTGCTGCTGTATGCTCTGCTGGGCCTGGACCAGGTGCTTAACGAGCTCCTCCATGCTGCCGGACTTCTCTAGCTGGCTGGCAGCCTTCACCCAGGACATCCACCGGTCTTTGTGGCAGGTACACGTGTTCCTGGAATCCTGCACGCACTCTCACACCAACTGTGGCAAGACGACTCGCTCGGCTCTCCTGAAGGCAGACTCAGGACACACGTTCTCTGGGTTTTCTTTCTGCTGGTTTATTATCAGCCATAAACTCATGCAGGTTTCGCAGGAAAAGTAAACATGACCCCTCTGGGTTAAACGGGAAAAACATAAAAAAACAAACAATAACTCAGTCCATAGATGAGTGGGTTCCGCCCGCTCTCGGTAGCATAAACTGCACTGCTAAAGTCCTTGTGGAAAGCTCTGCAGCTTCCACTATCCTGTCTGGAGACTTTCCTCCCCAGACCACACCAGAAAAAAAAAAACAGGACTGAGCTTTTATACATTGCTCAGCCACACCCTTTTAACATATAACATGCTGGCAGATAAATAAGGTAGGTCTTAGTTCACACAGGAGAGCATCCTGTGTGACACATACCTCCCCTCACATATAAAACCAGTGACACTGTCACACTTTTATATTTAGTCCCTTCTATGGGACTTTAAATTTTATTACTCTGATCGCTGGTATAATTGATGGGCATGTCAGACCACGTTTAAAAATATCAGCACTATTTTTTACTAGACTGAAAAAGGTACTGCAAACACATAAGAAACCACTTCCAACCTTTTGGTTGTAAGATTGTGTAAATCGTGTCATGATTTAGCTAAGATTTTGTGAAAATTGCAGCAAGAATCGCAAGGACCACAACTGGTGAGTATGACTTTAAAGAATGACAGGTGGGCTTTCTACTTTTATGTGTCTATTGCGGAGCAAATCCCAAGGCGATCATGTTTTCAAACTTCAGCAAATTTGATCACTCTATTTTCGAAAGTTATGAAGTTTTGTATTTTATTTTGCTATTCACTTCCTCACCTCTATTCTGTTAAGTGTCGCTGAACAGGAACAGTCATGTTTCCATCTAAAGACTGCTGGCAATCCATACAGACCTAATATTTCTCACTGCTGAGAGGTGGAAACTATTGTATGTAGTAAATCAGCTAAACAGCCTGAAATCTACCGTACTTGTAGGTTTTTCTTCAACTGATACATTGTAGGAAACTCTTAGGAAAGAAAGGTGATTTGTGTTTGTGTTGTATGTAGGTCATGTTTACATCACATCCATTTAATGTGTTCACCTGGAAAAACTTCCTATTTGTTAAATGTATTAGATCCATTTAAAGCCTTATTACCATCAATCTATGTGATAATGCAAAATAGTCAGCACTCCAGTCGTGGTGCACGTGGAAGGAATGATTCATCCAAGGAAAAAGGAAATCCCGGCACTCACATGTGTTGATTTAATTTGCTTTATTCCACATCCCAGCAAAACGTTTCAGCTTCACCAGAGCCTTTCTCGCTTGACAAAGGCTCTGGCAGGGGTGGGATTCAGCCGGTTCTCCCCGGTTCAATGGAACCGGTTGTTCAAAAAGCAGCCGGTTCCCCGAACCGGGGAGAATCAGAGCGGCGATCCGGTACGATGGGCGTAAGTGTGCGCAGTGCACGGAGCTGCTGTCGCACCAGAGGAGCTTCTTCCTTCCTTCCTGGCTGCAGCTGTAGTTTCACTTTCTGCCGTGCAGGCTCTGGTTGTCTCAACCACACTGGGTCCTAGTGCCCTCTGTGTGCCGACACTGGACACTTCCTGCTCCTGCCTCAGCCACTGCCTGCAAGCTTCATGGTAAGAGGGGATGGAATTTATTAAATTCATTCTGCTCAGGCATGTCATGGTCACTGTGGGGGGAATGTGAGAGGATGGGGTACAGTGGGGGAGGGGTACAGGGCACTGGGGTGAATGTAAGAGGATGGGGGTATTGTGGGGCTAGGGCACTGGGGGGTTAATGTGATAGGATGGGGTATTGTGGGGGAGGGGTACAGGGCACTGGGGTGAATGTAAGAGGATGGGGTATTGTGGGGGCTGGCGCACAGGGGTTGATGTGAGAGGATGGGGTATTGTGGGGGCTAGGGCACTGGGGGTTAATGTGAGAGGATGGGGGTATTGTGGGGGAGGGGTACAGGGCACTGGGGTGAATGTAAGAGGATGGGGTATTGTGGGGGCTAGGGCACTGGGGGGTTAATGTGAGAGGATGGCGTATTGTGGGGGAGGGGTACAGGGCACTGGGGTGAATGTAAGAGTATGGGGTATTGTGGGGGCTAGGGCACTGGGGGGTTAATGTGAGAGGATGGGGTATTGTGGGGGAGGGGTACAGGGCACTGGGTGAATGTAAGAGTATGGGGTATTGTGGGGGTTAGGGCACTGGGGGGGTTAATGTGAGAGAATGGGGATATTGTGGGGGCTGGCGCACAGGGGTTGATGTGAGAGGATGGGGTATTGTGAGGGAGGGTGGACAGGTCACTGGGGTTGAATGTAAGAGGATGGGGGTGTTGTGGGGTCAGTGGGACAGAGCACTGAGGGCTGCATGTGAGACGATGGGCTGTTGGGGTGTGGGTGTGGGACAGGGGAGGTAAGGGGCTTTTTTTTACTTGTGAGCTCCTTAATACTTTAATAATAGATTAATATTTCAGTATTATTATAACAAGGGCATAGACAGACGGCCATATAACTCATGCGAGGATCGCACTGCAATCCTCAGACTTGCTGGTACCGCTCCTGACATGAGCGCGACTGCCATGTATAATATATGGTATATACAGCGTAGTGTCGCATACACTGCTGTATTATACAATATACAGTCATGGCCAAAAGTTTTGAGAATGACACAAGTATTAATTTTTACAAAGTCTACTGCTTCACTTTTTCTAATGGCAATTTGCATATACTCCACAATGTTATAAAGAGTGATCAGCTTAACAGCAATTACTTGCAAAGTCAATATTTGACTAGAAAATGAACTTTATCCCCCAAAACACATTTCAACATCATTGCAGTCCTGCCTTAAAAGGATCAGCTAACCTCTTTTCAGTGATTGCTCCATTAACACAGGTGTTGGTGTTGATGAGGACATGGCTGGAGATCAATCTGTCATGATTAAGTAAGAATGACACCACTGGACACTTTAAAAGGAGGCTGGTGCTTGGCATCATTCTTTCTCTTCTGTTAACCATGGTTATCGCTAAAGAAACACGTGCAGTCATCATTGCAATGCACAAAAATGGCCTAACAGGGAAGAGTATCGCAGCTAGAAAGATTGCACCTCAGTCAACAATCTATCGCATCATCAAGAACTTCAAGGAGAGAGGTTCCATTGTTGCCAAAAAGGCTTCAGGGCGCCCAAGAAAGACCAGCAAGCGCCAGTACCGTCTCTTAAAAGTGTTTCAGCTGCGGGATCGGGCTACCAGCAGTGCAGAGCTTGCTCAGGAATGGGAGCAGGCAGATGTGAGTGCATCTGCACGCACTGTGAGGCGGAGACTCTTGGAGCAAGGCCTGGTCTCAAGGAGGGCAGCAAAGAAGCCACTTCTCTCCAGAAAAAACATCATGGACAGACTGATATTCTGCAAAAGGTACAGGCAGTGGACTGCTGAGGACTGGGGTAAAGTTATTTTCTCTGATGAATCCCCTTTTCGATTGTTTGGGACATCAGGAAAACGCCTCATTCGGAGAAGACAAGGCGAGCGCTACCACCAGTCTTGTCTCATGCCAACTGTTAAGCATCCTGAAACCATTCATGTGTGGGGTTGCTTCTCAGCCAAGAGAATCGGCTCTCTCACAGTCTTGCCTAAAAACACAGCCATGAATAAAGAATGGTACCAGAATGTCCTCCAAGAGCAACTTCTCCCAACCCTCCAAGAGCAGTTTGGCGATCAACAATGCCTTTTCCAGCATGATGGAGCACCTTGCCATAAAGCAAAGGTGATAACTAAATGGCTCAGGGAATAAAACATAGAGATTTTGGGTCCATGGCCTGGAAACTCCCCAGATCTTAATCCCATTGAGAACTTGTGGTCAATCATCAAGAGACGGGTGGACAAACAAAAACCTAAAAATTCTGACAAAATGAAAGCATTGATTGTGCAAGAATGGACTGCTATCAGTCATGATTTGGTCCAGAAGTTGATTGAGAGCATGCCAGGGAGAATTGCAGAGGTCCTGAAGAAGAAGGGTCAACACTGCAAATATTGACTTGATGCATTAACTCATTCTAACTGTCAATATAAGCTTTTGTTACTCATATGTTTGCAATTATTATATTTCTGTCTGTGATAAAAACATCTGTCAAACACACACATAAAAACCAGAGGGCAGCAGATCATGTGAAAATATAATATTTGTGTCATTCTCAAAACTTATGGCCATGACTGTACAACAGTTCTAATGCTCCATACCTAATATGCAGGATAATGTACAGTGTATATGATGTAACCTGTATAAGATGCGACATTGGCTTGCCCCCCCTAGTTTTGATCCTGGGTACATCCATGTCTGGTACTATTTTGCAGCCAGCTTGCAGCGCCGCAACACACCGCCAGCCCCGGCCCCGCGGACTGATCTCTGCAGTGCGGCGATTGGGTAGCGGCGCGGCCATCTTCTTTAGTCACGAGGCGGAGCCGGAGAGGAGAGAGGTACTGTGTGAGCTGCGCTGCGGCACTGCTTGGGCCCTGGAGTGGAGCTGGAGGAGTGTGTGTGTGGACTGAGGTGGTCTGACCGGCGTCTATCTATGATAGATAGACGCCGGTCAGAGTAGTAAGGCCTCCATGGAAGAGCAGTTCTTCTAGCCCCCTGCGTTGTCTTCTTCTCTGGAGAGCTTGAGGTCTATGCTCAGAGCTGTCTGTAGGGCACAGCTGTAGAAACCCCCCAGCTGGAGACAGACCACCAGCTCCCAGATCCTGGTGCCTTCTTAGACATTATTACCGAGAAGCTTGCAATCCACTTGTATGTACCCAGGTGTATAGAGTCACATTTACATCCTGCGGCTTTTTATACGGTCTACTTTATAAAGATTACAGTAATACCTATATCGTACCTTAGTTACTGTACATGCAGTGGGGGGGGGGGAACTGTAAGTTCCAGCATTGCATATTGGCATCTGATCTATAGAGATTACTGCAGGTAATACAATAAATATGTTCTATTATTACAATCACTAGTATAAGTCCCAGCATCTCCCCATTTGTCTAGATATTAGACACACGTTTATTATTCAGATATTATGTAGTATCGACTTTAGGCTGATCCAAACAATCGTATTTTTGGTCAGAAGAAAAAATGGCAGCACGCACGAGTTGCATCCGATTATGGGATCGCACTCAGCCAGGCAAATCAGTGAGTCCGTGGAAAAAAAAAATCTGACTGCACTCGGATGACATCTGAGTGCAGTCTGATTTTCACAGCTTTACAGAATGAAGAAGATGGGAAACTTTTTATTTCCACCTTGTCCACATCCGCGAAAATCGGAGCACGCTGTGAGCACACTCTGGTCAAACTCCGATCAGAGTGTGATTAGCTTAATCGGAACGATTTTCTCGGATGAGACAAAATACGGTCGTGTGACCCTATCCTTAGAGAAATAAATACATTATTATTATTATTGATGAGCAAATGTGCTTGTTTGTTAGGCAATCCCTGCATGTGTTGCGGGTGTCGAACAGCCATGAGACATGCAACCGCGGGGACTGGAACATATTTTTCGAGCATGCAGAAGACATTCGGTTAGAACCCGAGCATGCTCAGATAACACCTTATCCGAGTACGTTCACTCATCACTAATTATTGTATATTGTATTTCTGGATAGAAGGTAGAACTGTAAGTCCCAGCTACATAATACTATAGTTTAATCTTCAGTTCAGTATGAGACTAGAAAGAGGCTTCTTAATCAGAATGTAGTGCACAGCCTGGCCAGCCGGTCAGTCAAGTGAGACAGCTGCATAGAAATATATATATAGAAATATATGCAGCTGTCACACTCGGGTCAGGAGAGCCGCTGGCCAGAATGTGCACTGTTCTGATCTCATTCCAATTTATTGTTTTTCAACTGACTGCGCCCCTACTTATATGTTTGAGGAAAAGGTGCGTGTAAATGGGTGTGGCTTTAAAAATGGGTGTGGCTTAAAATGGGTGTGGTTTTCCGACGCACAAACACAGAACCTGTTGTTAAAAATTTGAATCCCACCCCTGGGCTCTGGATGAGCTGAAACGTTTTGCTGGATGTGGAATAAAGCAAATTAAATCAACACATGTAAGTGCCGGGATTTCCTTCTTCCTTGGATGAATATTACCATCAATCTGACTCCATATCTGGGCTGCAAATGTGAGCTTTCTGAGACTATCCTTCCATGAATGTCTGCATTGAACCAGTACTCACACCCAAAACTTTGTCAGACAGTGTCAACTGCAGAGGCATGTATGAAGATTCCCGAAGAGCTTTAGTCTCATGCTGAAATTCTTCTATTTTGCACAACAGCAACATGTGAAAAGGTGGTTTTTAGACAAGGATGTACAGAGAATGAACATGAAACAATGATGGCTGACACAATACTAACTAAATAAAGAATAAGGGAGGGTTACCTACATCCAAACTAGACTACAGGGAGACAGACAGGAGAAACTTCAAAATCCAAACTAATTGGGTAGCAGTGTAACAGCAATAATGCAATGATCATACAATACTGTATAGTTCCTACGTTGTGAGACCTATATTTAGATGTAATTCCCTAACACAGTTGTGTGGAAAAGTGTTTGCCCCCTTCCTGATTTTCTATTCTTTTACATGTTTGTCACACTTAAATGTTTCAGATAATCAAGCATATTTAAATGTTAGACAAAGATAACACAAGTAAGTAAAGACAAAATGCAGTTTTTAAATGAAGGTCTTTATTATTAAGGGAAAAATAAATCCAAACCTACAGGTGGAGAATTAATGGAGGGATGAAGCGCATCTGTGGTCACTGTTCCATTCACATGGGGCCTTTCAGAGCCTCGTTCTCAGGATTAGGCCGGAGTCACACTGGCGACAGAATCGGACGACTGCAATGCGATGAAATATCGCATTGCAGTCTGCCCTATGTTAATCTATGGAGCAGCTCCCAGTATCAGATTTTTTGTGGTCCATTTTAAACGTCCGTGTGCAATCGCAGAATGCTGCGATTGTCACGATTGTGGGTCGACTATCGCCAATGCAAGTCTATGGGAGCGATGAAAAATCTGATTACAAACGGACCGCATGTGTGACTTGCGATGAAATCGCATCGGTGTCCTTTAGAAAAGCCGGCAATTCATCCCCGGCTATACTGTAAAATCACACTGACAGCTTTAATAAAGACTAGAAAGAATAGATATACACAACATAATATACATATATATATATATATATATATATAATTGTGACATGTATATATACATATATTTATATTTCCTAGACTTCTACATACTGTAATAGCCGCAAATTCAATTGCCGGCTTCTGTGAAATCACAGAAGCCGACATGAAATGATACATTGTTTCCACACAGTTAACCATGTCATTTCCTGTATTTTGATATTTGTTTAGAACTTACAATTACATGAGTGTATTTGTGCTACATTTCAGACATGTAGGGGTTAATTAAAGGTGTAAATTCGTTGACAAAAAAATGCGTGGGCTCCCGCTGTATTTTCTCCACCAGACAGACAAAGCAAGCGAGTGGGGGCAGATAATAACAGCCTAGGGAGGGTACATTTTTTGTGCCCCCCCCGGCTACTAACATCTGCCCCCAGACACCCCAGAAAGGGCAAATCTATAATTAGATTCGCCCTTTCTGGCACTTTGCCCGTCTATTCCCATTGCCCTGTAGCGGTGGCGAATGGGTTAATAATCTCACCTTAATGTCACCTTAGTATTGAAAGGTGACCTTAAGGCAGGTTAATAATTGAGAGCTGTCAATTAGACAACTATCAATTATTAATCCTATTGAAGTAAATAAAAAAACACACACACACTTTAAGAATAAATAATTTTAATGAAATAAAAACACATATTTTTGACCATCTTTTATTTAAGTCTTAATCCGTTCGAAGCCCTTGTTCTTCTAAAATAAATATAAAATAATAAAACAACATTATTCTTACCTATCTGGCAATCTGTCACGTCCCACGATGTAATCCTTCACAAAGGGTTAACTAGCAATCAGATAAGCAGCGCAAGTAATCCTGCGTGCTCATCTGATAGCTCCTGAATGAATGAGCTTATCTCCTGCCGACAGGAGAGGATGTGATTCATGAATGAAGCTTAATTGATTGTATCCACTTTCACCTTAGGTCAGGTCACTCAAGTGAAAGTGGCAATAAATCAATTAAGCTCCATTCATGAATCTATTCCTCTCCTTTCACTGGGAGAGTAAAGGGTATGCCACACTAAACAATATCGCTAACGGGATCGCTAAAAAACGTCACTATTTAGCGATCCCGTTAGCGATGTTGTTCAGTGCGGCAGCTTCCAGCGACGAGCTTCCTGCTGTGATCTCGCTCGTCGCTGGAATCGCTCCGGACCCTATTTTCTCGTCGGCGCTCCCGCTGGGTAAGTATCTTATCGCTGTGTGGCACCTTTTCTTAGCGATTTAGCGGTACTTTTGTACCGCTAAAGTCGTTAAGAAGATCGCTAACGGCGATAGCGTCGTTAACTATATCGCTAAATGCGGCAGCATTTAGCGATATAGAAACAATCCCGCTAGCGATCTCATTAGTATGCAATGCTAACGAGATCGCTAGCGGGATAGCTTAGTGTGGCAGTACCTTAACTGATTCATTCAGGGGAATACAGGTCTGAGACAGCATTATTAGCTCTCTGCGACCTGTAACCTGTTAACCCTTTCTGATGGATTACAGCGTGGGACCTGACTGTACTTCGGATTGGTAAGAATCATTTTGCTTTTTTATTTTATTTTTATTACAGGAAATGGTTTTAGCAAGAAAATAAAATATTGTCAAAAACTGTGTGATTATTTCATTAAACTTCTTTTTATTAAACTGTGTGTGTTTGATTTTTCTATCATACAATAGGATTAATAATTGATAGTTGTCTAATTGACAGCTCTCAATTATTAACCTGCCTTAAGGTCACCTTTCAATACTAAGGTGACATTAAGGTGAGATTATTAACCCATTCGCCACCGCTACAGGGCAATGGGAATAGACGGGCAAAGTGCCAGAAAGGGCGAATTTAATTATAGATTTGCCCTTTCTGGGGTGTCTGGGGCAGATGTTAGTAGCCAGGGGGGGCACAAAAAATGTACCCTCCCTAGGCTGTTATTATCTGCCCCCACTCGCTTGCTTTGTCTGTCTGGTGGAGAAAATACAGCGGGAGCCCACGCATTTTTTTTCAACGAAATTACACCTTTAATTAACCCCTACATGTCTGAAATTTTGCACAAATACACTCATGTAATTGTAAGTTCTAAACAAATATCAAAATACAGGAAATGACATGGTTAACTGTGTGGAAAAAATGTATCATTTCATGTCGGCTTCTGTGATTTCACAAAAGCCGGCAATTGAATTAGCGGCTATAACAGTATGTAGAAGTCTAGGAACTATAAATATATGTATATATATGTCACAATGACATGTATATATATATATATATGTGTTCTATGTGTATATATCTATTCTTTTTTTTGTGATTGAAATACTATTCTTTTGGATCCATTATATGTCAGTTTTGCAAGCCTGCGAGAAATTCTCGCAAGTCGGATGAAAATCGGATGTTACAAGGTACACACACATGCGATTAAATCGCATCTTTGAAGGAAAATCGGATGCCAGAAGGATGTGTGATGTTTGCATTTTGATCCGACAATCGACCGTCTAAAACGGACCGATTTTTTGTCGTTGTGTGTGACGCCGGCCTTAGTGGGGGATTCATGTGATAGCCTGATAGGTGATAACTTTGAAAAATGGGAATAACCCTTTAATGAATATATTATGAGATTTTCAATAGTTTTAATGATGTGCCTGTTAAAAAGTTATCAAAATGTCAAGCATCTGTTAGTATATAATGGCATCGATATAATGACTACTTCATAAAAAGCTCATGAGTCATGACATATCCATTTAATAGATGCTACTCAAAACCAAACGTTCTCCATAGATTTCTATGTAAAAATAAACAACTTTTTACTGGTCTCCAAAGAATGGCATAGTCTGATATGCTTATCTATACCTTTTTGTGCTATTCTGATGTATCCCTGTATTTTGGCCCTTGTCCAGCAATAAGAAACCTACAGACCCACTACTGTGTACATTACAGTGGCATGTAAAAGTTTGGGCACCCCTGGTGAAAATTACTGTTATTGTGAACATTTAAGCAAATTGAAATTATATCTAAAAGGCCTAAAGATAAAACAATTAATTTGTATTTTAGGCAAAATATATATATTTTCATCTTTTACTTTTAAAAATTACAAAAAATTAAAATAGGCCAGTGCAAAAGTTTGTGCTCTCTTGGAGATTTGTGTACTCAGATAACTTTGGCCAATGTTTCAGACCTTAATTATCCTGTTAGGATTATGGCTTGTTTACTAACATCATTAGGAAATGCACAGTGATGCAAATTTCACTCTTTCCTCAGTTTGAAATATAATTAAGAAATGGCAGTTAACCCCTTAACGACCAAGCCATTTTGTAGGTTAATGACCAGGCCAATTTTTACAATTCTGACCACTGTCACTTTATGAGGTTATAACTCTGGAACGCTTCAACGGATCTTGGCGATTCTGAGAATGTTTTCTCATGACATATTGTACTTCATGATAGTGGTAAAATTTCTTTGATATGACTTGCGTTTATTTATGAAAAAAATGGAAATATGGCGAAAATTTTGAAAATTTTGCAATTTTCAAACTTTTAATTTTTATGCCCTTAAATCAGAGATATGTCACAAAAAATAGTTAAGAAATAACATTTCCTACATGTCTACTTTACATCAGCACAATTTTGGAACCAAAATGTTTTTTTGTTAGGAAGTTATAAGTGTTAAAAGTTGACCATCGATTTCTCATTTTTCCAACAAAATTTACAAAACGATTTTTTTTAGGGACCACCTCACATTTGAAGTGAATTTCAGGGGTCAATATGACAGAAAATACCCAAAAGTGACACCATTCTAAAAACTGCACCCCTCAAGGTGTTCAAAGCCACATTCAAGAAGTTTATTAACCCTTTATGTACTTCACAAGAATTGAAGCAATGTGGAAGGAAAAAATGAACATTTAACTTTTTTTCTCAATATTTTTCTTTCGACACAATTTTTTTAATTTTCTCAAGGGTTCCAGGAGAAAATGAACCACAATATTTGTTGTACAATTTCTCCTGAGTACACCGATACCCCATGTGTGGGGGAAAACCAATCTTTAGGCGCACGGCAGTGCTCAGAAGGGAAGGAGCATCATATGAGATTTTGAATGTCAAATTGGCTGGAATCGAGAGAGGACACCATGTCGCGTTTGGAGAGCCCTTGATGTACCTAAACAGTAGAAACCCCCCATAAGTGACCCAATTTTGGAAACTAGACCCCCCAAGGAACTTATCTAAATGTGTGGTGAGCACTTTGAACCCCAAGGGCTTCACAGAAGGTTATAACGTAGAGCCGTAAAATTAAAAAATCATATTTTTTTCCACAAAAATGATCTTTTCACCCCAATTTTTATTTTTCAAAGGATAAAAGGATCCCAAAAGTTATTGTGCAATTTGTTCTGAGTACGCTGATACCCCATATGTGGGGGTAAACCACTATTTGGGTGCATGGCTGAGCTCGGAAGGGAAGCAGCGCCATTTGACTTTTTGGGCTGGAATTGAGATTGGCTGCCATGTCGCATTTGGAGAGTCACTGATGTGCCTAAACAGTGGAAACCCCCGACAATTGACCACATTTTAGAAATTAGACCCCCCAAGGAACTTACCTAAATGTGTGGTGAGAGCTTTGAACCCCCAAGGGCTTCACAGAAGGTTATAACGTAGAGCCGTAAAATTAAAAAAATCATATTTTTTCCACAAAATTGATCTTTTCATCCCAATTTTTATTTTCCAAAGGATAAAGGGACCCCAAATGTTATTGTGCAATTTGTCCTGAGTACGCTGATACCCCATATGTGGGGGTAAACCACTATTTGGGCGCATGGCAGAGCTCGGAAGGGAAGGAGCACCGTTTGACTTTTTGGGCTGGAATTGAGATTGGACGCCATGTCACATTTGGAGAATCCCTGATGTGCAGTGGAACAGTGGAAACCCCCCACAAGTGACCCAATTTTGGAAACTAGACCCCCAAGGAACTTATCTAGATGTGTGATGAGAGCTTTGAACCCCAAAGGGCTTTACAGAAGGTTATAACGTAGAGCCGTAAAATTAAAAAAATCATATCTTTTCCACAAAAATGATCTTTCCACCCCCAATTTTTATTTTCCAAAGGGTAATAGGACCCCAAAAGTTATTGTGCAATTTGTCTAGAGTACGCTGATACCCCATATGTGGGGGTAAACCACTATTTTGACGCATGGCAAAGCTTGGAAGGGAAGGAGCGCCGTTTTCGAATGCATACTTTGATGGAATAGTCTGCGGGTGTCATGTCACGTTTGGAGAGCCCCTGATGTGCCTAAACATTAGAAACCCCCCACAAGTGATCCCATTTTTTAAACTAGACCCCCCAAGGAACTTATCTAGATGTGTGGTGAGAGCTTTGAACCCCAAGGGCTTTACAGAAGTTTATAACGTAGAGCTGTAAAATGAAAAAATCATATCTTTTCCACAAAAATGATCTTTCCACCCCCAATTTTTATTTTCCAAAGGGTAACAGGACCCCAAAAGTTATTGTGCAATTTGTCCTGAGTACGCTGATACCCATATGTGGGGGTAAACCACTATTTTGATGCATGGCAGAGCTCAGAAGGGAAGGCGCGCTGTTTTCGAATGTAGACTTTGATGGAATGGTCTGCGGGTGTCATGTTGCGTTTGGAGAACCCCTGATGTGCCTAAACAGTAGAAACCCCCCACAAGTGACCCCATTTTGGAAGCTAGACCCCCCAAGGAACTTATCTAGATGTGTGGTGAGCACTTTGAACCCCCAGGTGCTTCACAGAAGTTTATAACGTAGAGCCGTGAAAATAAAAAAATCATATTTTTTTCCACAAAAATAATCTTTTTGCCCTCAAATTTTTATTTTTATAAGGGTAACAGGAGAAATAGGACCCCAAAAGTTGATGTGCAATTTGTCCTGAGTAAGCTGACACCCCATATGTGGGGGGGAACCACTGTGATCACCTTACAGCGATCTTTGGGAGTCAGAATGAACAAATCCACAAAAGGTGAAGAATTGGTTTTATTTTTTACGCCGTTCCTCGTGCGGTATTAGTGATTAGGCGACTTTATTTTTCGGGTTGGTGCAATTACGGCGATACCAGATTTACACCCTTTTTTCATGTTTAGCTTCTGTCACACACTAAAAGATGCTTTTTTTTGGAAGAATTTTTTGTAAGAAATTTTTGCATCGCCGTATTTTGAGAGCTATAATTTTTCCATATTTCAGCCGACAGAGTTATCTGCAGGCTTATTTTTTGCGAAACGAGCTGACGTTTTTATTGGTACCATATTCGGGCACATAACGTTTTTTTGATCGCTTCCTATTCCGATTTTTGTGGACGCAGAATGTACAAAAACCAGCAATTCAGGAATTTTGCGGGACAAGATGACGTTTTCAGCGGTATCATGATTCATGATTATTTATATCCGTCTTTTTGATCACGTGTTAGGGTATGTTTCCACGGTCAGGAAACAGTCCGGATTTGCGGCGTGTTTGACGCTGTGCGTTGGCGCAGCTTCAAACACGCAGCGTCCAGATGTTACAGCATAGTGGAGGGGATTTCAAGAAATCCCGTCTCCACTATGCGTAAAAATACGCAGGCGGAAGACCTGCGTTTCCGGACATGCGGCGCGTCTTTTTAGACCGCAGCATGTCCTATTCCCTTGCGACGACGCTGCGTCGCCGCAAGGGAAATAACACATGGCTATGTAGCCCTGCGGTCATTCTGGATGTGTTCCGGATGTGTTCCTGAACACATCCGGAATGAGCGTGCATTCAAAAGGGGGCGGGGCTTTGGGCGGAGCGGACTTTCTGCTCCGTCCAAAGCGCTGTGTTTCCTGAACGTGGAAACACAGCCTTATTGTACTTGTACTTTTATAATTTACTACTTTTTTGTGTTTTTTTACGGCTTTCACTGAAGGGTTAACTAGGGTTAAGCTTTTATAGATGGGATTTTTACGGACGCGGCGATACCAAACATGTGCATTTTTTTTGTTTTTTGTTTTTTTATTACATAAAAATATGTATTTTTTAGGGGAATTTTTTAAATTATTTTTTAATATTTGTTTTACACTTTTTTTAAAAAAATGCTTTTTTTACCTAGTCCCTTTACGGGACTTTCACTTTTTTACTTTTGATTGCAGTTACAATGCATTGCAATGCTTCAGCATTGCAATGCATTGTACCTATGGTGAAAGCTGATGTGACCATGGTCACAGCGGCTTTCTGTAGCTAGATGACCCCTGGGTCATCAAGGCAGATATAGGGCCCTGCAAATACATTGCGGGGTGCCTCTCCTCCTGAGCGCTGCGATCGCGCTCGATCACAGCAGTCAGGGGGTTAGCAGCCAGGGGCGGCGGGGGCTCCGCTCCTGGCTGTCAGTGCAGGAAGCTCGGCCACTGCAGCGCCAAGCTCCTGCACTGATCGGGCAGGAAGAGGCTGAAATTTCAGCCTCTTCTGCCTGATCGGTGCTGTATTTGGTCAGTCACATTGACTGACCAATCACAGTGCTTTAGGTGTGGGGACTGACTGAAAAGGTCCCCGCACCGCTTGCTGTGCCTGTCATCTGTCATAGACAGCTGTCGGCACTGAACTACCACTGTGTGGTAGTTCAAAGGCATGACGTGCACAGTCCGTCAAGGTGCCAAAACTGACACCTTGCCATGACGGACTGTGCACGTCAATGGACATTAAGGGGTTAAAGGAAACATTGGAGGTCAAGATAAGGTCTGGAAGACCAAGCAAAATTTCAGTGAAATCATAACCCATGTTTTACTGCAAAAAATCTTCAGAAACATTTAACAGACTCTGGAGTTGTTGTACATTGTTCTACTGTTCAGAGACACCTGGCCAAATATGGCCTTCATGGAAGAGTCATCAGAAGAAAACCTCTCCTGCGTTCTCCCATGGACTGATGAGGTCAAAATAAAACTCTTTGGCTAAAAGGTATGTGTAGAGTAGAAAGGGCACAGATTTTCAGGAAAAGAACATCTCGCCAACCATTAACCATGGGGGTGGATCAATCGTGCTTTGGGGTTGTGTTGCAGCTAATGGCTCTGGAAACTTTTCACTGGTAGAGGGAAGAATGGATTCAATGAAATTTCACCAAATTCTTAATGCAAACATAACACCATCTGTAAAAAAGCTGAAGTTGAAAAGAGGATGGCTTCTACAATTGGATTATGATAAAGAAGCATCAAAATCCACAATAGACTACCTTAAAAGCTGAAGGTTTTACAATGGCCCCCACAGTTCCATGATCTAAACATCATTTAAAATCTGTGGCTAGACCTCAAAATAGCAATGCATGTAAGACGACCCAGGAATCTCACAGAACTGGAAGAATTTTCCATGTGAAAGAGGAACATATATATATTTTTTGCTTAACACCTTACTGCCATCGGACGTACTATCCCGTCCATGGTACCTGGGCCCGTATGACCGGGGACGGGATAGTACGTCATAGGCGATCAGCTGCGCTCCTGAGGGGAGCGCAGCTAATCGCCGCCGGGTGTCAGCTGATTATCACAGCTGACACCCATGACTGTGTGTCAGGAGCGGTCACGGACCGCTCCCGGCACATTAACCCCTTGCACACCGCGATCAAACATGATCGCGGTGTACTGGGGGCACAGGGGAGGATCGCGCAGGGTGGGGGCTCCCTGCGCGCCCCCCTGAGACCCTCAGAGCAGCGCGATGTGATCGCGCTGTTCTGAGGGCTTCCTCCCTCCCAGGACCCGGATCCAAGATGGTGCCGGGGTCCTGGAGGGAGGCGGCTACCTCAGTGCCTGCCGAGAGCAGGCACTGAGAAGCCTGCATCTATGCCTGTGCGATCGCTGATGTGACAGAGTGCTGTGCACACTGTCACACCAGCGATCTGATAAAATACTGTGATGTCCCACCCTGGGACAAAGTAAAAAAGTAAAAAAGTAAAAATAAACATGTGTAAAAAAAAAATCCAAAATAAATAAAAAAAAAAAAAAATATTCCCCAATAAATTCACTTCTTCCTGTAAATAAAAAAAAAAAAACAATAAAAGTACACATATTTGGTATCGCCGCGTCCGTAACGACCCCCCCTATAAAATTGTCCCACTAGTTAACCCCTTTAGTGAACCCCTTAAAAAAAAAAAAAAAAAAAACGAAGCAAAAAATCAATGCTTTATCATCATACCGCCGAACAAAAAGTGGAATAACACGCGATCAAAAAGACCGATCTAAAAAAACATGGTACCGCTGAAAACGTCATCTTATCCCGCAAAAAACGAGCCATCATAAAGCATCATCAGCGAAAAAATAAAAAAGTTATAGCTCGCAGAATAAAGCGATGCAAAAATAATTATTTTTTATATAAAATTGTTTTTATTCTATAAAAGCGCCAAAACATGAAAAAATGATATAAATGAGGTATCGCCATAATCGTACTGACCCGAAGAATAAAACTGCTTTATCAATTTTACCACACACGGAACAGTATAAACGCCTCCCCCAATAGAAATTCATGAATTGCTGATTTTTGTTCATTCTAACCTCCCAAAAATCGAAATAAAAAGCGATCAAAAAACGTCACGTGCTCAAAAATGGTACCAATAAAAACGTCAACTCGTCCCGCAAAAAATAAGACCTCACATGACTCTGTGGGCCAAAATATGCAAAAATTATAGCTCTCAAAATGTGATGATGCAAAAACTATTTTTGCAATGAAAAGCGTCTTTTAGCGTGACAGCTGCCAATCATAAAATCCGCTATAAATAGTAAATCAAACCCCCCTTTATCACCCCTTAGTAAGGGAATAATAATAAAATTAAAAAAAAGCATTTATTTCCATTTTCCCATTAGGGTTAGGGTTAGGGTTGCGGCTAAAGTTAGGGTTAGGGTTGGCGCTAAAGTTAGGATTAGGGTTAGGGTTGGGATTAGGGGTGTGTTAGGGTTAGGTTTGTGGTTAGGGTTGGGACTAGGGTTAGGGGTGTGTTGGGGTTAGGGTTGGAGTTAGAATTGGGGGGTTTCAGCTGTTTAGGCACATCAGGGGCTCTCCAAATGTGACATGGCGTCTGATCTCAATTCCAGCCAATTCTGCGTTGAAAAAGTCAAACGGTGCTCCTTCACTTCTCAGCTCTGCCATGCGTCCAAACAGTAGTTTATCCCCACATATGGGGTATCAATGTACTCTGGACCCCAAGAGTTATTGTGCAATTTGTCCTATTTCTTCTGCTACCCTTGGGAAAATAAAAAACTGGGGGCGAAAATATCATTTTTGTAAAAAAAAAAAACATTTTTTTGTTTTTACGGCTGTACATTATAAACTTCTGTGAAGCACTTGGGGCTTCATAGCGCTCACCACACATCTAGATAAGTTCCTTGTGGGGTCTATTTTCCAAAATGGGGTCACTTGTTGGGGATTTCCACTGTTTAGGCGCATCAGGGGCTCTCCAAATGCGACATGACGCCCCCCGACCATTCCATCAAAGTCTGCAATCCAAAACGTCACTACTTCCCTTCCGAGCCCCAACGTTTACCCATACAGTAGTTTTCTCCCACATATTGGATATCAGCGTACTCAGGACAAATTGGACAACAACTTTTGGGGTCCAATTTCTCCTGTTACCCTTGTGAAAATAAAATATTGGGGCAAAAAAATCATTTTTGCAAAAAAAAAAAGGATTTTTTATTTTTACGGCTGTGCGTTATAAACTTCTGTGAAGCACTTCGGGGTTCAAAGTGCTCACCACACATCTAGACAAGTTCCTTGTGGGGTCTATTTTCCAAAATGGGGTCACTTGTGGGGGGTTTCCACTGTTTAGGCGCATCAGGGGCTCTCCAAATGCGACATGACGCCCCCAGACCATTCCATCAAAGTCTGCAATCCAAAACGTCACTACTTCCCTTCCGAGCCCTGACGTGCGCCCATACAGTAGTTTTCTCCCACATATTGGGTATCAGCGTACTCAGGACAAATTGGACAGCAACTTTTGGGTTCCAATTTCTTCTGTTACCCTTGTGAAAATAAAATATTGGGGGCAAAAAAAATCATTTTTGGAAAAAAAAAAAGATTTTTTATTTTTACGGCTGTACGTTATAAACTTCTGTGAAGCACTTCGGGGTTCAAAGTGCTCACCACACATCTAGATAAGTTCCTTGTGGGGTCTATTTGCCAAAATGGGGTCATTTGTGGGGGGTTTACACTGTTTAGGGCATCAGGGGCTCTCCAAATGTGACATGACGCCCCCAGACCATTCCATCAAAGTCTGCAATCCAAAACGTCACTACTTCCCTTCCGAGCCCTGACGTGCGCCCATACAGTAGTTTTCTCCCACATATTGGGTATCAGCGTACTCAGGACAAATTGGACAACAACTTTTGGGTTCCAATTTCTTCTGTTACCCTTGTGAAAATAAAATATTGGGGACGAAAAAATCATTTTTGTAAAAAAAAAAAAGATTTTTTATTTTACGGCTGTACGTTATAAACTTTAGTGAAACACCTGGGGGTTAAAAGTTCTCACCACACATCTAGATAAGTTCCTTGAGGGGTCTAGTTTCCAAAATGGCATCATTTATGGGGGTTTCCACTGTTTAGGCAGATCAGGAGCTCTCCAAACACGACATGGCGTCCAGCCAATTCTGCGTTGAAAAAGTCAGACGGCGCTCCTTCCCTTCCAAACTCTGCCATGCACCCAAACAGTGGTTTACCCCCACATATGGGGTATCAGCGCACTCAGGACAAATTGCACAATAACTTTTGGAGTCTTGTTACCCTTGGAAAAATAAAAATTGGGGTGAAAAGATCATTTTTGTGGAAAAAATATGATTTTTAAATTTTACGGCTCTACGTTATAAACTTGTGTGAAGCACTTGGGGGTTCAAATTGCTCACCAAAGATCTAGAAAAGTTCCTTAGGGGGTCTAGTTTCCAAAATGGGGTCATTTGTGGGGGGTTTCCACTGTTTAGGCACATCAGGGGCTCTCCAAATGCAACATGGCATCCAATCTCAATTCCAGCCAATTTTGGTTGGAAAAAATCAAATGGTGCTCCTTCCATTCCGAGCTCTGCCGTGCGCCCAAACAGTGGTTCCCACCCACATATGGGGTATCACGTACTCAGGACAAATTGGACAACAACTTATGTGGTCCAATTTCTCCTGTTACCCTTGAGAAAATAAAAAATTAGTGACTAAAAGATAATTTTTGTGGGAAAAAAATAGGATTTTTTATTTTCATGCCGGGCATTATAGACTTGTGTGAAGCACTTGGGGGTTCAAAGTGCTCACCAAAGATCTAGATAAGTTCCTTAGGGGGTATAGTTTCCAAAATGGGGTCACTTGTGGGGGGTTTCCACTGTTTAGGTCATCTGGGGCACTGCAAACGGAACATGACCCCCATCAACGTCTGCATTCCAAAACGTTACTACTTTCCAAGCCCTGCCGTGCACCCAAACAGTTCCCCCCCCCCACATATGGGGTATCAGCGTACTCAGAACAAATTGGACAACAACTTTTGGGGTCCAATTTCCTTGGGAAAATTCAAAAATGTGGGACTAAAAAATCATTTTTGTGGAAAATTGTTTTTTTTTTTTTTCACACCCAGGCATTATAAGCTTTTGTGAAACACTTGGGAGTTCAAAGTGCTCACAACAGATCTAGATAAGTACCTTAGGGGGTCTAGTTTCCAAAATGGTGTCACTTGTGGGGGTTTCCACTGTTTAGGCGCATCAGGGGCTCTCCAAACACGACATGGCGTCCAATCTCAATTCCAGCCAATTTTAGTTTGAAAAGTCAAACGGCGCTCCTTCCCTTACGAGCTCTGCCGTGTGCCCAAACAGTGGTTTTCCCCCACATATTGGGTATTGGCGTACTCAGGAGAAATTGCATAACAACCTTATCTGTCCATTTTCTCCTTTTACCCTTGTGAAAATAAAAAAAAAGTTTGTAAAAGATCATTTTTGTGGCTAAAAAGTTAAATATTCATTTTTTCCTTCCACGTTGCTTTAGTTCCTGTGAAGCACCTGAAGGGTTAATAATCTTGAATGTGGTTTTGAGTACCTTGAGGGGTGCAGTTTTTAGAATGGTGTCACTTTTGGGTATTTTCTGCCTATATACCCCTCAAAGTGACTTCAAATGAGAGGTGGTCCCTAAAAAAAATGGCTTTGTAAATTTTGTTGTAAAAATGAGAAATCGCTGGTCAACTTTTAACCCTTATAACTTCCTAACAAAAAAAAATTTTGGTTCCAAAATTGTGCTGATGTAAAGTAGACATGTGGGAAATGTTATTTCTTAACTATTTTATGTGACATATTTCTCTGTTTTAAGGGAATAAAAATTCAAAGTTTGAAAATTGCAAAATTTTAAAAATTTTCGCCATATTTGCGTTTTTTTTCAAAAATAAACGCAAGTTATATCGAAGAAATTTTACTTCTAACGTGAAGTACAATATGTCATGAGAAAACAATCTCAGAATCGCGAAGATCCGTTGAAGCGTTCCAGAGTTATAACCTCATAAAGAGACAGTGGTCAGAATTGTAAAAATTGGCCCGGTCATTAACGTGCAAACCACCCTTGGGGGTGAAGGGGTTAAAATACAAAAGAAATGTGTCATCTTCAATTTACCTAACTGTTCACAATAATAATTTTTACCAGGGGTGCCCAAACTTTTACGTGCCTCTGTATTCATTCCTAGTGTATAAAAACAAAATATAAACAGGGCCTTAGCTTACAAAAGATTTTTTACACTAGACCTTTCATCTTAGATGAATCTAGGGCTATATGTTTTTAGCTTCTGAATGTAAACAGGAACGTTCTTATTAACTACCAGCAAACAGAGACCTTGAAATAATTGAAGAATCGGAACATAAAGTCTATTAGAAAGTTGTATTACTTTCATTATAGAAATGATTAGCTTTACATATATTGCACTGGAAAAAACACTTTACTTTCTCATTACAAATCTTCTGCAAATTAAAATATACTGGGCTGTAGGTCAATATACTGTGCCAGAGCAAACTCCACATAGGATAACAGGACCAGGACAATCGCAGAAAGCCAGGAACACTTACCAGGTATCAATGTAAAATACCCTTTCATGGAAGAACACATATGCATAACGAATTTATTAATTTAATTTGCTCTCCAGACATCAGATCTTTATTCTCAAGACATTTGATGGAAAAATCAATCTTTATTTTCTATGCACTTGTAATTATGTTCAGGAGACAAACCGGTGCTGGCTGTATGTGCGCAGCGTGGATTTTGGGTGAAGGTAAATGAATAATTTTTGTTGTACCACAGTAATGTTGAACAGCTTGACAGGCAGAAACAAAGGCATATCGATTTATCAAATAAAGACCATCTCTCGTGATACTCATTTAGTACACTAAGATCTCCTTAAAACATGCAAGCAAGGATCTTCAACCACTCTAAATCAGGCCAGCTAATGACCGCATAATCTCATAATGCTGTTAGCATGCATGACCACCTGCGCTCCTGTCTAATAACTTGTGATTAATGGTTTTGATGGTCATGGGATTTGAGTAAGATGGTATATTAGTACTTATCTTGTCTTTGACCATTTTCAATTAAGTTGTGCATTTTACAGTAGTACTTGTACATCTTATCTATTATCGTGCCCCTATATTTAAGGAATTCAGTGTAATCCAAGTATATGGATCCCATCAACCACTGTTTAAAATCAGAAGATTTTCTCCTGTAAGGGCTCTTGCACATGACCATTTAATTTGGAAGTTCTATGGGTGGTTTTGACGGATAGCACGCCTACCCATGATATTCTATGGTGCTGTGCACACGTCCAATTTTGATCTGAATGTTGGATCAAAATCAGCAATGCAAGTTTATGAGTCCGTGGAAAACATCTGATCGCACTCAGATGATATCCGAGGGCAGTCCGATTTACACAGACTTAATGAAGAAGGTGGAGAAACCTTTTTTTCTCTCCAACTCCAAGAAAATGGATTCCACTCTGATCAAATTCAGAGTCTGATTAGTATAATCTGACCCTTTTCCTCGAATGGAGAGAAAACGGTTGTGTGACCCTAGCCTGAATGTAATATTGATGAGAATTGTCGCCATAGACTGCACTTGCAGTGATAGAAATCGCTAAGCTAAAGATCGTACATGCTGATGACATATCAAACCATTATGAAAGTCAATTTAGTTTACTTGTTACTAGTAAGTCATTTTCCGGAACAGAAGTTTCAGGTATTACTGACATACAGCTGAAGAGGACACTTTCGGGAGCCCTGTTGAGCATTAACTGGCAGCCAATTAACATTGCTTAAAATACTCCTGCCAATACTGATTTGCTGAGATCAGACACGTAGCAGACAGCAGCTCATAGTGCTCCTCTCTGTTATTATACAGATTCTAAAACTCTGGTTCTATGAGCAGTATAGTGGAATAATAACATGCATTGCTCTTTAGCCCTCAATTAAACCTCAACACCACCCTTAGGCCTCTCATAAACAGCTATTGAATTGCAGCTGTCATATTTTAGCTATTATATTGCAGCTTCCTCACTTGGATCTCCAGGGCTGTAGGGCTATATAATGATCTAAGGCTACTTTCACACTTGCGTTTTTTTGCGCAGCGCTTTGTACGCACATGAAACGCATTAAAAAAATGCATGCAAACGCTTATAAACGCTGCAATATTTAGTCGCATCAGCGTGCGCATTACGACAAAAAAAATGCAGCGTTTGTATGCGATTTCAAGCATTTTTGCATGCGTTTTCGTTTTTTAGGCGCATGGGTTGTCTACGTGTCACATTTCTATCAACTCTGTCTCTATCATCTCTATCATCTCTGTCTCTATCATCTCTGTCTCTATCATCTGTCTCTATCATCTGTCATCTCTGTCTCTATCATCTCTATCTCTATCATCTCTGTCTCTATCATCTCTGTCTCTATCATCTGTCTCTATCATCTGTCATATCTGTCTCTATCATCTCTTTCTCTATCATCTGTCTCTATCATATCTGTCTCTATCATCTCTGTCTCTATCATCTGTCTCTATCATCTCTGTCTCTATCATCTGTCTCTATCATATCTGTCTCTATCATCTCTGTCTCTATCACTTGTCTCTATCATATCTGTCTATCTCTCTTCTATCATCTGTCTCTATCATCTCTGTCTCTATCATCTGTCTCTATCATCTCTGTCTCTATCATCTCTGTCTCTATCATCTCTGTCTCTATCATCTGTCTCTATCATCTGTCTCTATCATCTATCATCTCTATAATCTGTCTCTATCATCTGTCTCTATCATCTATCATCTCTGTCTCTATCATCTCTGTCTCTATCATCTGTCTCTATCATCTCTGTCTCTATCATCTCTGTCTCTATCATCTCTGTCTCTATATCTTATCATCTTTTTATCTACACTCCTCACAATGTATCTTGTGTAGGGGGTTGTCTAAACAAGTTAGAATTATTTACTCAAAAATCGCGAGCGCGCAAAAGCGCTGACGAGCGCAAAGCCATGCGCACGCAGCGCACCCATAGACTACAATGTTATTTTTTGCGCATAGCATGCGCACACGTGCGCACGCATTTTTTTAAAGCGGTTGGGCGGAAAAAAAATGCAACATGTAGCGTCTAGCGCGTATGGACGCACACCTGGAAAATGCGCAGCGCACGCTAAACGCAGATGAACGCGTGCAAGCGCTAGACCCTGCGCCCACCATGTTAAAGATAGAGGAACATTGCGCATGCGTCCGATAGCGCACGATGCGCTGCGCAAAAAAACGCAAGTGTGAAAGTAGCCTAAGCTCCATTCATCCAATCTACTGTTGTGTTACCCTTTGTGGGAGTCAGGATGCATCCACTTTATAGCTGACTAAAAGTGAACTTTAGAAACATCCTTGAAACTCAACTGAATAGAAACCACTGGTTGATTTTGCTTATATATTTATGTTGTGTTGCATCTGTTTTTTAGTATTAGGCCGGAGTCACACACAACGACAAAAAATCGGACCGATTTTAGTCGGTCGATTATCGCACCAAAATGTCATGAACAGTCATCCGTCTGGCATCCGATTTTCCTGGAAAGATGCGATTTAGTCGCATCTGATCGTAGTTGTAACATCCGATTTACATCTGACTTGCGAGATTTTCTCGCAGGCTTGCAAAACGGACATATAATGGATCCAAATGAATAGTATTTAAATCACAAAAGAAAGAATAGATATATACACATAGAACATACAGTACAGACCAAAAGTTTGGACACACCTTCGCATTCAAAGATTCTTCTGTATTTTCATGACTATGAAAATTGTAGAATCTCACTGAAGGCATCAAAACTATGAATTAACACATGTGGAATATACATTACACTTTACAAAAAAGTGTGAAACAACTGAAAATATGTCTTATATTCTAGGTTCTTCAAAGTAGCCACCTTTTGTTTTGATTACTGCTTTGCACGCAGAAAAGGTGATCGGATGGACTCTACATGCCTCGTTCCCACCGTGAAGCATGGAGGAGATGGTGTGATGGTGTGGTGGTGCTTTGCTGGTGACACAGTTGGGGATTTATTCAAAATTGAAGCGGTGAGAGGTCCAGCTCACCCCAAACCATCTCGATTGGGTTCAGGTCTGGTGACTGTGGAGGCCAGGTCATCTGGCGTAGCACCCCAACACTCTCCTTCTTGGTCAAATAGACCTTCCACAGCCTGGAGCTGTGTTTGGGGTCATTGTCCTGTTGAAAAATAAATGATGGTCCAACTAAACGCCAACCGGATGGAATAGCATGCTGCTGCAAGATGCTGTGGTAGCCATGCTGGTTCAGTATGCCTTCAATTTTGAATAAACCCCCAACAGTGTCACCAGCAAAGCACCCCCACACCATCACACCTCCTTCTACATACTGTAATAGCCGCTAATTCAATTGCCGGCTTTTGTGAAACTGCAGACCCGACATGAAATGACACATGGTTTAAATACAGTTAACAATGTCAATTCATGTAGTTTGATATATGGTTTTAACTTACAATTACATGAGTGTATGTGTGCAAAATTGCAGACATGTAGGGGTTAATTAAAGGTGTAAATTCGTTGAAAAAAAATGCGTGGGCTCCCGCTGTATTTTCTCCACCAGACAGACAAAGCAAGCGAGTGGGGCAAATAATAATAGCCCAGGGAGGGTGCATTTATTTTGTGCCCCCCTGGCTACTAACATCTGCCCCAGACACCCCAGAAAAGGCAAATCTATAATTAGATTCACCCTTTCTGGCATTTTGCCCGTCTATTCCCATTGCCCTGTAGCGGTGGCGAATGGTTAATAAGGGGTTAAAGCCACCTTGAGATTGAAAGGTGACTTTAAGCCAGGTTAATAATTGAGAGCTGTCAATTAGACAACTATCAATTATTAATCCTATTGTGTGAAAGAAAAATCAAACACACACACTTTAATAAAAAATCATTTTAATGAAATAAGCAAACGGTTTTTGACCATCTTTTATTTTCCTGCTAAAACCATTTGTGTAATAAAAATAAAATAAAAAAGCAAAATGATTCTTACCTATCCGATGCACAGTCAGGTCCCACACTGTAATCCATCAGAAAGGGTTAACAGGTTACAGCTAGCAGGCAGCTAATGCTGCCTGCTGAGCTGTTACCCCCTGAATGAATAAGTTCCTCTCCTGGCGAAAGGAGAGGAAGTGATTAATGTGTGAAGCTTAATTGATTTCTTCCCACTTTCACTTCAGGTCAGGTCACCCTGACCTGACCTGAAGTGAAAGTGGAAGCAATCAATTAAGCTTCACACACTAATACTTCCTCTCCTGTCGCCGGGAGAGGAACTGATTCATTCAGGGGATTACAGCTGAGCAATAAAATATGGTCCAAAACTGTGTCTTTATTTAATTAAAAGGATTAATAATTAATGTGTGTGTTTTTTTTTCCTTTCATACAATAGGATTAATAATTGATAGTTGTCAAATTGACAACTCTCAATTATTAACCTGGCTTAAAGTCACCTTTCAATTGCAAGGTGGCTTTAACCCATTATTAACCCATTCACCACCGCTACAGGGCAATTGGAATAGATGGGCAAAGTGCCAGAAAGGGAATCTAATTATAGATTTGCCTTTTCTGGGGTGTCTGGGGGCAGATGTTAGTAGCCAGGGGGCACAAAATAAATGCACCCTCCCTGGGCTATTATTATTTGCCCCCACTCGCTTGCTTTGTGTTCTGGTGGAGAAAATACAGCGGGAGCCCACGCATTTTTTTTCAACGAATTTACACCTTTAATTAACCCCTACATGTGTGAAATTTCACACACATACACTCATGTAATTGTTAGTGAAAACCATATATCAAAATACATGAAATGACATGGTTAACTGAATGTAAACACATTCAGCAGCCGTCTAATCCTACTAAGGTGCAAGAAGGAGAAATTCAGGAAATTGTTTGTACCTACTGCTATGGGGATGTATAATAATTTCCTAAGGGTGGCAGAAAATAATGACTGATGGCTGGTGTACTAATGTCAATTAACATTGTCTTATATACACCTGAACTACACACTTTTATTTATTATGTAATGTTGGTACACCTGTGCAAGATTTGTGTCCTAATATTTTATGTACTGCTGTTTGTACTGCTGCTGTAATACCGTAATTTCCCCCCGGGATCAATAAAGTGTATCGTATCGTATCGTATCGTCATTTCATGTCGGGTTCTGTAGTTTCACAAAAGCCGGCAATTGAATTAGCGGCTATTACAGTATGTAGAAGTGTATGAACTATAAATATATGTATATATATATATATGTCACAATGACATATATATATATATATATGTATTCTATGTGTGTATATGTATTGATTCTATTCTTTATTAAAGCTGTCAGTGTGATTTTACAGTATAGCCGGGGTTGAATTGCCGGCTTTTCTAAAGGACACCGGTGCGATTTAATCGCAAGTCACACATGCGGTCCGTTTGTAATCCGATTTTTCATCGCTCCCATAGACTTGCATTGGTATAGTCGACCCACAATCGGTGACAATCGCAGCATGCTGTGATTGCACTCGGACGTTTAAAACGGACCACAAAAAATCTGGATACTGGGAGCTGCTCCATAGATTAACATAGGTCCGACTGCAATGCGATATTTCATCACATTGCAGTCGTCCGATTTTGTCGCCAGTGTGACTCCGGCCTTACTGTATATCTGTTGTGTTCGTAACTGTTCATGACATCATGCATGCTTTACGCTATATTTGTATTTGTTATAAATTTCATACATTATATTATTTTGTCAAATATAAAGTTAACATTTCAATGGAATAAAACTTATCTGGCATCAAAATAGATTATTTCTAAACCCGCTTCACTTTTTTTCCCTCATGTGGCCTCATTATCACCTAGAAGCAACTTCTGTGTTGAAGTCAATGTTTTTCTCAAATTAAGGGTCACAGCTTGTTTCTCCACAGTCACATGTCCTCATCTGCTCCTGGGAACTGGCAAGTTTCCCTTTTCGGCTGGGGAAATCAGTACCAGTGAGGTGTTGTATTAAACTTATCACAAATGGGTATTATGGACAATTCATTTTCTGTCTGATGGTCTGCCGCCTAATACAAAGCAGATGGTTTTCAGAGAAACAAGGAATTAAATCTGCTTTGTTAAACTCAGTTTAAATGATAATAAGTCTTTAATCCTTCCACCATCCTACTTGAATCATATTCTCTGTGTACAGCTTGCTGAAATCGTTACCGACAACTTGGAAAACCTGAGGTGCTTATGTCCTCTTGAGTAAACTTGTCCTGATCCATAAGTGGTCTTCTTCAATCCGCAAACCTTTGAGAGTCTAAATCTGCATTTTTAAGCAAAATACTGAATCCGACTTTTTCTTGTTTTTTTCAATATCACTGTGAACAGTCAAGAACGCAGTTGAGTTAGCATGATGAGGACTAACACAGATTTCCCCTCAAACCTTCAGTAAAATTCTATCGTTGTCAAACATTTCCTTTGCAGGAAATTGATGATAACGTGATAACGGTTAATATTATTGCAGTCAATTCCATACTTGTAATCCTTATTAAGAATGGAAAAAAAATCTTGCTGAGTTTGAGTTGACTTTTTTCTCCCTGAATACTGGTAAACATAATTAGCCTTGTTAACCTTAGTTTCTGTTGCAAAGAAGCAAATTAGTCTGTAGTGATTGGTTTGTTGCAGAACATTTGTGTAATTAATTGACGGGACAAATCTGTCTCCTAATACTAAATATGATATTGTACATAATTATGCTCCCAATCTGACAAAAAACATACAAAATACTGTTAACTATTAAAGTAAGTGGGTTATATTATTTTATTATTATGATTTATCAACACAGAGTAATATAGTCACATCATTTGTTTAATATTAGAGGGGCTGTGTGCTTTGAGTTATTCTGTGTATTTTTTACATGGGCCCCCCGACAATAAGCTGGCCGGGGCCACTTATTGTCCCTCTGGGGACACAACCAGCGATAAGTATTAAACTGATCTAAAATTCTACATTAAACAGTGCCCAATGAAATAAATAGGATGTAATAAATAGAAATGCTGAATCCTCTAGAGGAGGAGACATTCTTCTTAGGCATCCTCAACTAAAGCCTGTCATACAACACATGAGGTGGTCCTCAGCTTTGGCTGATTGTTCAGCCGACAGCCATCTCAGCCAACTGGTCCATAAACAGAAGTGATTGCTCGGCTGATCACTCCTGTGATCTCTATGAGAAAGCTGCCACCAAACACTTTGGCCGGCAGTTTATCTCAAGAAGAAATTAGACATTCACTATCGACACTCCTCTCCCAACCAATAATCAGCTGGCTCCCACAAGCACATTAGACCATCGGCAAACCTGTTGATATTGGTGGATTCATCCGACATTAGTCTAATGTGTTTGGGGCCTTAAGAGTCCCAGCTATAAAGGTCGTGAATAGAACTTTTCTGTATTTACTCAGAACTCGCTAATAACCTCTTTAACCCTGTTTACATGTGAATCTTTATGGGCTTCTGACAGGTCACTGATCCTTCAGTGACCTTCCCCCTATTTTACATACTGCATATCATATTGTACAGTGCTGGTCAAAAGTATTGGCACCCCTGCAATTCTGTCAGATAATACCCCGTTTCTTCCTGAAAATAATTGCAATCACAAATTATTTGCTATTTTTATCTTCATTTAATTTGCTTGCAAGGAAAAAGCACAAAAGAGAATGAAGCAAAAATCAAATCCTTGATCATTTCACACAAAACTCCAAAAATGGGCCAGACAAAAGTATTGGCATCCTCAGCCTAATACTTGGTTGCACAACCTTTAGCCAAAATAACTGCGAACATCCGCTTCCGGTAACCTATCAATGAGTTTCTTACAATGCTCTGCTGGAATTGTAGACCATTCTTCTTTGGCAAACTGCTCCAGGTCCCTGATATTTGAAGGGTGCCTTCTCCAAACTGCCTTTTTGAGATCTCTCCACAGGTGTTCTATGGGATTCAGGTCTGGACTCATTGCTGGCCACCTTAGAAGTCTCCAGTGCTTTCTCTCAAACCATTTTATAGTGCTTTTAGAAGTGTGTTTTGGGTCATTGTCCTGCTGGAAGACCCATGACCTCTGAGGGAGACCCAGCTTTCTCACACTGGGCCCTACATTATGCTGAAAAATTTGTTGGTAGTCTTCAGACTTCATAATGCCATGCACACGGTCAAGCAGTCCAGTGCCAGAGGCAGCAAAGCAACCCCAAAACATCAGGGAACCTCCGCCATGTTTGACTGTAGGAACCGTGTTCTTTTCTTTGAATGCCTCTTTTTTTTTCCTGTACACTCTATGTTGATGGTTTTTCCCAAAAAGCTCGACTTTTGTCTCATCTGACCACAGAACATTCTTCCAAAACGTTTTAGGCTTTCTCAGGTAAGTTTTGGCAAACTCCCGCCTGGCTTTTTTATGTCTCGGGGTAAGAAGTGGGGTCTTCCTGGGTATCCTACCATACAGTCCCTTTTCATTCAGACGCCGACGGATAGTACGGGTTGACACTGTTGTACCCTCGGACTGCAGGGCAGTTTGAACTTGTTTGGATGTTTGTCGAGGTTCTTTATCCACCATCCGCACAATCTTGCGTTGAAATCTCTCGTCAATTTTTCTTTTCCATCCACATCTAGGGAGGTTAGCCACAGTGCCATGGGCTTTAAACTTCTTGATGACACTGCGCACGGAAGATTGACTTGTAGCCTTGAGATTGCTCATGCTTCCTCACAATTTGGTTTCTCAAGTCCTCAGACAGTTCTTTGGGCTTCTTTCTTTTCTCCATGCTCAATGTGGTACACACAAGGACACAGGACAGAGGTTAAGTCAATTTTAATCCATGTTAACTGGCTGCAAGTGTGATTTAGTTATTGCCAACACCTGTTAGGTGCCACAGGTAAGTTACAGGTGCTGGTGATTACACGAATTCGAGAAGCATCACATGATTTTTCAAACAGTGCCAATACTTTTGTCCACCCCCTTTTTTAGGTTTGGTGTGGAATTATATCCAATTTGGCTTTAGGTCAATTCTTTTTGTGTTTTTTCATTGAAGACAAATTAAATGAAGATAATATTACCAAAGAATTTGTGTTTTCAATCATTTTAAGGAAGAAACTGAGTATTATCTGACAGAATTGCAGGGGTGCCAATACTTTTGGCCACCACTGTATATGTATAACAGCGCCAACGTGACAGTGTCTGTAGGTTACTCAGCAAAATCCTGCTGACAGGTTTGCTTTAAACCTAATCTGACATCTTTTTAGGTAGTTTCATCGTCACATTTCAGGAGCCATGGTAATAAGTGCTTGTTTTTTGAGACATGAATTTGTATTTTTTTGTGGCATCTTTGATTAACACTTAATGGGAAGAAGAAATAAAATAGTAATTCTGCTGTTGCTTTTTTAACATTTTAAATTTTACCCTTTTCATTTACTGCACAAATAAAATGTGAACCTAATTCTGTGGGGTAGCTCGACCATGGCAATACGAATTTTGGCACAATAAATATTCCAAATAAAAATAATGGATTTTTGTAACACCATACTAAGAGTCATATGTTACACATTTGTACAAAACTGGAGCTATATGAGGGATCCATTTTTGTGGGACAATATGTACCATTTTGTGGTAGATATGACTTTTTGAACGGAATAGTACGTCATACGCAACCAGCCGCGCTCACCGGGGGAGCGCGGCTGATCGTGGCCGGGTGTCTGCTGATTCTCACAGATGACACCCTGCACTAAGTTCCAATAGCAGTCATGTACCGCTCCCGGCATTTTAACCCCCCGGCACACTGCGATCAAACATGATCGGAGCGTTCCGGTGGCATAGGGAAGCATCACGCAAGGAGGGGGCTCCCTGCGTGCTTCCCTGAGAACCTCAGAGCAATGCAATGTGATCGCGTTGTTCCAAGCTCCTCCGCCCTGCAGGCTCCTGGATCCAAGATGGCCACGAGGTCCTTCCGAGTCCTGCAGGGAGGTGGCTCGTCAGTGCCGCAAGCCTCCTGCACAGCCTGTCAGATCGCTGATCTGACAGAGTGCTCTGCAAACTGTCAGATCAGCGATCTGACACTATATAGTGATGTCCCACCCTGGGACAATGTAAAAATGTAAAAAAAATAAAATAAACATGTGTAAAAATATTTTTAAAAAATCCCTAAATAAATAAATGAAAAAATATATATTTCCCCAATAAACACATTACTATTATGTAAATAAACAAAAAAAACAATAAAAGTACACATATTTAGTATCGCCGCGTCCATAACAACCCGCCCTATAAAACTGTGCGACTAGTTAACCCCTTTAGTGAACCCCTTAAAAAAAAAACAAGGCAAAAAACAATGCTTTATCATCATACCACCGAACAAAAAGTAGAATAACACACGATCAAAAATAAGAATATAAATAAACATGGTACCGCTGAAAATGTCATCTTGTCCTTGTCCTGCAAAAAACAAGTCATCACAAAGCATCATCAGCGGAAAAATAAAAAAGTTATAGCTCGCAGAACAAAGCGATGCAAAAATAATAATTTTTTATATAAAATAGTTTTTATTGTATAAAAGCTCCAAAACATAAAAAAAGATAGAAATTAGGTATCGCTGTAATCATACTAACCCAAAGAATAAAACTACTTTATCAGTTTTACCACACGCGGAATGGTATAAACGTCCCCCCAAAAGAAATTCCTGAATTGCTGTTTTTTGTTCATTCTGCCTCCCAAAAATCATAATAAAAAGCGATCAAAAAATGTCATGTGCCCAAAAATGGTATGAATAAATTGTCAACTTGTACTGCAAAAATAAGACCTCACATAACTCTGTAGGCAAAAATATGGAAACATTAGAGCTCTCACAACGTGTTGTTGCAAAAACTGTTTTTTCCAATAAAAAGCGTCTTTTAGTGTGTGACAGCTGCCAATCATAAAAACCCGATATAAAAACCCGCTATAAATAGTAAATCAAAACCCTTTAACATCCCTTAGTAGGTAAAATAATAAAATTAAAAATGCATTTATTTCCGTTTCCGGTTAGTGTTAGGATTAGGGATAATGTTGGAATTAGGGTTAGGGGAGTGTTAGGGTTAGGTTTGTGGTTAAGGTTATGGTTAGGGTTGTGATTAGGGTTAGGGGTATGTTGGGGTTAGGGTTGGAGTTACAATGGGGGGGTTTCCACTGTTTAGGCACATCAGAGGCTCTCCAAACGTGACATGGCATCTGATCTCAATTCCCGCCAATTCTATGTTGAAAAAGTCAAACGGTGCTCCTTCCCTTCCAAGCTCTGCCATGCGCCCAAACAGTGGTTTACCCCAACATATGGGGTATCAGCGTACTCAGGATAAATTGCACAATAACTTTTGTGGTCTTGTTACCCTTGGGAAAATAAAAATTAGGGGTGAAAAGATATTTTTTTGGAAAAAATATGATTTTTAAATTTTATGTCTTTACGTTATAAAATTTTTTGAACCCCTTGGGGGTTAAAAGTGCTCACCACACATCTAGAAAAGTTCATTGAGGGATCTAGTTTCTAAAATGGTGTCATTTGTGGGGTTTTCCACTGTTTAGGCACATCAGGGGCTCTCCAAACGCGACATAGCATCCAGCCAATTCTACTTTGAAAAAGTCAAAAGGTGCTCCTTCCCTTCTGAGCTCTGCCATGCACCCAAACAGTGGTTTACCCCCACATATAGGATATCAGCGTACTCAGGACAAATTGCACAACAACTTTTGGGTCCAACTTCTCCTGTTTCCCTTGGGAAAATAAAAATTGGGGGTGAGAATACAATTTTTGAGGAAAAAATTATGATTTTTTATTTTTACGGCTCTACGTTATAAACTTCTGTGAAGCACTTGGGGGTTCAAAGTGCTCACCACACATCTAGATAAGTTCCTTAGGAGTCTACTTTCCAAAATGGTGTTATTTGTGGGAGGTTTCCACTGTTTAGGCACATCAGGGGCTCTTCAAACGCAACATGGCGTCCGATCTCAATTCCACCCAATTTTGCATTGAAAAGTCAAACGGCGTTCCTTCCTTTCCGAGCTCTGCCGTGCACCCAAACAGTGGTTCTGTAATGTATGTAGTACAGTTCATATAGCGTCTTGTGCTTGGGTGCGATGAAAATACATGAGACACAGGTTTGATATAGAAGGTCTTGTATTACTTCATACAAGTGGCAAAAATAGTCACACAGTTTGCAGATACAGAAGCAGGAGACACAGCAGGCCAGAGTAACTTAAGCTCAGCAATCACTCTCCACAACAGGTTCAGGATCTTCTTCTCTGTTACCGTAAGTCCATGCAAACGTGGATCTTTCAAAGAGCAGGGTTCCAGAGTCCACAAGTGTTCCAGAGTTCCTCAGTAGGAATAGCTGGAGTACAAAGTCCAAGGCTTCCAGGAGTCAGGTCACAGGTTCACTGCAGGCTAGATTCTGAAGCACTGATTGCTCAGCTGTGGCTGCTTAAGAAGCAAGAGGGAGAGAATCAGGGCGGGAACATGAAAGCTGGAAACTCCATATTGACTGAGGGCAAGATAGCTGCAGCAAGACAGAAAGCAAAATGGCTGACGGAAAAACTGAGTTTCAAGAACATGTACAAAGAACCTTACATTACTCCCCCCTTAGGGACAACCTCCGGATGGCCTCAGACCAGGCTTGTCTGGGTACCTCTGATGAAACTGGCGGAGCAAACGAGGAGCATTAACGTTATTGACCGGTTCCCATGAGTTGTCCTCCACTGGGTAGCCCTGCCATTTAATCAAATATTGTAACTGATTTCTGTATAACCTGGAATCTAGAATTCTTTCCACCACAAATTCTTCCTGACCATCGACTAGCACTGGGTCAGGGCAAGGAGAAGAACGTCCAGGAAACGTATTGGGTGTTGCAGCCTTTAGTAGGGATACATGAAAGACAGGGTGGATTCTCATAGTTCTTGGCAGTTGAAGACGACAAGCAACGGCACTTATAATTTTATTGATTTTAAGGGTCCAATGTACTTATGTCCCAACTTAGACGATGGAATCCTTAACTTAAGATTTCTGGTTGACAGCCAGACCAGGTCTCCTACCTTGAAAGCTGGTGCAGGTTTACGAAATTTATCTGCTGCTTTCTTGTACCTTTCCTGAGCCAATTCCAGATTCTCCTTTAGAAGATCCATATTCTTCTGTAAAGACGTGATTCTTTCAGCCACTGCTGGTAAAGGCGTTTCTATGGGAAATCGTGGAAGAATGTTAGGATGATAACCTAGATTGGAGTAAAAAGGAGACTGCTTAGTGGAGGTGCTCTGAGAGTTGTTATAAGAGAACTCAGCCAATGGAAGTAGATCCACCCAATCATCCTGTAGGTGGCAGATAAAGCAGCGGAGATACTGCTCCAGAGTTTGATTGGTTCGTTCGGTCTGTCCATTAGTCTGGGGATGAAAAGCAGAAGAAAGGTTTACTTTAATGTCCAATGCTGCACAGAAATTTTGCCAAAACCTTGAAGTGAATTGCACCCCTCGATCCGAAATAACCTCATCCGGTACTCCATGTAAGCGAAACACATCTTTAATCATCAAATCTGATGTCTGTTTTGCAGTGGGTAAGCCGACACAAGGGATAAAATGAGCTGCCTTTGTTAAACGATCAACCACCACTAGAATGGTGTTTTTCCCTTGAGAGGTTGGTAACTCCACAATGAAGTCCATAGAAATGGATCCCCACGGGCGGGACGGGGTGGGAAGAGGTTGTAACAGACCAGTTGGTGAGGAGCGAGGTGTTTTGCATCTTGCACAGACTTCACATGAAGTGACATAGTTTAAAACATCCTTCCTGCAAGTGGGCCACCAAAAGAAACGAGAAAGAAATTCCTGTGTCTTTAGAATTCCTCTATGACCAGCTATCTTGGAATCATGAATGAGTTGCAATACTCTCAATCTGACTGTTTCAGGAATATACAGACGTTGTCCCAGAATCCACACACCATTCTTAAAGACTAGACTTACGTCCCTTGGGGGTTGTGCCAACAAGGAATCCGCATGGTATGCTTCCTTGATGTCCTTAAGTAGGTCTTGATTATGAATCACTCCCAGGAATCTAGAGTCAGGAAGAATAGTCTTAGGAGGAGTAAGTGGACGGGTCTCTGCTGAATGAATCCTAGAAAGTGCATCAGCCTTTCCATTGCGCGATCCTGGTCTATAAGAAATGACAAAATTAAATTGGTTTAAGAAAAGATTCCAGCGAGCCTGGCGAGGAGTCAGGCACTTAGCCGACCTGATAAATTCAAGGTTACGATGGTCTGTCAGGACGACTATTTGCTGTGCAGCTCCCTGAAGAAGGTGTCTCCATTCTTTGAAGGCGGCAATAATGGCCAACAACTCTCTATTGCCCACATCGTAGTTCCTCTCAGCCGAAGACAACTGCTGGGAAAAGAAGGCACAGGGATGCAAGACATTCTTCTCACCTGTTCTCTGAGAGAGTATAGCTCCAACGGCACAGTCTGAAGCATCCACCTCTATTATGAAGGCAAGTTCGGTATTGGGATGTACCAAGATAGGTGCGGTGGTAAATTTATCTTTTAGACGGGAAAATGCTTCCTGGGCTTGGGGAGTCCAGGAGAACCTAGACTCTTTCCGGGTAAGTTGGGTGATAGGTGACACTACCTCAGAGAAATTCCTAATGAAACGTCTATAGAAATTGGCAAACCCGATGAAGCGCTGCACCTCCTTCACATTTCTAGGACTTGGCCAATCCTTAATGGCTTGGGTCTTGCTTCCATCCATACTAATTCCTTGTGTAGACAGTACATACCCCAGAAATTGAATTTCGGTCCTATGGAATTCACACTTTTCAAGTTTGATGTAAAGATGGTTTTGTCTTAGACGTTCCAAGACCATTCTCACATGTCCATGATGTTCCTCTGTGGAGTTAGAAAAAATTAGAATATCATCCAAATAAATCACCACGAATGTATCTAGGAGATCCCTGAAGATGTCATTCACCAAGTGTTGGAAAGTGGCTGGGGCGGTACTCAGACCAAAAGGCATAACTAGATATTCAAAGTGTCCATAGCGTGACCTGAATGCAGTCTTCCATTCATCCCCAGGTCTAATACGGACCAAGTTATAGGCCCCACGGAGAACCAATTTAGAGAAAATTTTGGCATGCCGCACTCTCTCCAATAACTCAGGGATTAAAGGCAATGGATAACGGTTTCTAATAGTAACCTTATTGAGTTCCCTATAGTCTACGCAGGGTCTCAGAGATCCATCTTTCTTCTTCACAAAGAAGATGGGTGCACCTGCAGGAGATGAAGAGGGGCGTATGAAGCCCTTGGCTAGATTTTCGTCTATGTAATCCTTTAAAGCCTTTAGCTCAGGCCCCGCCAGGGGGTAGATCTTACCAAAAGGTATCTCTGCTCCAGGCAATAATTCAATTGGACAATCATATGGACGGTGAGGGGGAAGCTGGTCAGCGTTCTTCTTGTCACATAAATCCACATAGTCCTGGTATACAGCTGGTAGTTCAGGGACTGACATGGTTCCTTTAGGAACAGAGCAAGCTGAAACTTCTGGACTCATCTGTTTCTCTGGAAAGTGTAATTCCTTGGTCTCCCAGTTAATGGTAGGGTTCTGAGCCTGCAGCCATGGTAGCCCTAGAATAATGGGAAAGTGGGGAGAAGAGATAAGCATAAAGGACAGTTTCTCTTGATGATCTTTACCCATAAGGACCCTCAAAGGCTCCGTTTCCTGATCCACTGGTCCAGAGGTCAGCAGGGAGCCATCCACAGTTTCCATCTGTACTGGAGTAGCCTTCTTCACTGAACGTATCCCCTGTTTCAGAGCAAAGGAGACATCCATAAAATTCCCACTTGCCCCTGAGTCGATCATAGCAGAGCTAGACACCCAGACTGAGTCAACCCAGAGTTTGATGGAAAGGAAGCAATGAGAATTGTTTTTCCTACAACCAGCTGGGACACCGCTGAGGAAACTTGAAAAATTGCAGCGTTTACACAGTCATCGTCCTCAGAAGTAACGGAGTTTAAGTCCGAGAAATCAATATCTGTTGCTGCAGATCTCTCTGGAGCCTGAGGCTCGGACCTGACAGATCTCCTCTCGCAACACTCACAGTGAATGAGTGCTGCAGTAGTCTTACGAGAACGGCTGGGGCAGTTTATAATTAAGTGCCCTGACTTACCACAATAGAAACATAGATTTTCCTTAAAACGATGTTCTTTGCGTGCATCACTAACCCGTCTTTGTAAAGAGTCTACCTGCATGGGTTCAGGTTCAGGTTCCCGTGTGATCCTACTCAAAGGTTCCTTAGCTGGGGAGGAAGGTAGGAAAAGGTTAGTGCGATTGCTTTCGAACCATCTCTCTTGCCTGCGTTCAGTCAGGCGAGCATCAATACGGATGCAGTAGTTAATAAAGTCACCTAACGCAGTGAGAGGGTCGGCACGAGCAAGTTCATCCTTAATTAGTGGAGACAACCCCTTTCGAAAAATAGATTTTTTGGCGGAACTGTCCCAGGTGGTATCAAGAGCCCATCTCCTGAAATCCAAGGCATATTCGGCTACCGAGTGCTTACCTTGGCGCAAAGTTAACATGGCTGCTTCAGCTGTTGCACCTCTATTGGGGTCATCAAACACCTGCCCCATGGCTGAAATGAAAGCATCAAGATGATCCAAACATTCATCCTCAGTCTCAATCAGAGGGTTTGCCCACATCAAAGCCTTGTTGGTAAGTAACATAATTATAGTAAGCACTTTAGATCGTTCAGTGGGAAATTGTGAAGCATGTGCAGAAAAAAACAAATTGCATTGGTTAATAAATCCCCTGAATTTTTCACGTTCACCGCCAAAACGAAAAGGGGGCAACTTGGGAATCCCAGAACTTGGGGCTACGGCAGGAGCCTGGACTCGCTCCTCTAGAACCTCAATCCTGGCTCGCAAATCCTGGGCAGTCTGTCCAAACACTTGCAAATTGTGATTAGTGAGGTCCTGTAGGTTTTGTAAAACGGGTTTTTATAGTCTGTAAATCTGCAAGGATATTATCAGTCACTCCGCAAAGTTCCTTTATGCGGGCCTCCATTTTCCAGATCTTTTAAGACAGGAGTACTGGAAGGAGAGGAGAAAAAAAAAAAAAAAACAATAGTGTTTACCTGTGGTAACATTGCAGAGAGAAAAAAAAATTAAGGGAACTGCTCACCTGGAATGGTTGTGAGAAGTCACAACCACTATCATCACAGAAAGTTCAACCGGACATCTGATATCCACAGTTACAGCAGACACAAAAGAGGGAAGAAAAAAAAACAATAGTGTTTACCTGTGGTAACACTGCAGAAAAAAAAAAACTTAAGGGAATTGCTCACCTGGAATGGTTGTGAGAAGTCACAACCACTGTCATCACAGAAAGTACAACCGGACGTCTGATATCCACAGTTACAGCAGACACAGCCTTCCCAGACCCAGCAGACACTAACGTTTTGGCTTCAGAATCTTGTAATGTATGTAGTACAGTTCATATAGCGTCTTGTGCTTGGGTGCGATGAAAATACATGAGACACAGGTTTGATATAGAAGGTCTTGTATTACTTCATACAAGTGGCAAAAATAGTCACACAGTTTTCAGATACAGAAGCAGGAGACACAGCAGGCCAGAGTAACTTAAGCTCAGCAATCACTCTCCACAACAGGTTCAGGATCTTCTTCTCTGTTACCGTAAGTCCATGCAAACGTGGATCTTTCAAAGAGCAGGGTTCCAGAGTCCACAAGTGTTCCAGAGTTCCTCAGTAGGAATAGCTGGAGTACAAAGTCCAAGGCTTCCAGGAGTCAGGTCACAGGTTCACTGCAGGCTAGATTCTGAAGCACTGATTGCTCAGCTGTGGCTGCTTAAGAAGCAAGAGGGAGAGAATCAGGGCGGGAACATGAAAGCTGGAAACTCCATATTGACTGAGGGCAAGATAGCTGCAGCAAGACAGAAAGCAAAATGGCTGATGGAAAAACTGAGTTTCAAGAACATGTACAAAGAACCTTACAGGTTCTCCCCACATATGGGGTATCAGCATACTCAGCATAAATTGCACAACAACTTTTGTGGTCCAATTTCTCCTGTTACCCTTGGTAAAATAAAAGAAATTGGATCTGAATTAAATATTTTGTGCAAAAAAGTTAAATGTTCATTTTTTTTAAACATTCCAAAAATTCCTGTGGAGTACCTGAAGGGTTAATAAACTTCTTGAATGTGGTTTTGAGCACCTTGAGGGGTGCAGTTTTTAGAATGGTGTCACTTTTGGGTATTTTCTATCATATAAACCCCTCAAAGTGTCTTCAAATGTGATGTGGTCCCTAAAAAAAAATGGTGTTGTAAAAATGAGAAATCGCTGGTCAACTTTTAACCGTTATAACTTCCTAACAAAAAAATTTGTTTCCAAAATTATGCTAATGTAAAGTAGGCATGTGGGAAATGTTATTTATTAACTATTTTGTGTGACATATTTCTCTGTTTTAAGAGCTTAAAAATTCAAAGTTTGAAAATTGCAAAATTTTCTAAATTTTCACCATATTTCCATTTTTTCATAAATAAACACAAGTTAAGTCAAAGAAATTTTACCACTATCATTAAGTACAATATGTCACGAGAAAACATTCTCAGAATCGCCAAGATCCGTTGAAGCGTTCCAGAGTTATTACCTCATAAAGGGACAGTGGTCAGAATTGTAACAATTGGCCCGTTCATTAAAGTGTAAACCACCCTTGGTGGTTAAGGGGTTAATTTCTTTTCCACAAGAAAACTTTAAAAAATTATATACCGTATTTGTGTTCATCATATTCAGGAGACATAACTTTTTAATTTTTCTGCGTGCAGAGCGAAATAAGGGCTTGTTTCCAATCTTACCATTTTGGAATCTATTTGACTCCTGATTCATTTTTTATTTCATTTTATGTGTGGCAAAATTAACAAAAATGGCAATTTTGGCATAGTTTTTTGTATTTATTTTTTGCAGCATTCACTGTGTGGACTAAATAACAATATTATTTTATTGTAAAAAAAAAGGGGGGAGAAGCCAGCGCCGCACATGGTCAGCATGTAATATATAAAGTGCATATGCACATATTGGATTCTAACTGTGTTAAAAATGAGACATTTGGCAAATAATTGATCAATTCTTTGAGCCACCCCGCCACGACAAGGCATTCTCATATGGGGCAGTCCTACTCACCTGCGCTTGCCTTACTGGCACCATGGGAGTGATACAGCAATGCTTCAGGTACTTTTGTTTTTGATTTTTTGCAGTCTTGCTTTTATACATTCAGGAGGCCGTAATGGCACAGCGAATATAAAAAAACGTAGAGTAGGACTGCCCCATATGAGAATGCCTTGTCGTGGAGGGGTGGCTCAAAGAATTGATCAATTATTTGCCAAATGTCTCATTTTTAATACAGATTAGAATCCAATATGTGCATATGCACTTTATATATTGCATGCTGACCATGTGCGGCGCTGGCTTCTCCCCTTTTTTTTACTTATTTTATTGTACTGTTCATTACGGATGTGCTAATAAGAGATATGTGTCCAGTTTTTTTCAACATTTGTTCTTTATTAGACTAAACAAGCTTTTAGGCCTCTTTCACACTTCAGTCGTGTGACGTCCGACCAAGCGTGAAAATGGCGGATCAGTCAGAAAAGTGTAAAAACAGATCCGTTTTCTGACGGATCTGCCAAGAAGTGTTCACCTCAGGGAACTTAGCTAGATATGTGGTGAGCAACTTGAACACACAGGTGCTTCACAAAAGCTCATAACGTAGAGCAATTAAAATAAAAAAAATTCCCACAAAAATTTTCTTTCAGTCCCAAATTTTTTATTTTCACAAGATAACAGGAGAAAATGAACCCCAAAATTTGTTGTGAAATGTCTCCTGTGTACGTGGATACCCCACATGTGGGGGAAAAATACTGTTTTGCACACAGCAGGGCTCAGAAAGGAAGGATAACGTTTTGGAACACAGACTTTAATGGAATGGTCTGTTATGTGTTATGTCGCGTTTGGAGAGGCCCTGATGTGCCTAAACAGTGGAAACCCCCCACAAGTGACTCCATTTTGGAAACTATACCCCTCAATGAACTTATCTACATGTGTGGTGAGGACCTTGAACCCTCATGTGCTTCACAGGAGTTTATAACGTAGAGCAATGAATAAAAAATCACATTTTTCCCACAAAAATGTTATTTTAGCCCCAAAATTTTTATTGCACAGTGCAAAACTCAGAAGGGAAAAAGCACCAGTTGGAATTCAGATTTCTCTGGACTGATTTGAGGGTACCATGTCACATTGGCAGAGCCCTTGAGGTGCCAGAACAGCAGAACCCCCTATAATAGACAACATTTTAGAAACTACACCTCTCAATGAGTTCATCTAGGCCAGAGGTCTCAAACTGCATTCCTCAAGGGCCGCAAACAGGTCATGTTTTCAGGATCTTCTTGTATTGCACAGGTGATAGTTTAATCACCTGCACAGATAATAATTCCAGCACCTAGTTTAATGCTAAGGAAATCTTGAAAACACGCACAGTTTGCGGCCCTCGAGGAATGCAGTTTGAGACCCCTGATCTAGGCGTTTGTATTCCTTAGGACAGTGAAAAATAAAATAATTACATTTTTACCACCAAAATTTTGTTTTAGCCCCAGATTTTACATTTTCACTCTGGGAAATGGGTGAAATGGCAACAAAATGTGTCCCACAATTTCTGCTGAATGTAGAATTACCACCTATGTGACTGTACAGTACTGCTTAGCCATACGGTGAGACTCATGAGGGACGGAGAGCTATTTGTCTCCTGGAGCACAGATTTTAACCCCTTCATGACCCAGCCTATTTTGACCTTAATGACCTGGCCATTTTTTGAAATTCTGACCAGTGTACCTTTACGAGGTAATAACTCAGGAATGCTTCGATTCTAAGATTGTTTTTTCGTGACATATTGGGCTTCATGTTAGTGGTAAATTTAAGTCAATAATTTTTACGTTTATTTGTGAAAAAATTGGAAATTTGGCAAAAATTTAGATTTTTGAATTTTTATTCTGTTAACCCCTCTCTGACATTAGACGTACTATCCCGTCCATAAAACCCGTGCCATTCTGACCATGGACGGGATAGTACGTCATAGGCGATTAGCTGCGCTCCCGGAGGGAGCGCAGCTAATCGCCGCCGGTGTCAGCTGATTATCACAGCTGACACCCGTGACTGTGTGTCAGGAGCGGTCACGGACCGCTCCCGGCACATTAACCCCTTGCACACCGCGATCAAACATGATCGCGGTGTACTGGGGGCACAGGGGAGGATCGCGCAGGCAGGGGGCTCCCTGCGCGCCCCCCTGAGACCCTCAGACCAGCGCGATGTGATCGCGCTGCTCTGAGGGCTTCCTCCCTCCCAGGACCCGGATCCAAGATGGCGCTGGGGTCCTGGAGGGAGGCGGCTTCCTCAGTGCCTGCCGAGAGCAGGCATGAGGAAGCGTCCTGCACTGCCTGTCACATCGCTGGTGTGACAGAGTGCTGTGCACACTGTCACACCAGCGATCTGATGAAATACAGTGATGTCCCACCCTGGGACAAAGTAAAAAAGTAAAAAAAAGTAAAAATAAACATGTGTAAAAAAAAATCCAAAAAAAAAAAAAAAAAAAAATATTCCCCAATAAATTCATTACTTATTGTAAATAAAAAAAATAAAACAATAAAAGTACACATATATGGTATCGCCGCGTCCGTAACGACCCCCCCTATAAAACTGTCCCACTAGTTAACCCCTTTTGTGAACCCCTTAAAAAATAAAAAATAAAAACGAAGCAAAAAATCAGTGCTTTATCATCATACCGCTGAACAAAAAGTGGAATAACACGCGATCAAAAAGACGGATATAAATAAACATGGTACCGATGAAAACGTCATCTTGTCCCGCAAAAAACGAGCCGTCACACAGCATCATCAGCAAAAAAATAAAAAAGTTATAGCTCGCAGAATAAAGCGATGCAAAAATAATTATTTTTTATATAAAATTGTTTTTATTCTATAAAAGCGCCAAAACATAAAAAAATTATATAAATGAGGTATCGCCATAATCGTACTGACCCGAAGAATAAAACTGCTTTATCGATTTTACCACACGCGGAACAATAAAAACGCCTCACCCAAAAGAAATTCATGAATTGCTGATTTTTGTTCATTCTAACCTCCCAAAAATCGAAATAAAAAGCGATCAAAAAATGTCACGTGCTCAAAAATGGTACCAATAAAAGCGTCACCTCATCCCGCAGAAAAATTAAGACCTCACATGACATTGTGGGCCAAAATATGCAAAAATTATAGCTCTCAAAATGTGAAACTACTTTTTGCAATAAAAAGCGTCTTTTAGCGTGACAGCTGCCAATCATAAAAACCGCTATAAATAGTAAATCAAACCCCCTTTATCACCCCCTTAGTTAGGGAAAAATAATAAAATAAAAAAAATGTATTTATTTCCATTTTCCCATTAGGGTTAGGGTTAGGGTTTCGGCTAAAGTTAGGGTTAGGGTTGGCGCTAAAGTTAGGATTAGGGTTAGAGTTAGGATTAGGGTTAGGCTTGGGATTAGGGTTGGGACTAGGGTTAGGCGTGTGTTGGGGTTAGGGTTGGAGTTAGAATTGGGGGGTTTCCGCTGTTTAGGCACATCAGGGGCTCTCCAAATGTGACATGGCGTCTGATCTCAATTCCAGCCAATTCTGCGTTGAAAAAGTCAAACGGTGTTCCTTCACTTCTGAGCTCTGCCATGCGTCCAAACAGTAGTTTATCCCACACTATGGGGTATCAGCGTACTCTGGACCCCAAGAGTTATTGTGAAATTTGTCCTATTTCTTCTGTTACCCTTGGGAAAATAAAAAACTGGGGCGAAAATATTATTTTTTGTAAAAAAAATAAGATTTTTTTGTTTTTACGGCTGTACATTATAAACTTCTCTGAAGCACTTGGGGCTTCATAGCGCTCACCACACATCTAAATAAGTTCCTTGTGGGGTCTATTTTCCAAAATGGGGTCACTTGTTGGGGATTTCCACTGTTTAGGCGCATCAGGGGCTCTCCAAATGCGACATGACGCCCCCAGACCATTCCATCAAAGTCTGCAATCCAAAACGTCACTACTTCCCTTTCCGAGCCCTGACATGCGCCCATACAGTAGTTTTCTCCCACATATTGGGTATTAGCGTACTCAGGACAAATTGGACAACAACTTTTGGGGTCCAATTTCTCCTGTTGCCCTTGTGAAAATAAAATATTGGGGGCGAAAAAACTCATTTTTGTAAAAAAAAAAAGGATTTTTTATTTTTACGGCTGTGCGTTATAAACTTCTGTGAAGCACTTCGGGGTTCAAAGTGCTCACCACACATCTAGGTAAGTTCCTTGTGAGGTCTATTTTCCAAAATGGGGTCACTTGTGGGGGGTTTCCACTGTTTAGGCGCATCAGGGGCTCTCCAAATGCGACATGACGCCCCCAGACCATTCCATCAAAGTCTGCAATCCAAAACGTCACTACTTCCCTTTCCGAGCCCTGACATGCGCCCATACAGTAGTTTTCTCCCACATATTGGGTATCAGCGTACTCAGGACAAATTGGACAACAAATTTTGGGGTCCAATTTCTCCTGTTACCCTTGTGAAAATAAAATATTGGGGGCGAAAAAATCATTTTTGTAAAAAAAAAAAGGATTTTTTATTTTTACAGCTGTGCGTTATAAACTTCTGTGAAGCACTTCGGGGTTCAAAGTGCTCACCACACATCTAGATAAGTTCCTTGTGGGGTCTATTTTCCAAAATGGGGTCACTTGTGGGGGGTTTCCACTGTTTAGGCGTATCAGGGGCTCTCCAAATGCGACATGACGCCCCCAGACCATTCCATCAAAGTCTGCAATCCAAAACGTCACTACTTCCCTTCCGAGCCCTGACGTGCACCCATACAGTAGTTTTCTCCTACATATTGGGTATCAGCGTACTCAGGACAAATTGGACAACAACTTTTGGTTTCCAATTTCTTCTGTTACCCTTGTGAAAATAAAATATTGGGGGCGAAAAAATCATTTTTGTAAAAAAAAAAAAGGATTTTTTATTTTAAGGCTGTACGTTATAAACTTTAGTGAAACACCTGGGGGTTCAAAGTTCTCACCACACATCTAGATAAGTTCCTTGAGGGGTCTAGTTTCCAAAATGGTGTCATTTGTGGGGGGTTTCCACTGTTTAGGCAGATCAGGAGCTCTCCAAACACGACATGGCGTCCAGCCAATTCTGCGTTGAAAAAGTGAGATGGCGCTCCTTCCCTTCCAAACTCTGCCATGCACCCAAACAGTGGTATACCCCCACATATGGGGTATCAGTGTACTCAGGACAAATTGCACAATAACATTTGGAGTCTTGTTACCCTTGGAAAAATAAAAATTGGGGTGAAAAGATCATTTTTGTGGAAAAAATATGATTTTTAAATTTTACGGCTCTACGTTATAAACTTGTGTGAAGCACTTGAGGGTTCAAATTGCTCACCAAAGATCTAGATAAGTTCCTTAGGGGGTCTAGTTTCCCAAATGGGGTCATTTGTGGGGGGTTTCCACTGTTTAGGCACATCAGGGGCTCTCCAAATGCAACATGGCATCCAATCTCAATTCCAGCCAATTTTGGTTGGAAAAAGTCAAATGGTGCTCCTTCCCTTCCGAGCTCTGCCGTGCGCCCAAACAGTGGTTCCCCCCACATATGGGGCATCAGCGTACTCAGGACAAATTGGACAACAACTTATGTGGTCCAATTTCTCCTGAAACCCTTGGGAAAATAAAAAATTAGTGACTAAAAGATAATTTTTGTGGGAAAAAAATAGGATTTTTTATTTTCATGCCCGGGCATTATAAACTTGTGTGAAGCACTTGGGGGTTCAAAGTGCTCACCAAAGATCTAGATAAGTTCCTTAGGGGGTCTAGTTTCCAAAATGGGGTCACTTGTGGGGGATTTCCACTGTTTAGGCTCATCTGGGGCACTGCAAACGGAACATGACCCCCATCAACGTCTGCATTCCAAAACGTTACTACTTCCTTTCCAAGCCCTGCCGTGCGCCCAAACAGTTTTCCCCCCCCACATATGGGGTATCAGCGTACTCAGGACAAATTGGACAACAACTTTTGGGGTCCAATTTCCTTGGGAAAATTCAAAAATTTAGGACTAAAAAATCATTTTTGTGGAATTTTTTTTTTTTTTTTTTTCACACCCAGGCATTATAAACTTTTGTGAAACACTTGGGGGTTCAAAGTGCTCACAACAGATCTAGATAAGTACCTTAGGGGGTCTAGTTTCCAAAATGGTGTCACTTGTGGGGGTTTCCACTGTTTAGGCGCATCAGAGGTTCTCCAAGCGCGACATGGCGTCCAATCTCAACTCCAGCCAATTTTAGTTTGAAAAAGTCAAACGGCGCTCCTTCCCTTACGAGCTCTGCCGTGTGCCCAAACAGTGGTTTTCCCCCACATATGGGGTATTGGCGTACTCAGGAGAAATTGCATAACAACCTTATCTGTCCATTTTCTCCTTTTACCCTTGTGAAAATAAAAAAAAAGTTTGTAAAAGATCATTTTTGTGGCTAAAAAGTTAAATATTCATTTTTTCCTTCCACGTTGCTTTAGTTCCTGTGAAGCACCTGAAGGGTTAATAAACTTCTTGAATGTGGTTTTGAGTACCTTGAGGGGTGCAGTTTTTAGAATGGTGTCACTTTTGGGTATTTTCTGTCATGTAGACCCCTCAAAGTGACTTCAAATGTGAGGTGGTCCCTAAAAAAAATGGCTTTGTAAATTTTGTTGTAAAAATGAGAAATCGCTGGTCAACTTTTAACCCTTATAACTTCCTAACAAAAAAAAATTTTGATTCCAAAATTGTGCTGATGTAAAGTAGACATGTGGGAAATGTTATTTCTTAACTATTTTGTGTTACATATTTCTCTGTTTTAAGGGAATAAAAATTCAAAGTTTGAAAATTGCTAAATTTTCAAAATTTTCGCCATATTTGCGTATTTTTCAAAAATAAACGCAAGTTATATGGAAGAAATTTTACCACTAACATGAAGTACAATATGTCACGAGAAAACAATCTCAGAATCGCGAAGATCCGTTGAAGCGTTCCGGAGTTATAACCTCATAAAGAGACAGTGGTCAGAATTGTAAAAATTGTCCCGGTCATTAACGTGCAAACCACCCTTGGGGGTGAAGGGGTTAAACCAGAGAATTATGTGACACAAAATAGTTAATAAATAACATTTTCCACATGTCTACTTTACATCAGCATAATTTTGGAAACAACATTTTTTTTGTTAGGAAATTATAAGGGTTAAAAGTTGACCAGCGATTTCTCATTTTTACAACAAAATTTACAAATCCATTTATTTTAGGGACCACCTCATATTTGCAGTCAGTTTGAGGGGTTTATATGGCTGAAAATACCCAAAAGTGACACTATTCTAAAAACTGCACCCCTCAAGCTGATCAAAACCACATTCAAGAAGTTTAAATGAACATTATCTTTTACAACCTTTTTTTTTATTTTTACAAGGGTAAAAAGAGAAAATGGACAGATAAAGCTGTTTTACAATTTCTCCTGTGTACATTGATACCCCATATGTGGGGGAAAACCACTGTCTGGGCGCACAGCAGGGCTCGGAAGGGAAGGAGCGCCATCTGACTCTTTCAAACCAAAATTGGCTGGAATTGAGATTGGACGACATGTTGCGTTTGGAGAGCCCCTGATGTGCCTAAACAGTGGAAACCCCCCAATTCTAACTCCAACCCTAACCCCAACACACCCCTAACCCTAATCCCAACCGTAACCATAACCCTAACCCCATCATAACCCTAACCGTAATCCCAACCCTAACCATAACCCTAACCACAAGCCTAACCCTAATCCCAACCCTAACCCAAACACACCACTAACCCTAATCTTAACCCTAATTCCAACCCTAACCCTAATTGCAACCCTAACCCTAATCCCAACCCTAACCCCAACACACCCCTAACCCTTATCTTAACCCTAATTCCAACCCTTACCCTAATTACAACCCTAATTCCAACACTAACCTAATTCTAACCCTAACCCTAATTCTAACCCCAATTCTAACACTAACCCTAATCCTAATAGAAAAATAAATTTTTTTTCTTTATTTTATACTTTGTCCCTACCTATGGGGGTGATAAAGGGGGGGGTTATTTACTATTTTTATTATTTTGATCACTGTGAGAGGGTTTATCACAGTGATCAAAATGTCCCTGAATGAATGAATCTGCCAGCCAGCAGATTCGGCGGGCGCCTGCACATGCGCTCGCCATTTTGGAAGATGGAGGCACCCATGCAGGAGAGAGGAGGGACACCGGGAGTCGTAAGGTTCTGGGGGAGGTGAGGGGGGTGATTGTAAGGTGGGGGGGAGCAGAGGGAAGGAGAGGGGGAGCAGATGGTGACGGCGGCGGCAGATTGCCCCTGTCAGTTGGTGTGGGGGGGTTCATATTACTGTCTCCAGCCATGGCGATGATATTTCAGCATCGACCATGGCTGGATTGCAATATTTCACCAAGTTTCATTGGTGAAATATTACAATCGCTCTGACTGGCTGTTTCAATTTCAACAGCCAATCAGAGTGATCGTAGCCACGGGGGGCAAAGCCACCCACCCTGGGGTGAAGCACAAAGCCTGCTGTGTCTGTGGGTCGGGTGACCTTTCAGTGACCCGGGTCACTCGACCCGCAGGAACGCAATTTACACCATGATGCCTACGTAGGCATCACAGGTTGGGAAGGTACAGGTTTTCATGATGCCTACGTAGGCATCATAGGTCGGGAAGGGGTTAATAGAATATTTTGCTGACTCCATATACAGAGCCCTAAGTGATAGAAGAGCAGAATCCCCATAAAGTGACACCATTTTGGAAATTATACCCCTTTGGAAATTTATTACGTGTAGTGATGATTTTGACTCAATGGGTGTTTTCCAGAAACAAGCAGCAGTGGATGTTGCTGAGTGAAAATTGAAAACTGCCATTGTTGTATCTAGTAAATGGTAGTGCCCATGTTAAGGGGACGGTTGTAACAACTTTATTAAATAATGGAATGCAACTGAACCCGGGGTCCGCAGTGCAGCCTGAGACTGCGACCGAACACCCTTTGGGTATGAGGGGGAACTGACAACAAATTATAAGATCTCTCCTGTGTTACTTCACACTAGGAATGATAGGGATTAGAATATAAGATCTATCTTATGTTACTTCAGACTAGGAAAGATACGGATTTGCACTCTCTCCGTTAACTCCACAGATGTGCTGCGTACTGGCGTTGACGTAGCTCTGTTAACTGCACAGAAGCTACACACCAGCCGTTAGGAAGTGAGTGCAACTCACGCCGGGCATATGTGCTGCCAGCCGTTGTGCGACCGGACTGTGAAGCAACTCTCCTTTCAGGTAGCAGGCGATGCCCAGGTTACGCGCCCCGCAGTCTGCTCAGGGTGTATAGCTACCCTTTGTCGGAGCTAGACTGCACCACAATCATTACCTGCCTAGCATCTACTAACCTGCCTGAGTGACCTGTGCTAATTAGCCGAGCTAACTTTGGCATTGGCAGGTCACGGAAAGCGCAACTAGAGAGCACGTGGAGCCCAAACTGACAGGCGTCTGCACACATACACGACCTATATGATATGATCTGACCACGTCGCCATGCTTGCGGTCAGGCTACTTAAAGGCTAAGCCCTGCCCCTAAACCGCATCATTGGTGACGTCACCTGTGGCCATATCAGGCGGTGCCCAGTCACCGGATCAGCTGACACCAAATCAACCAATCACGGTCCTCCATGTCACGGGCATGCTCCATGCATGAAATCCTGGACTTAGGCTATGACAGCCTTGTTCCTTTCTGTAACCTATGCTTAAAGCTATTAGGAACAAAGACTCTAGCAACAGCTTATACCTTGTGTGTACTGGCTAGGTGTTGGGATCGACAGCAAAGCTGAGCAGCATCTGCCCTGGCTTGACCAGAATGGGAGACCACAGGATCCACTGATGATTCCTATCCAACTTCTGATCCAGCAGACTCCCGACGCCTAACATTATCCTGCCCTCTAACATCCCCCCGACCTGACGCTCATATTCCTCAATGAGCAGGGGACATGAATATGGTCCACGGATTCCCAGGAGCGGTCCTCAGAACTACGATCCCTCCAGTGTACCAGATAAAACTTTTTCCCATGAACCATCTTAGACCCCACAATCGCCTGTACCTCGAAATCATCACCCCTGGTGTCAGAAGCAAGTTGAGGTTCTGAGAATTTCGTCAGGCGAACGGGTTTAAGGAGCAAACACATGGAAAGTGTTGTGAATCTTCAGGTGCTAGGGCAACTGTAAACGGTACACTATCGGGGTTTACTTGGGCCAAAATTTTGAAAGGACCAATAAAACGGGGGGCAAACTTAGCAGATTCCCCTTATCCACTGATATTGCGAGCCGCGAGCCAGACTCTGTCACCTGGGGAGAATACAGGAGCAGGACGGCGATAAAGAAGACCAGCCAGTCTCTGATGGGATGATTTATTTCTTGCACAGGAGACACAAGCTTGGACATATTCCTTAACATCCTGGGGTAACCGAGGCACCAATACGACCGTTGGAGAAACTCAGTGGTACGTTTGACTCCAAAATGACCTCCGATCTTAGAGGTATGTTCCCAAGAGAGCACCTCATTTTGTAAATTAGGAGGAACAAATATCTTCCCAGGTGGAACCTGGTCCTGGTGCCACCATCCGCAAACTCCCAGGAGGAACGATAAGTCTGGGTTCATCATTGTCCTCAGTCGTATCCATAGGCCGGGATAAAGTGTTCGCCCAAGGATTCTTTTTGATATAACCTGACATAGTCTGGATCTCGGGGACAGACAGGGGATAAGCTCTACCGTGAGGAGGCTCCGAGTCGGGACCAAATCAATAGAACAGTCACACGGTCGGTGGGAAGGCAAAGTCTCTGGGGCCTTTTTGGAAAAGCCATCCGCAAAGCTCCGATAATGTTCAGGAGGAGCGACCAAGTCGCTAGGCGGCTCTGAGACTACCCTCCGGACCGATGCAACCATACACTGAGAAGCACAATTCTCACCCCAGGAATAAATTTCCCCTGTGTTCCAGTTAACCCCTTCATGACCCAGCCTATTTTGACCTTAAAGACCTTGCCATTTTTGCAATTCTGACCAGTGTCCATTTATGAGGTAATAACTCAGGAACGCTTCAACGGATCCTGGCGATTCTGAGACTGTTTTTTCGAGACATATTGGGCTTCATGTTAGTGGTAAATTTAGGTCGATAATTTTTGTGTTTAATTGTGAAAAAAATTGAAATTTGGCTGAAAATTTTGAAAATTTGTAATTTTCAAATTTTGCATTTTTATTCTGTTAAACCAGAGAGTTATGTGACACAACATAGTTAATAAATAACATTTCCCACATGTCTACTTTACATCAGCACAATTTTGGGAACAACATTTTTTTTTGTTAGGAAGTTATAAGGGTTAAAAGTTGACCAGCGATTTCTCATTTTTACAGCAAAATTTACAAAACCATTTTTTTAGGGACCACCTCACATTTGAAGTCACTTTGAGGGGTCTATATGGCAGAAAATACCCAAAAGTGACATCATTATAAAAACTGCACCCCTCAAGCTACTCAAAACTACATTCAAGAAGATTATTAACCCTTCAGGTGCTTCACAGGAACTAAAGCAACGTGGAAGGAAAAAATGGACATTTTAATTTTTCCAACAAAAATTTTCTTTTAGCATCAATTTTTTCATTTTTACATGGGCAACAGGATAAAATAGATCCTAAAATTTGTTGGACAATTTCTCCTGAGTAAACAAATACCTCATATGTGGTCATAAACCACTGTATGGGCGCACAGCAGGGCTCAGAAGGGAAGGAGCGCCATTTGACTTTTTGAATGGAAAATATGCTAGAATATTTAGCGGTTGCCATGTCGCATTTGGAGAGTCCCTGTGTACCTAAACATTGGAGCTCCCCCACAAAGTGACACCATTTTGAAACTAGACCCCCTAAGGATCTTATCTAGATGCATAGTGAGCACTTTGAACCCCCAGGTGCTTCACAAATTGATCCGCTAAAAAAAGAAAGTACTTTTTTTCACAAAAATTTTCTTTTAGCCTCAGTTTTTTCATTTTCACATGGGCAACAGGATAAATTGGATCGTAAAATTTGTTGGGCAATTTCTCCTGAGTACACAGATACCTCATATGTGGTCATAAACCACTGTTTTGGCGCACAGCAGGGCTCAGAAGGGAAGGAGCACCATTTGACTTTTTGAATGGAAAATATGCTGGAATATTTAGCGTTGCCATGTTGCATTTGGAGAGTCCCTGTGTGCCTAAACATTGAAGCTCCCCCACAAGTGACCCCATTTTGGAAACTAGACCCCTTAAGGATCTTATCTAGATGCATAGTGAGCACTTTGAACCCCCAGGTGCTTCACAAATTGATCCGTAAAAAAAAGAAAGTACTTTTTTTTCACAAAAATTTTCCTTTAGACTCAGTTTTTTCATTTTCACATGGGCAACAGTATAATTTGGATCCTAAAATTTGTTGGGCAATGTCTCCTCAGTACACAGATACCTCATATGTGGTCATAAACCACTGTTTGGGTGCACGGCAGGGCTCAGAAGGGAAGGAGCGCCATTTGACTTTTTGAATGGAAAATATGCTGGAATATTTAGCGGTTGCCATGTTGCATTTGGAGAGTCCCTGTGTGCCTAAACATTGAAGCTCCCCCACAAGTGACCCCATTTTGGAAACTAGACCCCTAAGGATCTTATCTAGATGCATAGTGAGCACTTTGAACCCCCAGGTGCTCCACAAATTGATCCGTAAATAAAAGAAAGTACTTTTTTTTCACAAAAATTTTCTTTTAGACTCAGTTTTTTCATTTTCACATGGGCAACAGTATAATTTGGATCCTAAAATTTGTTGGGCAATGTCTCCTCAGTACACAGATACCTCATATGTGGTCATAAACCACTGTTTGGGGCACGGCAGGGCTCAGAAGGGAAGGAGCGCCATTTGACTTTTTGAATGGAAAATATGCTGGAATATTTAGCGGTTGCCATGTTGCATTTGGAGAGTCCCTGTGTGTCTAAACATTGAAGCTCCCCCACAAGTGACCCCATTTTGGAAACTAGACCCCTAAGGATCTTATCTAGATGCATAGTGAGCACTTTGAACCCCCAGGTGCTTCACAAATTGATCCGTAAATAAAAGAAAGTACTTTTTTTTCACAAAAATTTTCTTTTAGACTCAGTTTTTTCATTTTCACATGGGCAACAGTATAAATTGGATCCTAAAATTTGTTGGGCAATGTCTCCTGAGTACACAGATACCTCATAATGTGGTCATAAACCACTGTTTGGGCGCACGGCAGGGCTCAGAAGGGAAGGAGCGCCATTTGACTTTTTGAATGGAAAATATGCTGGAATATTTAGCGGTTGCCATGTCGCATTTGGAGAGTCCCTGTGTGCCTAAACATTGGAGCTCCCCCACAAGTGACCCCATTTTGGAAACTAGACCCCCCCAAGGAACTTATCTAGATGCATAGTGAGCACTTTGAACCCCCAGGTGCTTCACAGAAGTTTATAACGCAGAGCCGTGAAAATAAAAAATCATTTTTTTTCTCAAAAAATGATATTTTGGCCCTCTATTTTTTATTTTCACAATGGTTAAAGGAGAAATTGGACCCCAAAAGTTGTTGTCCAGTTTGTCCTGAGTACGCTAGTACCCCATATGTGGGGGAAGAACCACTGTTCGTGCACAATTGGGGCTCGGAAGGGAAGTAGTAACGTTTTGAAATGCCGACTTTGATGGAATGGTCTGCGGGCGTCATGTTACGTTTGCAGAGCCCCTGATGTGCCTAAACAGTAGAAACTCCCCACAAGTGACCCCATTTTGGAAACTAGACCAAGCAAAGAACTTATCTAGATGTGTGGTGAGCACTTTGAACCCCCAAGGGATACACAGAAGTTTATAACGCCAGGCATGAAAATAAAAAAATCATATTTTTTCCACAAACATGATCTTTAGTCCCCAATTTTTTTATTTTCCCAAGGGTAACAGTAGAAATTAGACCCCAAAAGTTGTTGTCCAATTTGTCCTGAGGATGCTGATATCCCATATGTGGGAGAAAACTACTGTATGGGCACACGTCGAGGCTCGGAAGGGAAGTAGTGACGTTTTGAAATGCCGACTTGATGGAATGGTCTGCTGGCGTCATGTTACGTTTGCAGAGCCCATGATGTGCCTAAACAGTAGAAACCCCCCCAAGTGACCCCATTTTGGAAACTAGATCCCCAAGGAACTCCTCTAGATGTGTGGTAAGCACTTTGAATCTCCAAGTTCTTCACAGAAGTTTATAACGCAGAGCCGTGAAAATAAAAAATCATTTTTTTTTCCACAAAAATAATTTTTTAGTCCCCAATTTTTTTTCCCCAATGTTAACAGGAGAAATGAGACCCCCAAAGTTGTTGTGCAATTTTTCCCGAGTACGCTGATACCCCATATGTGGGGGTAAAGCACTGTTTGGGCATACGTCGGGGCTTGGAATAAAGGGAGTACTGTTTGACTTTTTGAACGCAAAATTTGCAGGAATCAATGGTGGCGCCATGTCGCGTATGGAGACCCCCTGATGTGCCTAAATAGTGGAAACCCCTCAATTCTAACTCCAACCCTAACCCCAACACACCCCTAACCCCAACCCTAACCCCAACACACCCCTAACCCTAATACAAACCTTAACCATAACCCTAACCCCAACACACCCCTAACCCTAATCCCAACTCTAACCATAAACCTAACCACAAGCCTAAACCTAATCCCAACCCTAAGCCCAAAACACCCCTAACACTTATCCTAACTCTAACCCTAACCACAAACCTAACCCTAATCCAAACCCTAACCCAAATTCCAACCCTAACCCAAATTCCAACCCTAACCCAAATTCCAACCCTAACCCAAATTCTAACCATAACCCTAATTCTAACCCTAACCCTAATTCTAACCCTAATGCTAACCCTAACCCTAGTTCTAACCCTAACCCTAAGGCTGGGTTCATATTGTGTTTTACCAGCCCGTTCAACACGTAGCGTTGACGGGCTGGTAACGGTATAGCATAACGCGATCGCGTTATGCTATACCCGCTAGAGCAGATGAATCAGCAGATGATTCATCTGTGCTAGCGGTGACGGAGCCCAGACGCTGCAGCCCGTGTCCGAGGCTCCGTCACTGAATGACGGCACGTCGCGAACGCATGCCGCTTATCAGCATGCGTTGTGATGGCACACAAATGGGGTGAATGGCAGCGTTAATGGACTGCGTTACACCGCGTTATACCGGGTGAAACAGTCCATCTAACGGACTGCCATAATGCAATATGAACCCAGCCTAACCCTAACGCCCCGTGCACACGTTGCAGATTTTTCTAAAATCCGCAGGTAAAATGACCTGCGTTTTACCTGCGTATTTAGCGCGGTTTTTCCCTGCGGTTTTACACCTATAATGGAATAGGTGTAAAACTGCTGCGGAATCCGCACAAAGAATTGACATGCTGCGGATTTAAAATCGCAGCAAATCCGCGCTGAAAAATCCGCAGCATGTGCACAGCGTTTTTTTTACCATTTATTTGCATTGTACTGTACATGGTTTCTGGATCTGCTGTGGATCTGCAGCGCCAAATCTGCTGCGATCGCAGCAAATCCGCGGATCAGCAGCAAAATCCGCTGCGGATCAGCAGCAAATCCGCTGCGGATCAGCAGCAAATTCCGCTGCGGATCAGCAGCAAATTCCGCTGCGGATCCGCAGCAAATCCGCTGCGGATCGCAGCAAATCGCATCAGCAAAATCCGCTGCGGATCAGCAGCAAAATCCGCTAGCGGATCAGCAGCAAATTCCGCTGCGGATCAGCAGCAAATAATGCTGATGAGCAAAATCCGCAATGCGGATCACAGCAAAGGACAGCAAAAAATCCGAAATCTGGATCTACACAATCGTGGGATCCAGCAAATCCAATGTGCAAGGAGCTAATAGGAAAAAAAAAAATTTTATTTTTTTTTTGCCCTACCTTGATAAGGGGGTTCATTTACTTTTTTTTATTTGATCACTGTGACAGTTTATCACAGTGATCAAAATAAATTTTTGGACACTGGGGGGCGCACTGCGCATGCGCGGCCGGCGGGGCACTGCGCATGCGCCCGCCATTTTCCAAGATGGCGGCGCCCATGAAGAGGCCCGGGCGGATGCCGGGACCGATCCAGGGACATCGGTGGACCGGGAGAGGTGAGTAGGGGGGTCGGAAGGTTAGGGAGGGGATTGGAAGGTGGGGGCAGCAGAGCAAAGGAGGAGGGGAGCAGATAGTGACGGCGGTGACCGACTCACCGCCATCTTTTGGTGGCGGCGGCCGATCGCTGCCGTGACTACGTGTGGGGGGGTCAGGACTCGGTGTCCAGCCATGGCAGATCTATTGCAGCATCGGCCATGGCTGGATTGTAATATTTCACCAATTAAATTGGTGAAATACTACAGATTGCTCTGATTGGCTGTTTCACTTTTAACAGCCAATCAGAGCGATCGTGGCCACGGGGGGTTAAGCCAACCCCCCTGTGGTGAAGCACAAAGGGTCCTGTGCCTGCGGGTCGGGTGACCTTTGAGTGACCCCGGTCTCCCAGCCCGCAGGAACGCGATCCTTTCATGACACAGGGTATGCGTCATAGGTCGGATTGGCACCGACTTTCATGACGCATACGCATACGCTGTGTCAAAGGTTGGGAAGGGGTTAATGTGTGGATTGTGACCACACAGCCCGTAGCCATGGAAGGCCCAATAGCACCTCATCCAATCCACCGGGAATAATAAGAAAAGAAATATCCTCCTGGGGACCTTGAGGAAATGACATGGTGAGGGGAATCGGCTGGTGAATAATTTGCGAGTCTAACAGTGAACCGTTGATTACCCTAATGTTCACTGGTTTGGGCAGTAACTCCATAGGAATGGCGTGTCTCTGGGCAAAGGTTGACGACAAAAAATTCACCCACGCCTTGGCAGAAACTGTGGTTGACCCGAATAGTAACTTCACCTCATATGCTAGTTTGGAGGAAGAAGTCCCGGAGTCTAACACACCATCTCCAACGGTGGTTAGACAATCCTCGTCTCCCGACTGCTTGGAACCCTTATTACTGGAGTCTTCCAAGCGATGTGCAGGACGGGAATGAGGAGACCTATTCCTGATCCGGGATATATCCATAGGCTCAGGTTCCGTGTAGGGAACCGCGGGTTGGGAAATAGGTCTAGAGAACAAAGGTGCCAACCGAAACCGAGGTTTAGAGACCTCCAGCTCCAACTTGGGTCCTGAATGATGCAAATCTATATTTGGTTGGCGAGAGTAATTAACTCTTCCAGAGAGGTTGGAATCTCCCTGGTAGCTAGAGCATCTTTTATATGCCCAGCCAGACCCTTCCAGAACACTGGGATTAGCGACTGCTCAGACCAATCCAATTCAGCTGCAAAGGTTCTGAACTGGATGGCATAGTGGCTGGCGGTGGCCGAACCCTGTACCAACGCAAGAAGCTTAAGACCGTATCATGCGTAACCTGAGGACCAAGGAAAACACTTTTTAGGGTTCTAAGAAAGAGACCCGCATTAGCCACTACCGGTTCATTCTACTCCCACTGAGGAGTGGCCCCCTTCAAGGCCTTGTGGGAAAGTATTGATATGACAAAACCCACTTTAGCCCTTTCGGAGGGGAACTGTGCCTCCATCATCTCCAACTGAAAGGAGCACAGATTAATAAACCCTCTGCAGGATCTGCTGTCACCAGAAAATTTTCGGAGAGCAAAACAGGGTAATGAATCTTTAGCAGCTGCCGCAGCATTCACCGCAGCCGTATTTACGAGACTTGCAGCTTGGGCGGCTGCCTGAGTAGCTACCGCAGTGAGGTCAGCAACCGGAGTGGCCTGCTCCGGAATCCTAAGTCTGGACTCTAGTTGTTGTATGTAGCGCTAAAGCTGCTAGTTGTCAGCCATGTTCGGCTAGACCCTGGCGGTCAGATACTGTTAAGGGGACAGTGCAACAACTTTATTAAATAATGGAAAGCAACCGAACCCGGGGTCCGCAGTGCAGCCTGAGACTGCGACCGAACACCCTTTGGGTATGAGGGGGGAACTGACAACAAATTATAAGATCTCTCCTGTGTTACTTCACTCTAGGCTAAAGATAGGGATTAGAATATAAGATCTCTCTTGTGTTACTTCACACTAGGAAAGATACGGATTTGCACTGTCTCTGTTAACTCCACGGAAGATGTGCTGTGTACTGGCTTAGACGTAGCTCTGTTAAATGCACAGAAGCTACACACCAGCCGTTAGGAAGTGAGTGCAACTCACTCCGGGCGTATGTGCTGCCAGCTGGTGTGCGACCGGACTGTGAAGCAACTCTCCTTTCAGGTAGCAGGCGATGCCCAGGTTACGCGCCCCGCAGTCAGCTCAGGGTGTATAGCTACCCTTTGTTGAAGCTAGACTGCACCACAATCATTGCCTGCCTAGCATCTACTAACCTGCCTGAGTGACCTGTGCTAATTAGCCGAGCTAACTCTGGCATCGGCAGGTCACGGAGAACGCAACTAGAGAGCATGTGGAGCTCAAACTGACAGGCGTCTGCACACATACACGACCTATATGATATGATCTGACCGCGCCGCCATGTTTGAGGTCGGGCTATTTAAAGGCTTAGCCCTGCCCCTAAACTGCATCATTGGTGATGTCACCCATGGCCTATCAGGCGGTACCAGGTCACCGGATCAGCTGACACCAAATCACCAATCACGGTCCGCCATGTCACGGGCATGCTCCATGCATGAAATCCTGGACTTAGGCTATGACAACCTTGTTCCTTTCTGTAACCTATGCTTAAAGCTACTAGGAACAAAGACCCTAGCAACAGCTTGTAACTTCTGTGTACTGGCTAGGCATTGGGATCGACGGCGAAACTGAGCAGCATCTGCCCTGGTTGGACCAGAATGGGAAACCACAGGATCCACTGATGACTCCAATCCAACTTCTGATCCAGCAGACTCCCGATGCCTAACAGCCCAGCTCATGGTTCTGAATGACACGCAACTGTAAATTAGGCTGGCTCTCATCGCTACAGAAATGCCAAACATGTGGATGCTAAATGAGGTTTAGGCACACTGTGGAGCTCAGAAGGGAGGGGACGTTTGTATTTGGGAGCGCAGAATTTTCTTAATTTCTTTTGGGGGGAGTAAAGTGGAATGTCCTAAATTTCTGTTGACAGATGACAGACCTGAGTGGGGGCTTTTTGTGGATTGAGTTTTATTGGGAACATTTTACATAACTTTTGGGATCACATTTATCCTGTGCTCTATGCTGAGCATTTACTTTGGCGTTTCAATTTAAATGTCCGAGTGACGTGATTCACGTGAAACCCCGAAGGATCCATTCACTATAAAGAGGCAGCAGAGTTACCTCTGTTCAGCGTTGTCCTTTTTTTTCAGAAATGCACAAAACTGGCGGACTGTGTTTTTTATGCAGGCCTAAAAAGACGGACACAGCCGGATCACAAGCCAGACTGAGTCCACAGTGTCTCCATTTGTCTCATTATAGAGAATCTTCTGCTGGGAGTTCTGTCTGAATCACATATTTTATAGATTTACTTGGAAACCCAGGTGTAAGCGCTCAGTGCAGAGTGCAGGGTAAATGGCAAAATGAATAAATCAACAGCAGCTGAAGAATTGGTTTTATTTATTTTTTCTCCATTCCTCATGCAGTATAAGTGATTAGATGACTTTATTCTTCGGGTCAGTGCGATTACAGTGATTACAGATTTATAGCAGGTTTTTTTGTTTGGCTGCTATTGCACACTGAAAGACGTTTTTTTTTTGCAAAAAAACTAGTTTTTGCATCCCCATATATTGAGAGCTATAAATTTTCCATATTTCAGCCTACAGAGTCATGTTAGAGCTTGTTTTTTTGAGGGTTGAGTTAACATTTTTATTTTCAGACATATGATATTTTTTGATTGCTTTCTATTCCGATTTTTGGGAGGGAAAATGAACAAAAAACAGCAATTCAGGAATTGTTGTTTTTTTTATGTCGTTCCGCGTGTGATAAAATTGATAAGGCAGCTTTATTTTTCGGATCAGTAGGATTACAGCGATACCTCATTTATATCATTTTTTTCCCAGTTTTTATGTATGCTTTTACACAACAAAAACTATATTGTAGAAAAAATAATTATTTTTGCAACACTTTATTCTGAGATCTATAACTTTTTTATTTTTGCGCTGATGGAGATGTATGCCAGCTTGTTTTTTGTGGAACAAGACAACATTTTCGGCTATACCATTTTTAGTTACATTCATCTTTTTGATAAACATTAATTTTTTTGCATTGTTTTTCATTTATTTTTTGTGGTATTCACTAAAAGGGCTAAATAGTTGGACAGCTTTATAGGTCGGGTTGTTACGGGCGTGCCGATACCAAATATGTTTGGTTTTTTTTTCATAAAAATATTTATTTATTGGTACAATATATTTTTTAATTTTTTTTTACAATTCATGTTTTCACTTTTTTACTTTGTCCCATTATGGGATGTTCACTTTTTGCAGTCTGATCTCTTATAAAGCATAGCAGGAGCTTTGCTACGCTTTATAATCTGTCAGCATGGTGTAACAAGTTTATTTTCTCTGGTGACTCAGATGTCATCATGACGACACCGGGTCACCATGGCAATGATCGGCCACTTGCTATTACGCCGATCGGAGAATAGAGGGGCTCCCTTCCTCTGCTTACCTGCTAAATGCTTTTATTGCAGCACTTAGGGGGGTAAAAGTTTCGGGAGCAGTGCATGCTGTCAGAATCAGCTGACACCTGGCGGTGATCATGTGCGCACAGGCTCTGTAGTGCAATATCGTCATGACATATCCATACATCCAAGGTCGGTAAGTACCAGCCAACCTGGATGTATGGATACGTCCAGGGTCGTAAAGGGGTTAAAAAGAGAACCTGACACCTGGTTTTTCCCATATAAAGCACATCCAGCACTTGTAAGCCCTCTGTTACAGCATGCTAGAATGCTGTATTTAAGTTCCTAATGCACCCAGCATAACACAAAAAGACCTTTCTTTATACAGTCTGGTCCAATGGGCATCGCTGGTCTTGATCTAGTGCCTACTCTATTTTAGCATTCACTGTCCTCCTTCTCGTCCTCATGTGGATGACTCATCCTAAATCATCCACACAATGTCCTCTCTGCCCTGCCGATCGTTATGCAGAGCCTAATGGGACTGTAGGTGTTTTACTCACTTGGGTGTGATGGGAGGAAAACAGGAGGCTTGTTCCTTTAAAAGTTCAAGGGGATTTATTGCTTCATAAACCCCAGAAGCCAAACAGAAAATAAACAGCCTTTTGATCAGACAAATACAACACAGAATGTCCATAGCAGGGCTCTGCTCTGCCAGGACTGTGGCACACAGGCTGGGTTAGTGTCCAATTCTCAGGCTCAGTCTGGAGCCAAACACACAGGAGGCCTTCCCCCTCCCAACACACAGACCATGTGCCAAACAACAGCCTCCATTATATAGGCTGTTAACCACACCCAGATGTGAGGTATATGGGTTGCCAGACCCACCCATCTCTTATAGCTACCAGCAACCCAGCCCCAGGTGCACCAAACAAACCTCTTAGTGCTTACATGCACTAGAGAAAATACTCCGGGTTACATCACAGAGAGTAGCCATCGCTGTGACACATACCTCCCATCGACTACGCAGCCATTAGCTTCCTTACAGGACATAAGGGCAGCATTCTAGATAACTATATATAAGGATATTTACTTCAAGAGATACATTTATCTCTACTGTATACATTTTATTTTTCCGCAGTCCCTTCCACTGTCCACAGTAATCACTTACTATACCTCATCTCTCAGTGGAAATGGCCTTAGCTGCTGGGATGTATATAACTCGCTTTGTAGGTAGTTACACCAGTGGCCAGCTGGCCTGTGCAGTCACACAGAACATAAGCCACTAGAGTTGAGCGACTTTGGTCGGATCGGGTTTCGGACCACCCGACTGAAAAAAATTTGTTTCAGACGAAATTGGTCCAACTAGTGGCAAAAAAGTCGGAGTTTCGACCGAAACCCAACCTCAATGCAAATCAATGGGGAATAAAAGTCGGCCTTGAGTGGATAAATGTCATCCGCTCAATGCCGACTTTTATTCCCCATTGACTGCATTGGGGTCGGTTTTCGGTCGAAACGCTGACTTTTTTGCTCCTAGTCGGACCAATTTCACCCGAAGCAAATTTTGTTTCAGTTGGGTGGTCCGAAACCCGATCCGACCAAAGTCGCTCAACTCTATAAGCCACTACTGATGATAGAAATCTGAAATACACAAGTCTTGAGCTAAAAATGTAATCAATCTGCTTTTTTTGAAGCAAAACAAAAAATAATACTACTACTAAGAACAATTTTATAAGCTGCTATTAAGTTACTTCTAACTCATGACAACTTTACAAATATTGTTTCTTCAGGTTGTCTTGTCTTCTCTTTCTTTCCAATTTTATTGATTTCTGAAGCATTTTATTTATTTTTTTGCAGAGGTTTCTTTCACCCATGACAAAGCTTTAATTTGCTAAAATTGGCTTGAGAGGTTCTTTTTCTATTACTTATAACTAGAGTTGAGCGATACTTTCCGATACCAATAAGTATCGGATCGGAATTGGTATCGCTGATACCCAAAAAGTATCGGCGATACCCGATACCGGAAATCCAATGTAAGTCTATGGGAACAAAATATCGGAATTACAAAAACCCCATTCTTGCCTTGTTGGTTAATTGTACATGAAGGAAAACAACAAAGAGTAATGTAGAATGTATTGGGGGAGGTTGAGGAGACATTAAAGGCATAGATGTTTAACCCAATCAAATGGAATAGCATTAATATTTTTTTTTTTAAAGATGTTCGGATTGACGAAGAAATTGACAATGTTGTTAACCTTTTATATATTTTGGCAAATATGTATGTTTCACAACTTCCATGCTCTCACCTTTTTAACTTTTGCCACACTTTCTCCTTCATAATCTTCAGCAGCATCATCTTTTTCATCCAATTATTCTTCATCTTCACCTTCTTTATCTTCTTCTTAAACTTCTTGCTATTCATCTTTTTGTTAACATTACTCATATTGTTCTTATTAAACTATTATTCTTTTTCATATTCTACTTCATCTTCATCTTCTTCATCATATTCTTATTTGTGACAGAGATTCCTGTACTTGTAATCTGTAAAAGTATGAATTTTTCTTGCCCTTCCGTTCTTGCTGTCACAAAAGATTTAAATTACAACAGTATTTGTCCGTGTTCAGTTTAGCCTGCAGCAGCAGGCATTTTCCAGGGGCACCACGAGGAGGAAACGGACTCACCCCCATACACTGCTTAGTCTTCTTCTGCTTATAATTTAGAGCATATATTTTGCTCTTCATTTTGGTCTTATACTTCATGTTCTTCTGCTTTTTGATCTTCTGCTTATTGTTCTTCTGTCTCTTGTTCTGTATCTTGTAGTTTGTCTTAACCTTCTTTGTCATATTGGTGATCTTCTTCTGGGTAATCTTTTATTTCTTCTTTGTGATGGTGTTCAGGCTGGTTGGCTTGATGCTCGTCGTCCTTGTGGTCGTCATCTTCTTCGGGGTGGTCATCAGGGTCGTCGTCTTCATTGTTGGAGATCCAGAGTGATTACCCAAAAAAACATTTAAAAAATCTTAAATTTGTAAATGTAGCTGAAGGTACAAGAAGGCTGACTAACTTCTGATAACCAGGTGACGTTACTGGAACCCGTACGGGTATCAGATGGTACAAGAGACAATGGAAGTAACGAGGACCAGCTGACTGTGCTGGAACCCGGAGGGGCAGCAGAAGCAAAAGAGCCAATGGCACAATCAAGGACCAGCTGACGTTACTGGGACACGGTTACTAAGCAGGAGGTACCTGTGCTCAAAGCACTACCAAGGACCAGCAGACGTTGCTGGAACTCGGATACCGAGATGGAGGCACCTAGGCCAAAGGCACTGCGGAGAACCAGCTGACGGTACTGGAACCCGGACGGGTACCATAAGGCACCCATGAAAATGTAAGTTGACAGGCCGCAAGCCGTCCGCAGTTACAGAATCACACAGTCCTACAGTGGGTGCTTGTCCTATTGTCACAACGGAAACAGCCTTTATTTACATATCCCACAGCACACACAGGAATCACCTAAACTGCAGGCACCATAGAGTCGGCTAACCCGAATGCAACACGACAGGACAAATTATTGGAGGCTAATTGACGTTGACACTGCCAGGAAACAGCTGTTGTGCTGTAACCAGGCTGGGCAGGAGTCAGTACCCGTGCCAATTACTTCCGAGCAACAATTGGCGTTGTTGGAGCCCAGGGATGAGAAGAAGAGGGTGGAGGCAGCAGGACTTTTTGCCGTACACACAGCAGGGGAACAGCTGACATTACTGAACCCAGTAACACAGGAGCAAGTGTTGACTGTGCTAACAGCACTTCTTGGCAACAACTGGCATTGTTGGAGGCCAGGAATGAGAAGAGAAGAGGGTGGAGGCAGCAGGACTTTTTGCCGTACACACAGCAGGGGAACAGCTGACATTACTGAACCCCAGTAACACAGGAGCAAGTGTTGACTGTGCTAACAGCACTTCATCGCAACAACTGGCATTGTTGGAGCCCAGGGATGAGAAGAGAAGAGGGTGGAGGCAGCAGGACTTTTTGCCGTACACACAGCAGGGGAACAGTTGACATTACTGAACCCCAGTAACACAGGAGCAAGTGTTGACTGTGCTAACAGCACTTCATGGCAACAACTGGCGTTGTTGGAGCCCAGGGATGAGAAGAGAAGAGGGTGGAGGCAGCAGGACTTTTTGCCGTACACACAGCAGGGGAACAGCTGACATTACTGAACCCCAGTAACACAGGAGCAAGTGTTGACTGTGCTAACAGCACTTCATGGCAACAACTGGCATTGTTGGAGCCCAGGGATGAGAAGAGAAGAGGGTGGAGGCAGCAGGACTTTTTGCCGTACACACAGCAGGAGAACAGCTGACATTACTGAACCCCAGTAACACAGGAGCAAGTGTTGACTGTGCTAACAGCACTTCATGGCAACAACTGGCGTTGTTGGAGGTCAGGGATGAGAAGAGAAGAGGGTGGAGGCAGCAGGACTTTTTGCCGTACATACAGCAGGGGAACATCTGACATTACTGAACCCCAGTAACACAGGAGCAAGTGTTGACTGTGCTAACAGCACTTCATGGCAACAACTGGCATTGTTGGAGCCCAGGGATGAGAAGAGAAGAGGGTGGAGGCAGCAGGACTTTTTGCCGTACACACAGCAGGGGAACAGCTGACATTACTGAACCCCAGTAACACAGGAGCAAGTGTTGACTGTGCTAACAGCACTTCATGGCAACAACTGGCATTGTTGGAGCCCAGGGATGAGAAGAGAAGAGGGTGGAGGCAGCAGGACTTTTTGCCGTACACACAGCAGGGGAACAGCTGACATTACTGAACCCCAGTAACACAGGAGCAAGTGTTGACTGTGCTAACAGCACTTCATGGCAACAACTGGCATTGTTGGAGCCCAGGGATGAGAAGAGAAGAGAGTGGAGGCAGCAGGACTTTTTGCCGTACACACAGCAGGGGAACAGCTGGCGTTACTAAACCCCACTAACACTATAGCTTGTGTATTGGTCTGTGGACACGACACTTCTGAGCAGCAACTGGCAGTGTTGTAGCCCAGGGAGTAGAGTTCAGGTGGTAGAAAGTGTGATACACCAAAGGGGATCTTGCTGGATGGGAGATATATTTCTTCTAGCAGACTGAAGTTTGGTCAGGATTTTCCATGATCACAAGGACCTGTGATGAGGTCATAGTCACGTGATCAGGTCAGCTGATGTGTACCTCACCTGAGGGTGTGGACTAGGCCTATTTAACAAGAAGCTGTGGGAGTATGAGGAGGGGAAGGAAGGAAGGAGTTTGGCTGGAGACAGGCTGGAAGAGTGTTTTGTTACAGTGTGTCAGTGTGCACCAGGAAGCGAGTACCAGACCACCCGGAATGGCACCTGGCGGTCTCTGCTGACCTGCAGCCGCTTAGTTAAGGCCGTCCCAAGCAAGGGTGAGTCTGGGACCAGTGGTTCTCCAAACTGGAGTGATTTATGTTCTGTTTTGATTTTGTTATCTGGACTTTTGTTGAACCCGTCATTAAAACCACTGAACTTTGAACTGAACGCCTGTGTGTTTACCTCATTACTGCGGCCCGGCCCCTGCCTACCAGAGCGGATCCCTACAAAAGATATACATAACAGGAGACATGGATAACGTTGCCAACCAGTTATTTAATCGGAAACCGGACAGGCAAATTCAGGCGAGATCCATGCCTTGTTCATTTTCAGAAAAATAAGCCGGTCTACATTATCGGAGGATAGTCGCATGCGACGGTCTGTTAGTACACCACCTGCAGCACTAAAGACGCGCTCCGATAATACACTGGCAGCAGGGCAAGCCAGCACCTCCAATGCATACTGGCTAAGCTCTGGCCATGTATCCAGCTTAGAGACCCAAAACTTGAATGGGGAAGAGCCATCTGGGAGTACACTGAGAGGGCAAGACATGTAGTCTGTCACCATCTTACGGAAACGTTGCCTCCTGCTGACTGGAGCCGTCTCGGATGGTGTACACATTGGTGGCGCTGCCACAAAACTTCGCCACATTTGGAACATACTGGTCTTGCCCTGTGCAGAGGCGCTGCTTGTGCTCCCTGTTGTTGCAGAGCTGTCTCCACTGCCTCGATGCACAGAGCTGCTTTGTAAAGCAGTAGCAGCAGCAGTGCTCTCAGCTGGAATGGATTGCACCAGTGTGTCTTGGTACTCCCGCATTTTACGCTCCCGGTTCAACGGTGTGATGAGGCTTTGTAAGTTGTCCCGGTAGCGAGGGTCTAGGAGGGTGTATACCCAATAATCAGACGTGGTGAGAATGTGGGCAATGCGAGAATTTCTCAGGCACTGCAGCATGAAATCAACCATGTGCTGCAGACTCCCAACTGGCCAAGAAACGCAGTCCCCTGCAAGAGGCGTAATCTCTGCCTGCTCTGCATCACCCCACCCTCGCTCTACATACTGACTAGAGCATTGTGTACCTCCCTCTGGAGCGATGTCTTCCTCCATTGACTCCTCCTCATCCTCCTCACAAAGTGAGCCCTGCCCAGCCCTTTGTGAGGAACCACGTTGCGCTGACTGTCCAGAAGGTGATGGAATTTGTGACTCCTCATCCTCCACCTCTTCCAAAACCTCATCCCTTAGTGCTTGCAGTGTTTTTTGAAGCAGGCAGATAAGGGGGACAGTCAGGCTGACTAGTGCATCATCTGCACTCGCCATCCGCGTTGACTCATCAAACGCACGCAAAACGTAGCAGATGTCCTTCATAGAGGCCACTCAGTAGTGGTGAAGTGTGAACGGCGCAAATTGCGAGTTGATTGCGCCTGATGCAGCTGATACTCCATTACTGCTGGCTGCTGCTCACACAACCGCTCCAACATATGTAACGTGGAATTCCACCTGGTGGCTACGTCACATATGATGCGATGTTCAGGAAGGCGAAATCTGCGTTGCAGAGCTGCAATGCGCGATCTGGCCATGCTGGAACGTCGCAAGTGAGCGCACTCTAGGCGGACATTGTGCAGCAGTGCATCAACATCCGGATAGTCCCTCAAAAAACTCTGCACGACCAAGTTGAGCACATGTGCCAGACATGGTATGTGAGTGAGGTTGCCAAGGCCCAGAGCTGCCACCAGATTTCGGCCATTGTCACACACTACCAAGCCTGGCTGGAGATTCGCTGGCAAAAACCACACGTCGCTCTCCTGCTTGATGGCATTCCAGAGCTCCTGCGCTGTGTGGCTTCGATTCCCCATGGAAATTAATTTCAGGACGGCCTGTTGACGTTTGGCCACGGCTGTGCTCATATCGGTCGCAACAGGTAAGCGTTCACGGGTCCATGTGGAGGTAGACCGTGATGGCTCCTGCAGCGATGATTCTGAGGAACTGGAGTAGGAAGAGGAGTCAATGTGTACAGACTTGATTCCTGCAATCCTTGGAGTTGGCAGAACACGTACAGCGCCACTCGCAAGATCTGTACCCGGCTCCACAACATTGACCCAAAGGGCAGTGAGGGAAAGGTATCGTCCCTGGCCATGGGTACTGGTCCACGCATCGGTGGTCAGATGGACCTTGCTACTGACGGCGTTTAGTAGCGCATGTTTAATTTTTCCCTCAACATGCTTTTGCAGACCAGGGACGGCTTGCCTGCTGAAATAAAATCGGCTTGGCACATTGTATTGTGGGACTGCCAATGCCATTAAGTTACGGAAACTGTCAGTTTCCACCAGCCTGAATGACAGCATTTCAAGGGACAGGAGTTTTGCAATGCCAGCATTCAGAGCCTGTGCTCGTGGATGGTTTGCCGAGTATGGCCATCTTTTATCCCATGCCTGTGCTACCGATGGCTGTTTTGTGGCCTGGGAGTGTGAGGATGACAGGGAACTTGCTGCTGTGGGTGGAATAACACTTTGTCTCTGGACAACGGTGATCAAGGTTCTTCCATGGCGATCCTGTGAGGAAGCCGAACCAGCTGTGTGTGAGCTGGAGGAAGAGGCTCCAACACGACCTGAAGATGTAGGTGGTGCTGTAGGTTGGCCTACATCTCCAGTGTGTCTTTGTAACTCAACTACGTGCTTTGTCCGCACATGTTTCCACATATTTGTGGTATTGAGGTTACTGACACTTTCACCTCTTTTTACTTTTTGATTACACAGCTTGCATTTGACATAGCAAATATCATCTGCAAGTGTGACAAAAAAGAACCACGCAGTGCAAGTCCTGGGAGCGCCCGTTTTGACTTTTGGAAGAGAACTGCTCCGAGCAGGTGCCAAACTGGAGGCTGCAGGCAACCGAGTCTGCAGCCTACCTCTCCCTCCTGTTTGGACCGTTGGGGCAATCTCTTCCTCAGAGCTGCTCCCACCACCTTCCTGTTCCTCACGCCATGTTGGGTCTTGGACCTCATCATCTCCACTACCCTCTTCCAACACCTGCTGCTGTTGGGTGGTCTGGCCAGCACCATGCTCAACAGAAACTGGCACCTGAGTCTCATCATCATCAGATGCGTTCTGCGGTGTGCTGACCATCGGCACTGGCTCACCCTCCTCTTCTGATTCAGAGAGACACAGCTGTTGCGCATCACTGCATACTCCCTCTTCTTCACATTCCAGAATGCTGCTTGGCTGGGCCCCTGTTTGCAAGCCAACAGATTCTGAGAACAGAAGCAGAGACTCAGCTGGCTCCTGTGCAGAACTTTTTGACTGCCTGGGCAATTTGGCAGGCGGTGAAGAGACAGATGGTTGCTCAACAGTGCTGTGGTCCTGAGAGGAGGTGGAAGCAATTGAAGTCGATGCATTGGCTGCCATCCAACCAACAACGGCTTCAATTTGTTCTTCCCGCAGCATGGGGGTACGCCGAGCTCCTACAAAAGTGCGCATAAAGGAACGCTCACGGGAAAACTGGTGGATGCTGTGTCACTGGGGGCGGCAGCAGCCACAGAATCCCCACGTCTCTCTCCCTGCTGAAACTCCACGGCCACGACCACGTGCCTTACTCCCTGCCTTCTTCATCTTGGTAGATTGATAAAGAAAGTCAGAAAAGTTATAAGGAATAAATGTGTTGATATTCCGCAGAGACTGCAGTGAACACTGCAGACAACTGTTCACTAGGTGTGAAAGGCCCCTTTGTGCACTTCTATAGAGTTTGCAACCAATGTATTGTATACGGATGGAAGTGCGTCACACTAATAGATTTGAGTTATTTGAAATAGAATGGAGCAGCACCAATTAGAGAAAAATGTCAAGGATGAGGCAGTGACAAATGCTCAGCAGACTACAACCAGCAGTGGTTGAAGAACTAACTGGAGCGTGATCTGCACTCAAAAAATAAAAACCTCAGACTACAGTGAACACTGCACACAACTGTTCACTAGCTGTGAAAGGCTCCTTTGTGTACTTCTATAGTGTTTGCAACCAATGTATTGTATACGGATGGAAGCGCGTCACACTAATAGATTTGAGTTATTTGAAATAGAATGGAGCAGCACCAATTAGAGAAAAATGTCAAGGATGAGGCAGTGACACACGCTCAGCAGACTACAACCAGCAGTGGTTGAAGAACTAACTGTAGCGTGATCTGCACTCCAAAAATGAAAAACCTCAGACTACAGTGAACACTGCACACAACTGTTCACTAGCTGTGAAAGGCTCCTTTGTGTACTTCTATAGTGTTTGCAACCAATGTATTGTATATGGATGGAAGCGCGTCACACTAATAGATTTGAGTTATTTGAAATAGAATGGAGCAGCACCAATTAGAGAAAAATGTCAAGGATGAGGCAGTGACACACGCTCAGCAGACTACAACCAGCAGTGGTTGAAGAACTAACTGTAGCGTGATCTGCACTCAAAAAATGAAAACCTCAGACTACAGTGAACACTGCACACAACTGTTCACTAGCTGTGAAAGGCTCCTTTGTGTACTTCTATAGTGTTTGCAACCAATGTATTGGATACGGATGGAAGCACGTCACACTAATAGATCACTGTTAATTTCAATTGAATGGAGCAGCACCAATTCCACAAAATAAAAAAAAAAAGAGTCAGTGAGTGACACGTGCAGATGACTACAAACAGCGTTGGATGCAGAGCAAACTGCAGCGTCACCTGCACTCACACACACACCTTGCACAGAGCTGTGAAGACAACACTGCAAGGAAAAAGGATGATTTACAGAGCGGTTTCTCAAATAGTCTGCCTACACAGCAATTCACAAAAACGCTATCTGTAACTGTCCCTCAGAGTCAGCAGAGCAGCGTTCTGTCCCTAACTGAATTCACAGCACAGTGACGCTAAAATGGCGGCGGCGCCTTTTATAGTGCATTCTGACATCATTTCAGCATCCAATCACAGCCATGCCATTAGTTAACATGACCGCAGCATTACAGGATGTGCCCACACTTCGTAGGATTCCTCATTGGCTGTCTAAAATCACATTGCCTCTCAAAGAATTATGGGAACTTCCGATTCCGGTATATATGAAAAATATCGGAACTAAGTATCGGAATTCCGATACAGCGAATATCGGCCGATACCCAATACTTGCGGTATCGGAATGCTCAACTCTACTTATAACACCAAAGAGTTCAAATACATTAAGGTTTTTTTCTAGCAGTTTTAGCAATGGCACTTCATTTCTCATTGGGGATAAAAATATCAAAATAGGTGCAAAGAAAAAGTGCAGTAGTTGTTCATGGCAACCAATCAAATTCCTCCTTTCCATTTTTCAGAAACCTTTTAGAAAATGAAAACAATGACTTGATTGATTACCATGAGCAATTGTTCCAGTTTTTCATACAGCAGAATTGGGTAAAAAAAAAGTAAAAGAAGCAATACTCATCTACTGCTTGGTCCTCTGAAGGTCATTACTTTCTGCTAAGACCAGCCTGGGAGTTGTGGGGGGCGGTGGGGGATCGGTGAAGTGAGTTTCGCGTCTGTTTATTATTTTTTTAAACCAATTAGGCTATTGTAAACAGTTTCCTCTACCAAACAACCCCTTTTATGATGAAATAACGTAAAACTTATAAAAGGAAACGTATGCCTTTGTCTTTTTAAGAGGATGAGAAAGAAAAAATAACATAGTCAGATGTGTAGTCAGGCCTATGTAGGTTGCACATTTTTTGCAAAATCCAGATGACTAGAATGAAACATGTTGTTTTGTTTAGTTGTCCTGTGGGTTCCTTTTAATGAAACATCCTTTTATGCTCTTCAACATAATTTATTTCATAACAGCGGGGGCGCAGGGCGCAGAAGAGAACAATTTATATATTAACAATACTAGTAAATTCTACTTGCTTTCAGATTCATAATCACTCCACTGCTCAATAAACAAAACACCATAAATATAAAAAATTACATAAGAAAAATAAAAACTTAAATTCTGTACAGAGGAAAAAAATCATAATAACCATAGGGCGGCATTTCAAATGTGTTGATTAGGTAAAGGTGAAAATACACATTCGGTGACTGTCATCCAAATATTGTAATTTTAGAAGCAATGGATGACAATCAAATGTATTTTGCTGTTTCTGTCACCAGACTGCTTCCCTTTTACCATTGAGAGCACATGCACACTGAGCCAAGGTAAAGACACCAAACACATGTAAATACTGTATGTAGGTGATGAAATGACAGCAACCAATCAGACCTATGGGCAACAGGCTATCTTTCCATTTCCCCATCCACATGAACACTCAGCTTGGCCGAGCTTTACATGGCTTGATTCACTAAATAAATGTATAAATTATGTACAAAAAAAGCAGTAAATATATTTAATTGGCACCCCTTTGGGAAGATAAATCAGCATAAAACGCCATTGGCGAAGCATGTGGAGGTTTTATTGAAGAAATGGTAAAAAGCAATTAAATTATTTGGTTTTTTTTTTACATGTTTTGAAGTCAGCTGAGAAAAACTGCAGTCAAGTAGCAGGAAGAAAACAAATCAATATCTACAGGATGGAAAGTTTTACAAATTTCCTTCCATATAAAATGTAATGTAAAAATCCAGCTAAAAAAACAGAACAAAGCACAAAAAGTTAACATGGCCCAACAATAAGTGTTATTGGGAAAAGATTTTTCGAACCTAGGCATCATGTGGATTTTACAGCAGAGCAAATATGGCGCTTACAGACAAAATAAAAAAAAGCAAATTTAGGTTAAAATTGATCTAATCAAGGTAATAACAGAGTTTGAGTTCACTGTGAGCTTTGCAGGTCAATATGCTACTTCTTTATGCCTCAAGTTTTATATGAAGTCATAAAGAGGTTTCTCTTTTTATTTCATATGAATTTCAGTTAAAAAAGTGCCATATTCTGTTAGAAGCCTAATTACAGAGAAACGCTTCTAGAGAATAATATCTCTTTAATATAACATCACTTGGTTGCACTTGGAGTGTATGTATTTCTATGGAACCAAGTTAATTTAGTTTCTTCACTCAGTCCAAAGAAATGTATCCAGTAAGGGTGACTACTAGGACACCCAGAAATCTGGAGAAATCGGTGAGCCTGGATCCCATTCATAACAAGAAGACTTGTCATACATGTGCAGTCATTCCAGATAGGTATGAATAGAAATTGTGAAACCAACAAAAAGAGCATGTTCAATTTTCCTCCTATTAATTCATATGATGTATGACACATGACAACTTGATTCGAGAAAAGGGATCCCTCATTAAAATGATTTTTAGGTGTCAAAGTAGCTACGCTCCTAATCACACTTTTTCAAAGCCAATTGATGGGTCACCATAGTAAAATAAACGGCACATCATCAACTATAAAGTTTGGATCAAAAGGAATATTGCTATTGAGTTGTTTTCCAGGTGTTATCCTAGGCCCCTTAGTTCAAGACAAGGGAGAGAAGTCTTAATGTTTCAGCATACCAAGACATTTTGAACAATTGTATGCTTCCAACTTCCAACAGTTTTTTCAGAAAGGCCTTTCTTGTTCCCCATGACTGTGCCCAAGTGCACAAAGCAAGGTCTATAAAAGCATGATTGCGTGACTTTGGTGTATAAAGACTTTGGTATATAAGGACATGACTGTCTACATAGAGCCCTAGCCTGAATCCATTCCATCTGCAATTAGCTCCACATCATTCACAAACTTTTTATGTCTTGCAACCTATCCTCTCCTGGGCTTCCCCAAAATACGGTTGACATCCTCTGACACAGCCTCTCCTGCTGCACTGTACTATGGAAGCCTTCATTTTACCCACACACACCTCGAAATAGCAATAGAAATAGTGGAGGAGTGGGTATTCTCCTTTCTAACAACTGGACATTCAACCCAATCCAACCTCTTCCCTCCCTTATTCTCCCTTCTTTTTAAGCGAACTCTATCCATATCTGCTCTGTCTACAACCTCCAAGTGACCATCATATATTGATCCCGGGGCCTGGCCACTGCCTTTGTTGACCACTTCTCAACCTGACTTCTACACTTTCTCTCTGCCGACATCTCCACCCCAGCCTTGCGCGGGTATGCAACTTTGTCCATTGTATCCTTAGACAGCTCTTTGGTCTTGGCCATTGTGGAGAGTTTGGAGTGTAATTGATTGAGTGTGTGGACAGGTGTCTTTTATGCAGGTAACGATTTTAAACAGATGTAATTAATACAGGTAATGAGTGCAGAGTAAGAGGACTTCTTAAAGTAAAACTAACAGGTCTGTGAGAGTCAGAATTCTTGCTGGTTGATAGATGATCAAATACTTATTTCATGTAATAAAATGCAATTTAATTATTTAAAAATCATACAATGTGATTTTCTGGTTTTTATTTTTAGATTCTGTCTCTCACAGTTGAAGTGTACCTACAATAAAAATTACAGACCTCTCCATTCTTCGTAGGTGGGAAAACTTGCAAAATTGGCATTTTATCAAATACTTATTTTCTCCACTGTATATGCTGATGACACTCAGATCTCTCTGGCCCAGAAGTCACGTTTTTGCTCTCCAGAATCCCAGAGTGTCTATCAGTCATATCCTCATTCTTCTCATAACCCTTCCTAAAGCTCAATGTGGAGAAAACTGAACTCATCATCTTTCCTCAATCTCACCAAACTCCTCTACCCAATCTATCACAATAAATGACATCACGTTTTCCCCTGTACCAGAAGTCTGCTGTCTCGGAATAACGCTCGGCTCTACCTTGTCCTTCAAACCGCACATCCAAGCTCTTACCACCTCCTGCTGTTTCTAACTCAAAAATATTTCTAGAATCCATACTTTCCTCAACTCTGAATTTACTAAAATGCTAGTACATGCCTTCATCATCTATCACCTTGAGTACTGAAATATTCTACTCTGTGGCCACTCTGCTAACACTCTTGCACCTTTCCAATCCATCCTTAACTTTGCTGCCCAACTGATCCACCTCTCTCCTCACTACTCCTCTTCTTCTCCCCTCAGCAATTAACTTCATTGGCTCCCATTTCCCCAACATATCCTGTTCAAACCACTATTATTCAACTACAAAGCTGTCCAAAATCTGTCTCCTCTATATATCGCAGAACTAATATCCTGATATTCCGATATCTTCCCACATGTAATCTCTGGTCCTTCCAAGACCTCCTTCCCTCATCCACACTTAAGAATCATGGCTGAAAGTATTGGCACCCTTGAAATTGTTGTAGGAAATGAATTATTTCTTCTAGAAAATTATTGCAATTACACATATTTCCTTTGTGTGTATTTGAACAATGCCAAAATAAAGAGAAAAAAGGCATATTGGACATAACTTCACACAAAAAGCCCCAAAAATGGGACGGACAAAATTGTTGGCACCATTTATATATTAATTTATTTTACTCATTTATATAGCGCCATTAATTCCACAGCAGCTTTACATACAATATAATCACTGTCCTCATTGTTTCTCACAATCTATATTCCCTATCAGTATGTCTTTGGAGTGTGGGAGGAAGCCGTAGAACCCGGAGGAAACCCAAGCAAACACGGGGAGAACATACAAACTCATTGCAGACGTTGTCCTTGGTGGGATACCATCAACTTAATATTTGGTTGAACACCCTTTGGAATAAATTACTGCAATCAATCACTTCCTATAACCATCAACAAGCTTCTTACACCTTTCAACTGGAATTTTAGACCACTATTCTTTTGCAAACTGCTCCAGTTCTCTCATATTTGAAAGGTATATTCTCCCATCAGCAATTTTAAGATCTCTTGTTCAATTTGATTTAGATTCGGACTCATTGCTGGCCACTTCAGAACCTTCCAGCATTTTCTTTCCATCTATTCCTGAGTTCTTCTTGAAGTATGTTTGGGGTCATTGTCCTGCTGGAAGGCTCATGACCTAGGAGAAACCTATCTTTCTGACATTATACACTGCATTGCGAGCAAAAAATTTTTAATAATCTTCAGATTTCATGATACCTTTCACACAGTCAGGGCATCCAGTGCTAGAGGCAGCAGAACAACCTCAAAACTTTTTTGAACCTCCACCATGTTTGACTATAAGTACTGTCTTTTATCATTTTACCATAGTGTCTTCACTCACCGCGGCTCCCAGCGTCCACTGGATACATCGCAAGAGCTACACTTGTACAAGGGGATTGTTATCCCCAGATATATCACTCGTCCTAACCAGCCCATATGTTTTTGGTGGGTCTCTACTATACACTTTACTGACAGTGTCCTCTCCTGTCATATGCCGCTCTATGATTAAACGCTATCCTGCATATCACACTATCCTTGCTAGATCCAATATCATAGGATATTCTCCACATCCTCTGTGTCTAGGCAATAGGATCTCTTTGCTACAGCCACTTCACCAGCTAAATTTTCATTGGAAGTAATTTCTCTGAAAGAGAGTACAGATAACATAAATTAACCACATATTAAAGCAAGAATGTAAACATTTATAGAAAGGACAATAGATCAAACTCCCTATTCAAACCCCTAGGTGATAACGTCTCCAATGTATGTATCCAAAAGGACTCTCTTTTCTTGAGTTGCAAGATTCTATTGGTGGCAAAAAGGAACGCAAAGTTGGAACGCACCAGACACGCTATCTCCTCATAGCAACTGGTAAGCACATCCTTGTGTCCATATGAATCAGCGCACCAGCGTGCCACACTGTGTTCAACGTATATTAACCCACAGGTCATCTATCACGGACTAAACTCCACATTGTGGTATGCGTTTCACTTTAGATCTTTTTATTGTGATATATTACATTATGCTAATTATGCAAATTGTCTCTTCAGAGAGGAAGAGAGCTAGAACTCTAGTGCCACCTTTTGGAAGGTAGCAATCCTACAAGTCAATGTCGACCCTTTAACGAGCCTTATCACATGACCTAGGATAATAGCCAAACCAGAATCTCAATTTGCAGACACTGTGTTTCGGGGTTCAGCCCCTCGTCAGTGCAAAGCGGAGATCTGGTTTGGCTGTGTGAGAGGCGTCAGACCATTGTCCAAGAAATATCGTCACTCCTTGCGGAGATCAACATGCTAAGCATGCAGATGAGGAGACTTAAAGCCGCAATGCTCCTCTGGGAAATATGCTAATTATGCAAATTGTCTCTTCAGAGAGGAAGAGAGCTAGAACTCTAGTGCCACCTTTTGGAAGGTAGCAATCCTACAAGTCAATGTCGACCCTTTAACGAGCCTTATCACATGACCTAGGATAATAGCCAAACCAGAATCTCAATTTGCAGACACTGTGTTTCGGGGTTCAGCCCCTCGTCAGTGCAAAGCGGAGATCTGGTTTGGCTGTGTGAGAGGCGTCAGACCATTGTCCAAGAAATATCGTCACTCCTTGCGGAGATCAACATGCTAAGCATGCAGATGAGGAGACTTAAAGCCGCAATGCTCCTCTGGGAAATATGCTAATTATGCAAATTGTCTCTTCAGAGAGGAAGAGAGCTAGAACTCTAGTGCCACCTTTTGGAAGGTAGCAATCCTACAAGTCAATGTCGACCCTTTAACGAGCCTTATCACATGACCTAGGATAATAGCCAAACCAGAATCTCAATTTGCAGACACTGTGTTTCGGGGTTCAGCCCCTCGTCAGTGCAAAGCGGAGATCTGGTTTGGCTGTGTGAGAGGCGTCAGACCATTGTCCAAGAAATATCGTCACTCCTTGCGGAGATCAACATGCTAAGCATGCAGATGAGGAGACTTAAAGCCGCAATGCTCCTCTGGGAAATATGCTAATTATGCAAATTGTCTCTTCAGAGAGGAAGAGAGCTAGAACTCTAGTGCCACCTTTTGGAAGGTAGCAATCCTACAAGTCAATGTCGACCCTTTAACGAGCCTTATCACATGACCTAGGATAATAGCCAAACCAGAATCTCAATTTGCAGACACTGTGTTTCGGGGTTCAGCCCCTCGTCAGTGCAAAGCGGAGATCTGGTTTGGCTGTGTGAGAGGCGTCAGACCATTGTCCAAGAAATATCGTCACTCCTTGCGGAGATCAACATGCTAAGCATGCAGATGAGGAGACTTGAAGCTACATTTATCTGACACCCATCTATGTTCATACTTCTCAGGCGTATTGTCTATATACACTAGTTCTACTGGGATTCTAACTTTTGTGACCATCTACTATAAGGGTATGTTTCTCTTTCTTAACATATGAGTCTATTGGATTGTGCCATATATTATATTCCATGACCCCTTTAACTATGTAAACCTATACTAAGCGTTTGACCATTATACTTGTATATACTTTCTTTTGTTTTTGAGCATTTACCTGCTTTTGAATTTGTCAATATATTTGCACATATCTGTTTAGGTCCTCTACCTAAATATATCTTTACGGCAACTGATGAAGGCTACATTACAGCCGAAACGTTTTGCCTGGACCATCATTAAATTTCCTTGTTTTGAACACATTTAGTTGAGTGCCTTGTTTTACTTTTTCCTTTAATTCAAAGATTGAGACTTCTCCCTTTTTATCTGGTTTCAGGTGTGATTTTCAGATTGCACACACCTGTTACTTTCACAGGTGATCATGAACGAGCATCACATGCTTGAAACAAAGTTATTTACCCACAATTTTGGAAAGGTGCCAACAATTTTGTCTGACACCATTTTTCAGGTTTTGTGTGAAATTATGTCCAATTTGCCTTTTTTGTGTGTGTCTGTTGTTCCAATAGATACAAAAGAAATAAACATATGTATAGCAAAACATGTGTAATTGCAATAATTTTCTGGGAGAAATACTTCATTTTCTGGATTTCAGCCATGACTGTATGTTCCTCACACAATCGCCTCCCAAACTGATCCCTAGTATCCTCTATCCACCATCCTCTAGAACACGTCTGGTTATCCACTACGTTCAAAACTTTCAGACGGAACTTGAAACCCATCTCTTCAAGAAACCTTATAGCTTGCAATGGCCCCCTGCTACCTCCCCAAACAAGAGCTGTTAATCCCACCAACTTACTGTTTCCTTCTTTATCCTGTAGACTTTAAGCCAACAAGGGCAGGGCCCTCTCTTTTTATGAACCAGTTTGTCATTGTTAGTTTGTTCATTGTAATTTATATTTGTATTTTGTATGTTAAGGGTATGCCACACTAAACAATATCGCTAACGGGATCGCTAAAAAACGTCACTATTTAGCGATCCCGTTAGCGATATTGTTCAGTGCGGCAGCTTCCAGCGACGAGCTTCCTGCTGTGATCTCGCTCGTCGCTGGAATCGTTCCGGACCCTATTTTCTCGTCGGCGCTCCCGCTGGGTAAGTATCTTATCGCTGTGTGGCACCTTTTCTTAGCGATTTAGCGGTACTTTTGTACCGCTAAAGTCGTTAAGAAGATCGCTAACGGCGATAGCGTCGTTAACTATATCGCTAAATGTGGCCGCATTTAGCGATATAGAAACAATCCCGCTAGCGATCGCATTAGTATGCGTCGTTATTGTGATCGCTAGCGGGATTGTTTAGTGTGGCAGTACCTTAACTCCTTCTCGTGTACAAGGGAATTAATGGTGCTCTAAAAATACATAGTAACATAGTAACACAGCAAGGCTGAAAAAATTTGTCCATCCAGTTCAGCCTATATTCTTTCAGAATAAATCCCGAGATCTATGTCTTTCTAAAGAACCTAATAACTATAAGATACAATATTGTTATGCTCCAGTAAGACATCCAGGCCTCTCTTGAACCCCTCGACTGAGTTCGCCATCACCACCTCCTCAGGCAAGGAATTCAAGATTCTCAATAAATATTAATAATAATAAAAAAAAACAGCCCAACTCCTTTTGGATGAACTAAAATAGAGTTTGTGAGCCATGTCCTCACGTTCAACATTAGTAACTTACCTCAAAAATGCTCTTCTCAGAAGCGTGGAAGCTGTTGTAGCTGCAAAGTGGATACCACCTCTATACTAACTCCTTCACCACCTTGGGTTTTTCCGTTTTTTGCTCCCCTTTTCACAGAGCCATAACTTTTATTATTTTACAGTAAATACTGTATAGTGATGTGAGGGCTTTGTTTTTTTGCAGGAAGGTTGAACTTTAGAACTACAACATTGGTTTTCCCAGATAGTGTACTGGAAAACTAGAAAAAAATTCAAAGTGCTGTGAAATTGCAAAAAAAAGTGCAATTCCACAATTGCTTTCTGTTTTTGTTTTTTACCATGTTCACTAAATGCTTAACCTGACCTAGCATTATGATCTTCCAGTTAATTATGAGTTTGTAGATACTAAACATGTATAGGTTCTTTTTTATTTAAGTGGTGAAAAAAATCCAAAGTTTAAAAAAAAGTCACCATTTTCCAAGACCAGTAGTGTCTCTATTGTTTTTTAGTGATCTGGGGCTGTGTAAAGGCTTATTTTTAGCATGCCAAGCGGACATTTTTATTTACACTATTTTGGTGTATATATGCTCTTTTGATCGCCCGTTATTGCATTTTAATGCAATGTTACGGCGACCAAAAAAAACGTAATTCTGGTGTTTTGATTTTTCTTCTTGTTCACCATTTACCAATCGGATTAATTATTTTTATATATTGTTAAATCTGGTGATTCTGATATGAAATATGTGTATTTTTTATTGTTTTATTTTGAATAGGGCAAATGGGGGTGATTTAAACTTTTATATATTTTTTTAAAACATTTTTTTTTACTTTTCTCTTGCTTCAATAGTCTCCACGGGAATGTAGAAGTTGTGATCATCTGATAGCTTGTGCTACACAGAGCAGGGCTTCAGCTCTGCTCTGTGTAGAAGAAATGCTCCCTTGCTATGAGTGCCGACAGCTGGGCGGTGCTCATAGCTATCCAGCAATGACAGCCACGGAGGTCACCTGCAGACCCCGGGTTGTCATGCCAACCTATCGGAAACACGGGCTACAATGGGCTTTATTAGTGAAGCGCTTCCGGTGTGAGCATATTAAATGCCGCTGTCATAGATTGACAGCGTCACTTAATTTGTTAAAAGCCGTGGGTGCATCTCGATTCCACAAGCGACTTTTAGGGGCACATGTCAGCTAATGAAATCAGATGTGCCAGAAAAATTGCGGGCTCATCGCAGGAACCCGCAGCAAACAAGAAGGCAACCTTAAATTTACCTATATGTCTGAGGTGGGAAAGGGGATAATGCCTATGGATTTAGAATTGGATGTCATTAAAGCTCCTGCGTTAATATGTTTGTTCATATATTGGTGCATTATTGCAGGAGGATGCTATCAACTAAATTTAAGACCCCCTATGATATTATATCTGCAGCACCCCCAAGGGCCGTGAGGTACGCGGACCCGGTCTGACGGTTCTTCAGGGGAATTGTCACATCAGCGGTGACTCGGTCCGTGGCCCTTGGCGTCCAATAAAAAGGTGTTTGAAAAAGATGTAAAAGGGAATAAAGATGATGATGGTGTAGTTTATAGTTTATTGTTCATGACGCCACCTGTGGTATTCGGCAATTAAGGTGATGGCTGACGCTGCGGAACAGATCCACTGAAGCCGTTGATGACGCAGCAAAGTTGTTATAGCTCTCCACAGGTAAAGCTAGATCCCAGGGCAGTTATAGAGTTTAAAGTAGATGATGGTAACGGTGGTGCAGGGCTGATGACGCAGTAAATAATTCAGAGGAAACAGCGGGGTGCAGTCTTTTCAGTTTACTCATTGTTGTTGAAACAATCCCCTGCCGGGGTGCTGTGTCCTCCGAGTAGGTGGCCCAGCCAGCTCTCAGGTGGTTCGGGGTACACTTAGCCAGAACCCCGTTCTTGTGTTCCTTCCACTGGCCGTCTCCCTTCGCTGGCTACCACTTCTCCTGCCCTACACCACACACAGTGTCCCAATCCGGCAGCCTCAGATCCTGTCGGGCGACGTTGGTCAGACCCCATGAGCCTATATGGCTGCCTTTTCGGTGAATGTTGCAGAGGTGGCTGAGGCACATACAGATACTTCAGCCTCCGGTTTGCTAGCTGAGTCTTGTAGTCCTCCACTAGTCTTGGGGGCCGGTTCCCCTACTGTGACCTGGTCCCACCACGCTGATGGATGTGGGCCCCACAGATGGATTCCTCACTATCCGTGCCCCTAGGATCCCTTCTTGTTGTTTCTAGAAGCTTTTCACACATCCTTTACACTGTTCCTGTCAGTAGCTCCTCTCTCCTCCTCACCGACTCTTTCCTGAACAATCTCCTTACCTCAGCACTAACTCCTCCCACCAACTGTCACTCCTTAAGCTCAGCCCCTTCTCTACTTACTCCACCCACACCCTCTACCCAGTCCTTCCCTGGCCTTGAGAGGTCTGATGCTGAGTGCAAGTGTGTGGGTTCTGGGTAGTGCTCCCTCTTTACCTGAGCGCGGAGTGCCACACCTTTGGCTGAAGTGCAGTACCTCTGTGGCGACTGGACCCTCAGGGGCACCACCAGGGCTGCCACTAGGAATTTCGGGGCCCCATACTGGCAAACTTTTCTGGGCCCCTTGAGACTCCACCCAGGCTCCACCCCAGCCCCGCCTCCACCCCTTGAACTATCCACAGTCAAAAGATTTTTTAAGGCACCACCACGACAAGGTAGACTCTTTTGGCCGGGCCCTTCTCTACTCTAACCCATTAAACATTTGTTCAAATATCCAATACAATTTAGGTATATTTTTATTTATTTTTCAATTTTTAAAATGACCAATAATATCACATACAGTGGACAAATACCACCGCACCATGACTAGACACCATATTACCAGCACATAGTGACCAAATAATAGCACATACAAGGAACAAATACCACCACACTATGTCCAGACCACATATTACCACCATATGGTGACCAATAATATCACATACATGGAACAAATACCACCACACCATGACCAGACCACATATTACCACCATATGGTGACCAATAATATCACATACAAGGAACAAATACCACCACACCATGACCAGACCATATATTACCACCACATAGTGACCACATAGCACATACAAGGAGCAAATACGGCCACACCATGGACGGACAACAAATTACCACCACATAGTGACTGAACACTACAATACTGATGCAGTGTCTGTGTACAAGTAATAGTGATCACCAGTGACATTATACACAGGAGCTCTGTATATAGTGTATAATGTAAAGGTAATACAGTAATCACTGGTGACATTGTACGCAGGACCGCTGTATATAGTATACAGTGTATAGTGTCAGTGTATAGGTAACACATTGACTCACCAGTGACGTCTCTAGGTGAAGTCTTTCATCTTCGCTTTTAATCTTCATCCAGCACAGACCGCCATCACTTCTTCCAGCCAGGGCTCATCTCTGCAGTAAATAACACAGTTATCTAGAGAACCGCTTGCAGAACACATTACTTATTTCTTTCCCAAATTGTAAACTACACCAGATGAAGAAAAAAAAGTCAACAGTGTCGCTCTGCACAGTAACAGGACCGCCCTCCCATTTATAACAGTATCCTCAAAAAATAAAATAAATACATCACTGCAGTAATAATATCCCTAAATTAACCCCTATTGTAATAATATCTCCCATCCTGGCCCCTGTGTGTCTCATTTCTGGCTCCAGCCATATGTTCTCCTATCCTGCCACCATGTGATGTCCCATCCTGCCCCATGATCCTGTCCCATCTGTCCCCATTGTATCCATCCAGCCCCATGATCCTGCACCATCTGTCTCCATCCTGCCTCATGATCCTGAACCAGACCATCTGTCCCATGATCCTGCCCCATCTGTCCCCATCGTATCCATCCTGCCCCATGATCCTGCACCATCTGTCTCCATCCTGCCCCATGATCCTGCCCCAGACCATCTGTCCCATGATCCTGCCCCATCTGTCCCCATCGTATCCATCCTGCCCCATGATCCTGCCCTATCTGTCCCCATCGTATCCATCCTGCCCCATGATCCTGCAGCATCTGTCTCCATCTTGCCCAATGATCCTGCTCCATCTGTCCCATGATCCTACCCCAGACCATCTGTCCCATGATCCTGCCCCATCTGTCCCCATTGTATCCATCCTGCCCCATGATCCTGCACCATCTGTCTTCATCTTGTCCCATCTGTCTCCATCTTGCCCATGATCCTGCCCCATCTATCTCCATCCTGCCCCAGGCCATTTGTCCGATGATCCTGCCCCATCTGTCCCATGATCCTGCCCCATCTGTCTCCATCTTGCCCATGATCCTGCCTCATCTATCTCCATCCTGCCCCAGGCCATTTGTCCCATGATCCTGCCCCATCTGTCCCATGATCCTGCCCCATCTGTCTCCATCTTGCCCATGATCCTGCCTCATCTATCTCCATCCTGCCCCAGGCCATTTGTCCCATGATCCTGCCCCATCTGTCCCATGATCCTGCCCCATCATATCCATCCTACCCATGATCCTGCACCATCTGTCTCCATCTTGCCCTATGATCCTGCCCCATCTGTCTCCATCCTGAACCATGTCTCCAATCCTGCCCCGTGTCTCCATCTTGCCCCCGTGGCTCCAATCCTGCCCGTGACTCCATCCAGCCCCAGTGACTCCATCCAGCCCCCGTCATTCCATCCAGCCCCCTTTGACTCCATCCAGCCCCAGTGACTCCATCCTGCCTCAGTGATTCCATCCGGCCCCAGTGACTCCATCCTGCCCCAGTGATTCTATCCTGCCGCCCCAGTGACTCCATCCTGCCCCAATGACTCCATCCTGCCCCCGTGACTCCATCCAGCCCCAGCGATTCCATCCTGCCGCCCCAGTGACTCCATCCTGCCCCAATGACTCCATCCTGCCCCCCGTGACTCCATCCAGCCCCAGCGATTCCATCCTGCCCCCCCCAGCGATTCCATCCTACCCCCAGCGATTCCATCCTGCACCCCCAGCGATTCCATCCTGCCCCCAGCGATTCCATCCTACCCCACAGCGATTCCATCCTGCCCCCCAGCGATTCCATCCAGCCCCCCAGTGATTCCATACTGCCCCCCCAGTGATTCCATCCTGCCCCCCAGCGATTCCATCCTGCCCCCCCAGCGATTCCATCCTGCCCCCCAGCGATTCCATCCTGCCCCCCACCGATTCCATCCTGCCCCCCAGCGATTCCATCCTGCCCCCCAGTGACTCCTGCCCCCCCAGTGACTCCATCCTGCCCCAGCGATTCCATCCTGCCCCCCAGCCGATTCCATCCTGCCCCCCCAGCGATTCCATCCTACCCCCAGCGATTCCATCCTGCACCCCAGCGATTCCATCCTGCCCCCCCAGCGATTCCATCCTACCCCCCAGCGATTCCATCCTGCCCCCCAGCGATTCCATCCAGCCCCCCCAGTGATTCCATACTGCCCCCCCCAGTAATTCCATCCTGCCCCCAGCGATTCCATCCTGCCCCCCCAGCGATTCCATCCTGCCCCCCAGCGATTCCATCCTGCCCCCCAGTGACTCCTGCCCCCCCAGTGACTCCATCCTGCCCCCCCAGTGACTCCATCCTGCCCCCCCAGCGATTCCATCCTGCCCCCCCCAGCGATTCCATCCTGCCCCCCAGCGATTCCATCCTGCCCCCCCCAGCGATTCCATCCTGCTCCCCCAGTGATTCCATCCTGCCCCCCCAGCGATTCCATCCTGCCCCCCAGCGATTCCATCCTGCCCCCCAGCGATTTCATCCTGCCCCCCCAGTGATTCCATCCTGCCCCCCAGTGATTCCATCCTGCCCACATTGCCGATTTCAATAAATAAATAAAAAAAAAACGTTCTTCTTACCTGGCCGCTGCGCTCCCGCGGCGTTGATATGTCCTGAGTCCCAACGTTTCAAGCGCGCACTTGCCGGCGAATGACAATGATGTCATACACCGGCGCCGTGCGCGCTGACATCAGCTGCCAGCCTCCGATTGGCTGGCGGATTTAACTATTGACTTGCGGGCCCGAACGGGCCTGCAACTCAATAGAGTAACTGAACCTGCGTCTCGGACGTCACGCAGGTTCAGTTACTTCGCCTGTCACTGGGGCTCGAACAGCAGAGGGGGCCCGCATCGGGCCCGGTCTCTTCTGCTGGGGCCCGATCAGCAGAAGAGACGGGGCCCGATGAGGGCCCCCTCTGCTGATCGGGCCCCATACACCAGTCAGGGCTGTCATGCCCTGATGGCGACCCTGGGCACCACATATCGCTTTCAGACTTTTTTCAATAAAAGATAACTCTGTGACCTACAGTCACCTATCTATGGCAACATTTGATTAATAACTGCTCAGTAAAAGCTATCAAGCTATTGGTTACAAGGAACTTAACACTTGTTCTAATGTGTTTTCCTTACTTTATTGTGTTCTATCACACTATAGCTGTAATAATTATGATAACAAAAATAATTTTGTGATCGTTATACATAAGATTATAACAGCGCAGCACCATTACTTGGTTTTTAATCACAATTAACAATAAGATCTTTTGTAGTCATGGAACAGTTGGTCTTTATGGTTTAACTTTATAACACGTGAAAATAAATTTACAAAGACTCGCTTGTTTTATTAGCTTTATCTATTTCATGCCCTGTGCACGGATTAGGACAATCCTATAGATAGAAACCAAATGTTCCTGCTAATTAACTACACCAGCAGTAATGATGGAGATTAGGTCAATTTACGGTTTGTACCATTCACTGACCTATCTGAAATGACCTTGTTTGCTCTGGAAGCTTTAATCATAAACCTGACAAGACTACTTTCAACACTGTGACCTAGCCTTGACTTGTATATACGACTTTACATAGACTCCTCTCAGTTAAGAAATGTTATTACTATGCTGAAACTGTGTTCTTTTATGTTTTTTACTCTATACTCGAGAAGAAAATGACTAAAATCATCTATTGTCTTATAACAGAATGGGAGAGATTTATAAATTGTGTTCTTGGATGCACCAATTTATGAAAGAGCAATAATAAACTAAAGTGTATCACATTGGTCAAAATGGCACATATAGCATGATACATTTTTTACATCTTGCTGAACATGTCAATTTTTTTTGCATATCGCTTTTACCTTCTGCCAGAGGTATACTTCAAAGAGCTGATATGCTCCCCATTATATGGTCATACAGTTTCATATGCTGCACATAGACCTCTAATATAAAGAAAAACATACACCATGTGGTATTTACATTATATGACTTGTCTCAGGCTGGCCATATGCATTGATGATTGTCGGATGATCGATGCACCAACCGATCGTTCAGCTGACGGCTATCTTGACCATCTTTTCCATACACAAAAGTGCTTGATTCACTGAGCATTCCTATGTTCTTTATGAGAGCCACCAATAGACATTTCTGCCTGTGGCTTACACCTGTGAGAAAAAAAATTGATCAGCAGTCCAAAATTGGACATGCCCGATAGACATCTTGCTCAACGATCAGTTGGCTAGCTTCCCCATACATATTAAAGTGTCCATCAATCCCTCAATATCAGTAAGTTTGGTCAAAATTAGTCAAGTTCCTGGGGGCCTCTAGTAATACTCCCTAAGGATGGATGGAACTAAAGCAGGAATCTGAGGTAGGATTTTACAAATTGCACATATTTCATAATTGATCTTAATTTTTGGAAATATACATATTTAAAAAAAATGGAAAGCTGAAATATTCTGGGCTGTAGTGAATGGTAAATATACAGCCAAAGCAAGAGTAATAGTGGTTCATACAATACGTGTAAGATGAAATATTACATGTTTAGAAGGTCAACTTCCAAGAAGATGGCGTCATTGATGACCATTTGGAGGAAAAACTGATGCGTAAAAAATAACATAGTAACATAGTTATTAAGGTTGAAGGAAGACTTTAAGTCCATCTAGTTCAACCCATATGCTATCCTAACCCGCCCTAGCATGTTGATCCAGAGGAAGGCAAAAAAAACCCAAGTGGCAAACAGTAAGCTTCACATTGGGGAAAAAATTCCTTCCCGACTCCATATACGGCAATCAGACTAGCTCCCTGGATCAACGCAGTATCTAGGAAACTAGTGAATATAGCCTGTAATATTATACTTTTCGAGAAACGCATCCAGTCCCTTCTTAAATTTTAGTAGGGAATCACTCATTACAACATTAGATGGCAGAGAGTTCCATAGTCTCACTGCTCTTACAGTAAAGAATCTGCATCTGTGATTATGACTAAACCTTCCTTCCTCCAGACGTAGAGGATGCCCCCTTGTCCCCGTCACAGGTCTAAGAGTAAAAAGATCATTAGAAAGGTCTTTGTACTATCCCCTCATATATTTATACAGTGCTGGCCAAAAGTAATGGCACTCCTGCAATTCTGTCAGATAATACTCAGTTTCTTCCTGAAAATGATTGCAATCACAAATTATTTGCTATTTTTATCTTCATTTAATTTGTCTTCAATGAAAAAAACACAAAAAGAATTGACCTAAAGCCAAATTGGATATAATTCCACACCAAACCTAAAAAAGGGGGTGGACAAAAGTATTGGCACCTTCAGCCTAATACTTGGTTGCACAACCTTCAGCCAAAATAACTGCGAACAACCGCTTCCGTTATCCATCAATAAGTTTCTTACAATGCTCTGCTGGAATTGTAGACCATTCTTCTTTGGCAAACTGCTCCAGGTCCCTGATATTTGAAGGGTGCCTTCTCCAAACTGCCATTTTGAGATCTCTCCACAGGTGTTCTATGGGATTCAGGTCTGGACTCATTGCTAGCCACCTTAGAAGTCTCCAGTGCTTTCTCTCAAACCATTTTATAGTGCTTTGGAAGTGTGTTTTGGGTCATTTGTCCTGCTGGAAGACCCATGACCTCTGAGGGAGACCCAGCTTTCTCACACTGGGCCCCACATTATGCTGCAAAATTTGTTGGTAGTCTTCAGACTTCATAATGCCATGCACACGGTCAAGCAGTCCAGTGCCAGAGGCAGCAAAACAACCCCAAAACATCAGGGAACCTCCGCCATATTTGACTGTAGGGACCGTGTTCTTTTCTTTGAATGCCTCTTTTTTTTCCTGTACACTCTATGTTGATGGTTTTTCCCAAAAAGCTTGACTTTTGTCTCATCTGACCAGAGAACATTCTTCCAAAACGTTTTAGGCTTTCTCAGGTAAGTTTTGGCAAACTCCAGCCTGGCTTTTTTATGTCTCGGGGTAAGAAGTGGGGTCTTCTTGGGTATCCTACCATACAGTCCCTTTTCATTCAGGCGCCGACGGATAGTACAGGTTGACACCGTTGTACCCTCGGACTGCAGGGCAGCTTGAACTTGTCTGGATGTTAGTCGAGGTTCTTTATCCACCATCCGCACAATCTTGCGTTGAAATCTCTCGTCAATTTTTCTTTTCCTTCCACATCTAGGGAGGTTAGCCACAGTGCCATGGGCTTTAAACTTCTTGATTGACACTGCGCACGGAAGACACAGGAACATTCAGGTCTTTGGAGATGGACTTGTACCCTTGAGATTGGTCATGCTTCCTCACAATTTGGTTTCTCAAGTCCTCAGACAGTTCTGTGGTCTTCTTTCTTTTCTCCATGCTCAATGTGGTACACACAAGGACACAGGACAGAGGTTGAGTCAACTTTAATCCATGTTAACTGGCTGCAAGTGTGATTTACTTATTGCCAACACCTGTTAGGTGCCACAGGTAAGTTACAGGTGCTGGTGATTACACGAATTAGAGAAGCATCACATGATTTTTCAAACAGTGCCAATACTTTTGTCCACCCCATTTTTTAGGTTTGGTGTGGAAATATATCCAATTTGGCTTTAGGTCAATTCTTTTTGTGTTTTTTCATTGAAGACAAATTAAATGAAGATAAAAATAGCAAATAATTTGTGATTGCAATCATTTTCAGGAAGAAACTGAGTATTATCTGACAGAATTGCAGGGGTGCCAATACTTTTGGCCAGCACTGTACATTGTAATAAGATCACCCCTAAGCCTTTGTTTCTCCAAACTAAATAACCCCAAGTGTAATAACCTGTCCTGGTATTGCAGACCCCCCAGTTCTTTAATAACCTTGGTCGCTCTTTTCTGCACCGCTCCAGATCAGCTATAACTTTCTTATACACCGGAGACCAGAACTGTACACAGTATTCTAAGTGTGGTCGCAAAAGTGACTTGTATAGAGGTAAAATTATGCTCTCCTCATGAGAATCTATGCCTCTTTTAATGCATCCCATTATTTTATTTGCCTTTGCAGCAGCTGCCTGACATTGGCCACTAAATGTGAGTTTGTCGTCCACACATACACCCAGGTCTTTTTCAGTGACAGTTTTGCCCAGTGTTTTACAATTAAGCACATAATTATACATCTTGTTTGTTCTACCCAAGTGCATGACCTTACATTTATCCCCATTAAAGCTCATTTGCCATTTATCAGCCCAAGCTTCTAGTTTACATAAATCCTCCTGTAATATAAAATTGTCCTCCTCTGTATTTATTACCCTGCAGAGTTTAGTGTCATCTGCAAATATTGAAATACTACTCTGTATGCCCCCTACAAGGTCATTAATAAATAAGTTAAAGAGAAGCGGCCCCAATACTGACTCCTGTGGTACCCCACTGCTAACCGTAACCCAGTCCGAGTATGCTCCATTAATAACCACCCTTTGTTTCCTATCCATGAGCCAGTTCTTAACCCACTTACACCTATTTTCCCTATCCCCATTGTTCTCATTTTATGTATTAACCTTTTGTGTGGCACCGTATCAAAAGCTTTTGAGAAGTCCATGAACACCACGTCCACTGCGTTCCCTTGGTCCAGTCCGGAACTTCCCCCTTCATAAAAGCTTATCAGATTAGTCTGACAAGAACGGTCCCTCGTAAACCCATGCTGATACTGTGTCATGAGGTTATTCAGCTTCAGATACTCCAATATAGTATCCCTTAAAAAACCCTCCAGGATATTACCAACATTAGATGTTAAGCTCACTGGCCTATAATTTCCAGATACAGTTTTTGCCACCCTTTTGAATATTGCTATACTCCAGTCCTGTGGTACAGACCCCGTTATTATGGAATCTTTAAAGATTAAAAATAATGTTCTATCTATGACTGTACTTAATTCCTGCAGTACTCAGGGGTGTATCCCATCCAGGCCCGGGAATTTGTCAATTTTAGTGATTTTTAGACGCTGCCGTACTTCCTGCTGGGTTAAGCAGGTGACATTAAATGGAGAATTTTTTTTTTATCTCTGATCATGTTATCTGTCAAGGGATTTTCTTGTGTAAATACAGTTGAAAAAAGTCATTTATCATATTGGCTTTTTCCTCATCCTCATCCACCATTTCACCCAGACTATTTTTAAGGGGACCAACACTATCATTTTTTAGTTTCTTGCTATTTATGTAGTTAAAGAATATTTTGGGATTATTTTTACTTTCTCTGGCAATGAGTCTCTCTGCCTCAATCTTTGCTGTCTTGATTTGCTTTTTACAGAATTTATTCAGTCTTCTGTATTTATTTAATGCCTCATCACTACCTACTTGCTTTAATTCCCTAAACGCTTTCTTTTTGTCCCTTATTGCGCCCCTTACAGCTCTATTTAGCCATAGTGGTTTCCTCCTATTTCTAGCATGTTTATTCCCATAGGGTATATATTGTGCACAGGTCCTATTCAGGATACTAATAAACGTCTCTCATTTTCTTTGTGTATTTTTATGTCTCATTATATCGTCCCAGTTTATTGCACCAAGATCATCTCTCATCCGTTGGAAATTTGCCTTCCTGAAGTTTAGTGTCCTTGTAACCCCTCGACTACACATCTTATTAAAGGATACATGAAAGCTTATTATTTTGTGATCACTATTACCCAAGTGACCCCCAACCCTTATATTTGATATGCGGTCTGGCCTGTTGGTTAATATTAGGTCTAGCAGTGCCCCCCCTCTGTTGGGTCCTGAACTAGTTGTGAAAGGTAATTGTCTCTCATAGTTGTCAAAAACCTATTACCTTTGCTGGAAGCAGGTTTCTGTTCCCCAATGTATTTCAGGGTAGTTGAAGTCCCCCATAATAATGACTTCTCCTTGAGTCGCTGCTTCATCTATTTGCTTTATGAGGTTATTCTCTGTTGCTTCCATTATTTTAGGAGACATAGGGCCCCGTCCCACATATCGAGATCGCTAGCGAGATCGCTGCTAAAGAGCGATCTCAGCAGCGATCTCGCTATGTCTGACATGTACCAGCGATCAGGCCCCTGCTGGAAATCGCTGGTCGTGTCAGAAATGCCAGGACTTTTTTTTGATCGCTGGTCTCCCTCTGGCCAGCACACATCGCTGCGTGTGACCGGCAGGAGACCAGCGATCTACTGGTAACCAAGGTACACATCGGGTTTCCAGGCGCGGGGCTGTGCCTGGAAACCCGACGTGTACGTTGGATACCAGCGCGCTGATGCAGGGGGCTGGTAACCAAGGTACACGTCGGGTTTCCAGGCACCGCGCAGCGCCTGGAAACCCGACGTGTACCTTGGTTACCAGCTCCCTGCATCAGTGCGCTGGTATCCAACGTACACTGCGGGTAACTAGGCGACGTTACCTGTCCTGATTGTTGCCTGAGCTGCCTGTTTGGCAGCTCAGTAGCGATCATGTAGCGAAACACCAGCGATCCTGATCGTTGTTGGGATCGCTGGTGTGTCGCTATGTGAGACGAGGCCCTTATAACAAACCCCTATCAGTAATTTATTATTTTTCCCCCCTCCCCTAGTCTCCACCCACAGAGACTCTACATCTTCATTAGATTCACAGATATCACCAGGATGGGTTTTAAGGATGATTTTACATATAAACACACACCCCCACCTCGCTTATTTTTACGGTCATTTCTGAACAGACTATAGCCCTGTAAATTAACCGCCCAGTCGTGGCTCTCATCCAGCCAAGTCTCAGATATCCCCACCATGTCATAATTATGTTCCAACAAAATTAATTCTAACCCCTTAACGACCAAGCCATTTTGTAGGTTAATGACCAGGCCAATTTTTACATTTCTGACCACTGTCACTTTATGTGCTTATAACTCTGGAACGCTTCAACGGATCTTAGCGATTCTGAGAATGTTTTCTCATTTATGAAAAAAATGGAAATATGGCGAAAATTTTGAAAATTTTGCAATTTTCAAATTTAAATTTTTATGCCCTGAAATCAGAGAGCTATGTCACAAAAAATTGTTAATAAATAACATTTCCCACATGTCTACTTTACATCAGCACAATTTTGGAACCAAAATTTTTTTTTGTTAGGAAGTTATAAGTGTTAAAAGTTGACCAGCGATTTCTCATTTTTCCAACAAAATTTACAAAACCATTTCTTTTTCTTTTAGGGACCACCTCACATTTGAAGTGAATTTGAGTGGTCAATATGACAGAAAATACCCAAAAGTGACACCATTCTAAAAACTGCACCCCTCAAGGTGTTAAAAGCCACATTCAAGAAGTTTATTGACTCTTTAGGTACTTCACAAGAATTGAAGCAATGTGGAAGGAAAAAATGAACATTTAACTTTTTTTCCCCAAAATTTTTCTTTCAACACAATTTTTAAAATTTTTTCAAGGGTACCAGGAGAAAATGAACCACAATATTTGTTGTACAATTTCTCCTGAGTACACAGATACCCCATGTGTGGGGGAAAACCAATCTTTAGACGCACGGCAGTGCTCAGAAGGGAAGGAGCATCATTTGAGATTTTGAATGTCAAATTGGCTGGAATCGAGAGCGGACACCATGTCGCGTTTGGAGAGCCCTTGATGTACCTAAACAGTGGAAAACCCCCATAAGTGCCCCCATTTTGGAAACTAGACCCCCAATGAACTTATCTAAATGTGTGGTGAGCACTTTGAACCCCCAAGGGCTTCACAGAAGGTTATAACGTAGAGCCGTAAAATTAAAAAATCATATTTTTTCCACAAAAATGATCTTTTCACCCCCAAGTTTTATTTTTCAAAGGATAAAAGGATTCCAAAAGTTATTGTGCAATTTGTCCTGAGTACGCTGATACCCCATATGTGGGGTTAAACCACTATTTGGGCGCATGGCAGAGCTCGGAAGGGAAGCAGCGCCATTTGACTTTTTTGGCTGGAATTGAGATTGGACTCCATGTCGCATTTGGAGAGTCCCTGATGTGCCTAAACAGTAGAAACCCCCCACAAGTGACCCAATTTTGGAAACTAGACCCCCAAGGAACTTATCTAAATGTGTGGTGAGAGCTTTGAACCCCCAAGGGCTTCACAGAAGGTTATAACGTAGAGCCGTAAAATTAAAAAATCATATATTTTCCACAAAAAATGATCTTTTCACCCCCAATTTTTATTTTCCAAAGGGTAACAGGACACCAAAAGTTATTGTGCAATTTGTCCTGAGTACGCTGATACCCCATATGTGGGGGTAAACCACTATTTTGACACATGGCAGAGCTCGGAAGGGAAGGAGCGCCATTTTCGAATGCAGACTTTGATGGAATGGTCTGCGGGTGTCATGTCACGTTTAGAGAGCCCCTGATGTGCCTAAACAGTAGAAACCCCCCACAAGTGACCCCATTTTGGAACCTAGACCCCCCAAGGAACGTATCTAGATGTGTGGTGAGCATTTTGAACCCCCAAGTGCTTCACAGAAGTTTATAACGTAGAGCCGTGAAAATAAAAAAATCATATTTTTTTCCACAAAAATAATCTTTTTGTCCCCAAATTTTTATTTTTATAAGGGTAACAGGAGAAATAAGACCCCAAAAGCTATTGTGCAATTTGTCCTGAGTACGCTGATACCCCATATGTGGGGGTAAACCACTATTTTGACGCATGGCAGAGCTCGGAAGGCAAGGAGCACCGTTTTCGAATGCAGACTTTGATGGAATGGTCTGCGGATGTCATGTCGTGCTTGGAGAGCCCCTGATGTGCCTAAACAGTAGAAACCCTCCACAAGTGACCCCATTTTGGAACCTAGACCCCCCAAGGAACTTATCTAGATGTGTGGTGAGCACTTTGAACCCCAAGGGCTTCACAGAAGTTTATAACGTAGAGCCGTGAAAATAAAAAAATCATATTTTTTTCCACAAAAATGATCTTTTTGCCCCCAAATTTTTATTTTTATAAGGGTAACAGGAGAAATAGGACCCCAAAAGTTGATGTGCAATTTGTCCTGAGTACGCTGATACCCCATATGTGGGGATAAACCACTGTGATCACCTTACTGCGATCTTTGGGAGGCAGAATGAACAAATCCGCAAAAGGTGAAGAATTGGTTTTCTTTTTTGCGCCGTTCCTCGTGCAGTATCAGTGATTAGGCGACTTTATTCTTCGGGTTGGTGCGATTACAGCGATGCCAGATTTACATCCTTTTTCATGTTTATCTTCTGTCCCACACTAAAAGACGCTTTTTTTTTAAGCATTTTTTGTAAGAAATTTTTGCATCGCTGTATTTTGAGAGTTATAATTTTTCCATATTTCGGCCGACAGAGTTATCTGCGGGCTTATTTTTTGCGGGACGAGCTGACGTTTTTATTGGTACCATATTCGGGCACATAACGTTTTTTGATCGCTTCCTATTCCGATTTTTGTGGAAGCAGAATGAACAAAAACCAGCAATTCAGGAATTGTTTTTTTTTTTTTCTCCGTTCCGCGTGTGGTAAAATTGATAAAGCAGCTTTATTCTTCGGGTCACTACGATTACAGCGATACCTCATTTATATCTTTTTTTATGTTTTGGCGTTTTTTACACAATAAAAAATTTTATAGAAAAAATAATTTTTTTGCATCAGTTTATTCCGTGAGCTATAACTTTTTTATTTTTTCGCTGATGATGCTATATAGCAGCTTGTTTTTTGGGGACAAGATGACGTTTTCAGCGGTACCATGTTTATTTATATCCGTCTTTTGATCGCGTGTTATTACGCTTTTTCCAAGCGGTATGATGATACAGCTTGGAAAAAGTATAATTTACTACTTTTTTGTGTGTTTTTTTATGGCTTTCACTAAAGGGGTTAACTATGGTTACGCTTTTATAGATGGGATTTTTACAGACGCGGTGATACCAAACGTGTATTTTTTTTGTTTTTTGTTTTTTTTATTACATAAAAATATGTATTTTTTAGGGGAATTTTTTTTATTATTTTTTAATATTTTTTTTGCAATTTTTTTTAAAATATGTTTTTTTTTTACCTTGTCCCTTTATGGGACTTTCACTTTTTCAGTTTTGATTGCAGGTACAATGCATTGCAATGCCCCAGCATTACCTATGGAGAAAGCTGCTGTGACCATGTTGTGAGCATGGTCACAGCGGTTTTCCGTAGCTAGATGACCGGGAGGTTGTCATGACAACCCCCAGGTCATCAAGGCAGAGATCGGGCCCTGCAAATACATTGCGGGGCGCCGATCTGAGGCAGAGGGAGCTGCCGACCCTCTGCCTCCCCCCTGAGCGCTGCGATCGTTCTCGATCGCAGCAGTCAGGGGGTTAACAGCCAGGGGGCGGTGGGGGCGCCGCTCCTGGCTGTCAGTGCAGGAAGCTCGGCCACTGCAGCGCTGAGCTCCTGCACTGATCGGGCAGAAGAGGCTGAAATTTCAGCCTCTTCTGCCTGATCGCTGCTGTGTTTGGTCAGTCACATTGACTGACCAATCACAGCGCTGTGGGTGCGGGGACCGACGGCAAAGGTCCCCGCACCGCTTGCTGTGCCTGTCAGCTGTCTGTGACAGCTGTCGGCACTGAACTACCACTGCGTTTTTACACGCAGTGGTAGTTCAAAGGCATGACGTGCACAGTCCGTCAAGGTGCCAAAACTGACACCTTGCCATGACGGACTGTGCACGTCAGTGGACATTAAGGGTTAATTCCGCCATTTTGTTGGTGAGGCTTCTAGCATTAGTGTACATGCACTTTATGTATCTCTCTGTACCTCTATTCTTTCTTAAATTATTAACTGTTCTAACCCCACCCCCCATGCCACCCCCACCCCCAATTTAATTATTTGTGCCCCGGTCTGTATCTGCACTGCCTTCCCCTCCTATAAAATGAATATCCTCCCCCTAGTCCCTAGTTTAAAGACTCCTCCAACCTTCTAGCCATTTTCTCCCCCAGCACAGCTGCACCCTCCCAATTGAGGTGCAGCACGTCCCTAGCATAGAACCTGTAGCCAACTGAGAAGTCGGCCCAGTTCTCCAGGAACCCAAACCCCTCCTTCCTACACCAATTCTTGAGCCACTTATTAACCTCCCTAAACTCCCATTGCCTCTCTGGTGTGGCACGTGGTACAGGCAGTATTTCAGAAAATACCATGTTGGAGGTTCTTGCTTTAAGCTTGCAGCTTGATTCCCTGAAATCATCTTTAAGTACCTTCCACCTACCTCTAACTTTGTCATTTGTGCCAATGTGCACCATGACCGCTGGGTCCTCACCAGCACCTCCCAGTAATCTGTCAACCCGATCAGCGATGTGTCAGACTCGAGCGCCAGGTAGGCAGCACACTGTTCGACGATCCCTGTCTTTGTGAAAGATTGCCCTATCTGTTCCCCTAATAATTGAGTCCCCCACTACCAGCACCTGTCTGGCCTGCCCTGCTCTCCTAATTCCCCCCTTACTGGAGCAGACACTCCCCCGGCTTTCAGAGGACATGCCTGGCTGCAGCAGTGCTACCACTGTACTGACAACCCCCTCATCTGCCAACTTTATTTGGGTGTGCCAGATCAGGACTAGCCTCCCTGGCGCTCTTCCCTCTACCCCGCCTTCTGTCACCCAGCTTCCTACTTCAGTGTCCTGCAGCTCCACCCTAGCATCCCCCCCTCATCTATCCCATTGAGCGTCTGCTCAGTGAGCAGAAGACTCCTTTCCATATTGTCTATGGATCTCAGTGTTGCCAGCTGCACATTTAGATCCAGAATTTGAGCTTCCAAATGCACAACGTGCTCACATCTCACACAGCAGTATGCACCCTCCACCGGCTGTTCAAGGACTGCATACATGTGGCAAGATGTACACTGGATGGCATTGGCAATAGTGGAGCACATTTCTAATGGGGAATTCACCAGACAGCAAAGATAAGTAAAAATAAATAAAAAGTATTAATAAAATATACCAGCAATTCAGTAATTCCTCCCTTATCAACTCTCTGAATCCAAAGTCACTGAATCTCAAGTCACACTTACCACCGTTCGCACTTGCGCATCGGTCACACTCAGCTCGCTCACACTCGCTGAAGCAGAAGATTTAAAGAGATTTTTTTTCCCTCTTCAACAGCAAATCACCCTGCTGCTCAATGCACTTCCAAGAAAAAAAATATCCAGGCAGAGAATCAAGACCAGACTGTTGCGCAGAAGACTTTCTCAATGTGCAAGTGAGAAAGGAAATAATTTTTACGTCAGATAGTCATGTAATAAAGAACGATCAGACATGTTCATAAGCTACTAGTCAAGTATATATGTATTGTGCTTGAGGAGGTTATCTAAGGCCTCAGAAGACCTTTAAATCTACAGTTGAGTAGAGTATGTAAATATGTCTGTACAGTATGTGTATCCACAGTGCCACAGATGGCATCTTATATAATGCTAATTACCGTACATGGAAATTTCAAAGGAAACCTGTTTAAGTAACAAAACATCAGGTAATGAATTGTTGAGCTTATAAAAGGACAGATGTGAACTTTTTACCTGCGCTTGACTGTAATGTATTCTGAAGGTAGCATCTGAAGGAATAACAGATGAGCACACACCAAACGCTACGCTGTGTTCAGGAAAGAAGACGTGTTGTTTGCTGTGTAAGCTGCCTCTTTATATTTGCTTTTAGTGACTAGGATATGTCTGATTCATGCTAGCTGTAGAGGTGATAGGAAAATTATCCCACTGAGATGTTGACTGATGTTGACTCCACTCCACAGTGGTGGAGCATTTCACTTGTGAGCATTCCTAGATGGCTAGCACCACCAGGTCTTTGACATTAAGGCCTCAACAAAACAGCCCTATACCCCCTCACTTAAAACTTGTCATTAACTTGTAACCTGACACTGCCTGGTGATCCCCATCAGATATATGAGCTATTCTTATTCTGAAAGGTGACTGTTGTGCATGCAGTACCAATAGACAACCGAGTTGATCTGCAGTCTTGTGCTTATATAAAGCCCATATGGTGGAGTCTGCAAACATGTTATAAGTATTTACATATATTTTTCATAATTGTAAGAATATGGCTTATCTGCCTTGGACTCTCACTTTGACCCCTGACAATAAACTGATTTCATTGTCAATTATAATACACAGGGTCACAATACTTTGTAGTAGTTCATTTATCATTTAAATTAATAGATGACCATGCTGGCTCCTCAACAGAGACCATTGGTCTTTGTAACTTCATTTTGGAAAAAACAGGCAGAACTTAAAAGTGAAACTTAAACCAAAAAAATGAACTGGAGTATAAGTAGGTATGTATGCATGCAAAATAGGAGCATGTTCACAAAGGCCATTAAACGGACAATACTAAGACAGACTCAAAATGAACATATACCCTGCGTAAGTAAATAAGTAAAAGCAATAGAGCACCTAAATAAATAGGGTACTAAGCAAACACAGTTTTTGATGAAGAAAAAGCATAAAAGCCATCCCACCAGGTGTACCCAAATTCAGGAAGGTCCTAACCTATTATAGTATTAAAACCTTAGTGCTCCCCCCATTAATTCCAAATTTTATTGTAGGGCATATGAAAATAGGCTGTTTATCTCACCTTGGGAAAACAAAAAATGGGGGAAATCATTCCGCAGTACAACCCAAAGCCAAGGATCTGACCTCGTTGCAAATAGTAAGCAGGAGAGATTGACTAATTTAAGTAAATATATTTTATGTGCAATGCAACAGAACTAATTGGCTCGATAGAAATATAAAAAAACCAATAAATAGGTCAAAATTTATAATAGAAAAAACCTGAAAGTAAATGGGTTGTGCTTTCCAGTAAGTGAGTCTATAACTAAAGGCCCGCACACATTATAATAAGGAAGGTCATAACAGAGTGAATACGGGATGCCTATCCATCTGGTATCTATGGGGGCCTCCTTACCCTAGACATGATTTTAGGGGAGAGAAGGATTGGCCAGTTGGAATTTCAAGGCCAGCGAAGATGTGTATTGCAGCGGCCTTATCCTCTCTCCCTAATGAAAACATATGAATGCTTGTCCCAGCCGAGTGCTCATGTGTATGTAGGAATCAGTAGAGATAGTTGCGGAATTAACAAACTGGTGCAAGATATCGCATATATTTGACCAACTTATGTCTCACAGAATGTGTTAGGACTGGCGAAACGCACCAAATAAATATAAATAATAGGTACATTCGCAGCCCGGGGTCCACTGTGCAGGCAGAGCCTGCTGCTAGTAAGATGGCGGTATAAGCGAACTCTGTTACTTCACAGAGTCGCAAGCATAGATGCTGTGGCACTATATGGCGGTATAAGCGAACTCTGTTACTCCACAGAGTCGCTGAGGTAGAGACGCAGAGATAGAGACTGTGTCCTGTTAATACCACAGGGATACACAGATAACTGCTGTGCGGATAGCAGTCCGTGGTCATGCAGTAAGCAACGCAAACAAGCAACTCCTCTCCGGAGAAGTCGGTATTCTAGGGGCTTATTTCAGCCAGGCCCTGAACACATGCATACAAATCTCCTCACCGGAGGTGCCGGTATTCTAGGGGCTTATTTCAGCCGAGCCCTAACCACATGCGTGCATGATCATACTGGCGCAAAGCACATAACACAAATGATACTAGCGCATGCGAGCAGCATGCGCACCTTTTATAGCAGCAGCTACAGGACCTTCCAGAAAAGGACCAATGAGAATCTGTTCCAGAACACAAGCCATTTCAGGACCTTCCTTGCGGACCAATGGGAGTCGCTGCTGTAACCGAGCATGTGACCCCTGATCTCCAATGGGAGATCTTGCTCTGGGCATGCTCAGATGGAGAAACGCAGAACTTAGTCCCAAAGACGTCTGCTCACCGCTGACCAGTACTGGCTACAATAGCAGAACCTGGAGAGGCAGCAGTAATCCTCTGCACAATGTTAGACTGGGCGAGACGCTGGGACCGACGTCTCTGCTGAGCAGAGTCCACTGTGGCTGAAGACGGATAGGAGACCGCAGCAGGGATGGTTCGAGATTCCCCTTGTGCAGAAGCGGCAACTCGACCCCTAACATTACCCCCCTCCTAGAGCCCCCCTTCTTTGGGCCTTGCTATGTTCAAAGGCAGCGATGAGCTGCGGGGCATGAATATGCTCGGCAGGCTCCCAAGACCTATCCTCAGGCCCATAACCCCTCCAATCCACCCAAAAAATTTTTTTGCCCCGTACCACCTTGCACCCTACAATGGCGTTCACCTCGTGATCGTCCGTAGACGAACCCGACGTCCCGGAAGATGACTCAGGCAACTGGAAGATGACCACTGGTTTTAGGAGGGACACATGGAAGGTGTCGGAGATACCAAGGCGAGGCAGAAGGGCTAAACGGTAAACCATATGGTTCACCTGCTCGAGGACCTTGAAGGGACCCAAATAGCGGGGTGCCAACTTAATGGACTCCACCCGCAGCCTGATGTTTTGGGCTGAGAGCCACACTAGGTCACCAGGAGCAAATGTCGGAGCGGGACGCCGATGAGCATCAGCAGAAGACCTCATCCTCTCATTGGAAGCCTGAATGGCATCTTGGGTGCGGTCCCATATGTCTCATGCCTCCACAGCCCAGTCTGCCACCCTGGAGTCGGCGGAAGACACGGGCATGGGCACCAGTACCCGTGGATGCTGGCCGTAATTTAAGAGGAATGGGGTCTGTCCGGTGGAGTCAGCCACAGCATTGTGTAGCGCGAACTCCGCCCACGGGAGCAAGGATGCCAGTCATCCTGCCTGGCAGAGACAAAATGTCGCAAGTATATGACCAAGGTCTGGTTGGCCCTCTCTACCAACCCATTCATCTCGGGATGATATGCAGAGGAGAGGTTTAACTTAATGCAGAGTAGACAACACAGCTCTCTCCAGAAGTGAGACGCAAATTGGGGACCTCGATCGCTGACAATCTTGTCTGGCATACCGTGTAGACGGAAGATGTGTCTAATAAATAATGCTGCCAAGGCCCGTGCAGAAGGTAACCGTGGTAGCGGCACCAAGTGCACCATTTTGGAGAAGTGGTCGGTGATCACCCAAATGATAGTGCAACCCCGAGACTTGGATAAGCCCACCACAAAGTCCATCCCGACCATCTCCCAGGGCCTGTCTGCCACCGGCAAAGGGAAAGGTAACCCAGCTGGCCGTTGTCGAGGGGACTTGTTCTTGGCACAGGAGACACACGCCTGAACATATTCCCTGACATCACGGACCATATATGGCCACCAGTATGTCCTCGCCAATAATTCAGTTGTCCTCTTTGCCCCAAAGTGTCCACCCCACCTGGACAAGTGTGCCCAAGAGAGTACCTCCGGTTGCAAATTAGTGGGCACAAAAGTCTTGCCCGGAGGCACAGACTCTAGCGAAACTGGGGCTACCGTTCTCAGGCTCTCTTCAGGGACAATAAGCCGAGGCTCCTCATTCTCCTCTGATGATGACACTAAGGAGCGAGAGAGAGCGTCGGCCCGAATATTCTTCTCACCTGAGAGAAAATGGAGGGTGAAGTGGAACCTAGAGAAGAATAGGGACCATCTGACCTGGCGAGAATTTAGCCGCTGAGCCGTTTGCAGATATACCAAGTTTTTGTGGTCAGTGAAGACTTGGAAGGGGAAACGAGCCCCCTCCAGAAGATGTCTCTACTCAGAGAAGGCCAACTTCATAGCCAGAAACTCCCTGTCCTCGATGGAATAATTCCTCTCTGCTGGTGTAAAGGTCTTAGAAAAGAAGAAGCAGGGATGCTTCCGACTTTGAGCATCCTTTTGATAAAGGCCTGCTCCAGCACCAACAGAAGAGGAGTCCACCTCTAAAATAAACGGCTTATCAACATCGGGGCGATGTAATATGGGAGCACTGGCAAAATGTGACTTGATGGAAGAGAACGTCTTGGAGACCTTCTCAGACCACAACTTGGGATTTGCTCCCTTCTTGGTGAGGGCTACCAAGAGAGCTACCAAAGTCGAGAAATGGGGAATGAACTGGCGATAATAATTAATGAACCCCATAAAGCGCTGCACCGCTTTAAGAGAATGGGGTTCTTGCCAGTCCATTACAGCCTGTAGTTTGGCAGGATCCATAGCCAATCCCTGGGCGGAGATGATATAGCCCAGGAAAGGTAAAGACTCCTGCTCAAACACACATTTCTCCAGCTGGGCATAGAGGGAGTTTGCCCGTAAGAGGTCGAAGACTTTGTTGACATCCCTCCGGTGAGAGTCTATATCTGGTGAAAAGATGAGAATATCATCCAGATAGACTACTACAGAGGTGGAGAGCATATCCCGGAAGATGTCATTGACAAAGTCTTGGAAAACAGCGGGAGCATTACAGAGCCCGAAGGGCATCACCAGGTATTCATAATGCCCATCCCTGGTATTAAAAGCTGTTTTCCACTCGTCCCCTTCACGGATGCGAATTAGGTTATAGGCACCATGTAGATCTAGCTTAGTAAATACCTTTGCTCCCCGGAGCCTATCAAAGATCTCAGAGATTAGGGGCAATGGGTACTTATTCTTGACGGTGATGGCGTTAAGACCCCTGTAGTCAATACATGGATGTAATTCTCCGTTCTTCTTCTGCACAAAGAACCCCGCCCCTGCTGGTGACACCGACTTCCTAATGAACCCTCTTGCCAGATTCTCCTGAATATACTGGGACATGGCCTCCGTCTCAGGAAGCGAGAGGGGATAGACTCTTCCCCGAGGAGGTTCTGCTCCAGGCAAGAGATCAATAGGACAATCGTAGGGGCGATGAGGCGGAAGAGTCTCCGCCGCCTTCTTGGAGAAAACGTCTGCGTATGACCAATAACACTGAGGAAGAGGAGTTAGGTCTACAGGTATCTCTGTGGTGCTGACTTGAACCACTCCCTGACACACCTGCCTCTACATGAATCACCCCAACCCAGTATCCTCCCAGAGGACCACTCAATATGGGGAGAGTGGTGACGGAGCCAAGGTATTCCCAGCAAAACCTCGTCTATTCCCTCGGGCAGGACAAGAAAGGAAATACTCTCCTGATGGGAAGGGGACATAGATAAAGTGAGAGGGATAGTCTGGTGGGTGATTTGTGAGGGCAGAGTTGATCCATTCACTACTCGCACAGTCACCAGTTTGGCGAGCATCACCTGAGATATAGTGTGACGGAGAGCAAAGGCAGAGGACATGAAATTCCCCTCGGCTCCAGAATCCACACAGAGCTCGGCGGTGAGAGTGGATGGACCTACAGTAATTGTCCCTTTGAAGGACAACTTGGTGGAAAATGCTGCGGTGTCTAGTAATCTCTTCCCAGGGTCACTAGACGCGACCGTTTTCCCGACAGCTGTGGACATTTGTTGGCATAATGTCCTAACTGCTGACAGATGTTACAAACCACGGGTACTCGAGCGGCCTGGTACTTAGGTCCCGCTCAAGAAACCTCCACGGCCTCATGGGAGTCGGACGCCTGACTGAAAGATTCTAGAGGTCTGGCAAAGGTGGGAGCCAGCTGGAACCTCTGCCTACACTGGGACCGCTCGAAACTCCGCTCGTGAAAACGGAGGTCGATGTGGGTAGATATAGCGATAAGCTTCTCCAGTGTGGCGGGATACTCCCTGGTAGCCAAGGCGTCTTTTCACATGGCCTGCCAGTCCTCTCCAAAACACGGGAATGAGGACTTTATCTGGCCAGTCTAACTTTGAGGCCAGAGTCCGAAATTGGACAGCAAAATAGCTGACCAAGGACGAACCCTGTGAACTTGCCAGCAGTTGGAGCTCCGCATCGTGGGTGACCTGAGGTCCTAGAAAGACCTTTTTTAGAGCCTCCAGAAAACGAGGAGCACTCCGCACCACACGATCGTCATGCTCCCACAGAGGCGTGGCCCACTCCAACACTCTGCCCAACAGGAGAGATATTACAAAACCCACTTGTGCCCGATCTGTGGGGAAACGTGCAGCCAGAAGCTCGATTTGTAAGAGCACTGACTCACGAATCCCCGACATTGCTTGCTGTCACCAGCAAACTTGTCTGGAAGCGGGAGGTGGGATAATGTAGGGGCAGAGGTGGCAGTGGACACACTGACTGCAGCCACGCTAGCAGCCTGAACAACGACTGCGGTAACATCCACAGCTGAGGTTGTGTGCTCAAGGGCTGCCAACCTACCCTCCAGCTGCTGGATGTTCCCTGTAGACGCGGGTCGTCCGCCATTATACTAGCCAGACCCTGGCTCTAGTATTATGTTAGGGCTGGCGGAACGCACCAAATAGATATAAAAAAAAATAGGTGCGTTCGCAGCCCGGGGTCCACTGTGCAGGCAGAGCCTGCTGCTAGTAAGATGGCAGTATAAGTGAACTCTGTTACTTCACAGAGTCGCAAACATAGATGCTGTGGCACTATATGGCGGTATAAGTGAACTCTGTTACTCCACAGAGTCGCTGAGGTAGAGACGCAGAGATAGAGACTGTGTCCTGTTAACACCACAGGGATACACAGATAACTGCTATGCGGATAGCAGTCCGTGGTCATGCAGCCAGCAATGCAAACAAGCAACTCCTCACCGGAGAAGCCAGTATTCTAGGGGCTTATTTCAGGCCCTGAACACGTGCATACAAATCTCCTCACCTGAGGTGCCGGTATTCTAGGGGCTTATTTCAGCTGAGCCCTTACCACATGCGTGCATGATCATACTGGTGCAAAGCACATAACACAATTGATACTAGCGCACGGCAGAGCGGCCATGCGCATCTTTTATAGCAGCAGCTACAGGACCTTCCAGAAAAGGACCAATGAGAAACTATTCCAGAACACAAGCCATTTCAGGACCTTCCTGGCGGACCAATGGGAGTCGCTGCTGTAACCAAGCATGTGACCCCTGATCTCCAATGGGAAATCTTGCCCTGGGCATGCTCAGATGGAGAAACGCAGGACTTAGTCCCAAAGAAGTCTGCTCGCCGCTGACCAGTACTGGCTACAATAGCCGAACCTGGAAAGGTAGCAGTAATCCTCTGCACAATGTTAGACTGGGCGAGACGCTGGGACCGACGTCTCTGCTGGGCAGAGTCCACTGTGGCCGGAGACGGATGGGAGACCGCAGCAGGGATGGTTCGAGATTCCCCTTGTGCATAAGTGGGAACTCGACCCCTAACACAATGCAGAACTAAACAATTTAGCAAAGAAAAGTAATATCTAATTTTTGGATATCAACTGAAAAATATTAAGTCTTACAAAACACGGCAATATTAATACTATTTCCATATCTCTATTTTATTCAAGTACAGCTTTGAATAGCGTGGTCATGTACAGGACAGTGAATGAAACCTTTTTCCAAGGTGAAAATCCCTGAGCGTGGTTTGCACATTAATGACCAGGCCAATTTTTACAATTCTGACCACTGCCCCTTTATGAGGTTATAACTCTGGAACTCTTCCGATTTTTGGGAGACAGAATGAGCAAAAACCAGCAATTCATGAATTCCTTTTCGGGGTGCGTTTACACAGTTCCGCATGTGGTAAAATTGATAAGGCAGTTTTATTCTTCGGGTCAGTACGATTACAGCGATACCTCATTTATATCATTTTTTTTAATGTTTTGGCGCTTTCATATAATTAAAACTATTTTTTAGAAAAGATAATTATTTTTGCATCGCTTTATTCTGAGAGCTATAATTTTTTTATTTTTTCGCTGAAGATGCTGTATGGCAGCTCGTTTTTTGCGGGACAAGATGACATTTTCAGCTGTACCATGTTTATTTATATACGACTTTTTGATCGTGTGTTATTCCGCTTTTTGTTCGGCAGTATGATGATAAAGCATTGTTTTTGCCTCGTTTTTTTTATGGTGTTCACTAAAGGGGTTAACTAATGGGACAGTTTTATAGATCGAGTCGTTACGATGCGGCGATACCAAATATGTGTAATTTTATTGCTTAGATTATTTTATTCAATATTTATTTAGTGACAGAATAAATATTGATTTCTTTTTATTATTTTTTATTATTTTTTTAAATATTTTTACAATTATTTAAAAAAAAATGTTTTTATTTAATTATTACTTTTACATCTTGGCCCAACTATGGGACATTGATTTTTTGCAGACTGATCGCTTCTATAGCATGCAGATAAAGCAGCATCTGCATGCTACAGAAGCTGTCAGAGCTGCAGCTTCTGTGCACTGACCTGTGAGACTTCCTGACATGCACTGTGCATGACAGGAAGTTTCACTGCTCTAGAGACCCAGATGTCACGGGGTCTCCGATCCAAAGGCAGAGGGGCTGTCAGCCCCTGTGCCGGCTCTGGGACGCTGCGATCATGTTTGATCGCAGTGTTCTGGGGATTAAAGTGCTGGGAGCCTTCTGTGACCGCTCCTGGCACTTAGTGTCGGGTGTCAGCTGTGAGAATCAACTGACACTCGGCCACGATCGGCCGTACTCCCTCCGTGAGCGCGGCCGATCCCATATGATGTACTATCCCATCTCAGGGTCATTAAGGCTCAGGTCACATGGATGGGATAGTACATCAAAGGTCCGAAAGGGGTTATTAATAATGTTTTTCCGTATCACTAAATATATATTAAAAAACTGAAATTGCTATTTTTACAATGACCACTAAGTTTTATATTAGGCTCAAACAATTATTCTTGGCTCTGACTTCTTGACTTCTACAAAAGATCTTTCTAGGTATGCTCTGATCTGTGCAAAGATAATTGTGAGGTCCACCTGCTGTATATGGTGGAGCCCGTGTTATCTACAGTACAGTATATACAAGTGTTAACTTTCATTGTAGTTCTGTCTGTTATGATAATGCCTGCTGAAAAGTGATCTGTCCAGAACAGGAAGAAATGGCCATTGTAAACATTGGAGAACTTCATTTTTAAAAAAAAATAACATAAAATTGGTAGTGATGCGGAAAATTTAAAAAATATTAACAAGATAAAAAATATATATATTTCACATAAAAAGCTAATTTAATTAACAGACCAACTATATAAAATACACACACATCAGACAAATGCCATCTGCTACAGACTGCAGTCATTTTCCTCTTCTTCTTAATAAAGGCTCCCATACACATTAGACAAATGTTGGCCAAACCCACCCTCATCAACAGGTTCGGCTGACAGTCTATTGTGTTTGGGGCCCCTAACTGATGATATTGGGGGAGATAAGGATTCGGCATTAGAGATGAGCGAATTTGTTCGGATTTGGCTCCGAATACGATCGGATTCGAATATTGTTTTTGCATTATTCGTCGAACACAGCCGAACGTCATTAGAGTCAATGGAGTCAATGAGTAGAAATCACTGAATATGTTCAGAACAAACATAAGACATACATTCGGCCCGAAAATTTTTTGAATGTGTCCCGAATATGTCAAAATCAGATTCGGGGCCAAAATCCGAACAAATTCGCTCATCTCTATTCGGCATGTCTGATTGGCAAATGTTGATCTTTTAGTTCTCCAGAAATAAGCCACAGCCAGAAGTTTCTGGCAGATACTTTTTCATAGAGAACAGAACAGCACTCTGCGGAACTCGCACTGTGTCAGCATAGATAGTTCCTGGCCGGACAGCTATAGACAAGGTATGGGGGCTTTATATGCATTATTGGTAAAATCAATATGAATGGGGATTCTGAATTAGGCCGGGGTCACACTTTCGATAAACTCGCACGAGTCTCGCACCTCAATACCCGGCACTGCCACCGGCACTCGGACCAAAGCGTTCAGCTGCATAGAAATGCATGCAGCCGCACACTCCGGTCCCGAGTGCTGGGTATTGAGATGCGATACTCGTGCGAGTTTCTCGCAAGTGTGACCCCGGCCTTAGGAGGAGATTCAAATTACCTCTTAGTTGCTTACATAATGGTTTTAAATAATAAAATTTTCAAATCATTTTAATTGCCTGTTGAAAGATACTTGCCTGCCTCCCTGGCCTCCATAAATCTCAATAAGTATATGTGATGAGTAAAGAGGTTATCACAAACTTTGATGTATATGCTAAGAATGGGTCTTTGATATCAGATTGGTAATAGTCCAATTCTTAGAACTGTCTCCTACACTTTCATTGTTTTCTACGCACATCTCTGTATCTTTTTCAGTGGTTGCTCCCAGTATTGTTTCTTAGTTGGATTCCACTACCAAATGTGTGGATCTGTGCCTGGTGCATAGTAATGAGGACTTCTTGGTGGGTTTCCAGAGACAAATATGATCATAAATCTTAATTAATGAAGTCTCAGCAAACCTCTTCAACATTTTCAGGCACACATCTCGGTCCTAGCATTTAGTGTCAGTATCCTTACTTATGAGCCCATGAAATCATTAGGAGTGAAGCTATTATTTAATGTCGGCGTGGTGCAGATAGCTCACCCAGGCGTCCAGCTATAGAAAATATAACACCATATAGAGTATTCAGATAATAGGATTTTATTGGGGCATAAAACTTGCTTAAATGATATATAATATTGAATATAATTTCTGTATGTTTTCCTAAATGTTCAGTCTCCAAAGATTTAACTGTACGAGATTCTACTGCGCTGCCCCAGCGTAACCTCCGCGAGCATGAGCGGACTATAAATCACCCGTGTAGACTTAGCCTTGCATTGTAACACCGCGCGTATACTGGATTGTATGAAGTGATTCAGTGAACGCAAAATGTTTCTCTCCAATATTCCAGAAAATCTGTATGTAAATGTATTTGGGTTAAACAAGTTCATGTTGTTACTGCTCCGAAAATAACTTTTATACCAAAGAAGCCAAAAGGTTAAAAATTTGAACAAAAAATGGGCATAATACCCAGGCAAGGAAGGCACATTCTCCGGAATAGTCTAGCGTGCCTGCACTAATGTGTATTTAATTATTTGAAGGTAAGATTAATGGTAACATTTGCAGAGGGAACCGAAGATTACATTAGCAGCAAAGTTCACTTTGTTCTTTTAAATGGTAAGGTGTAATTACCGAGGTAAAGTTCTGCAGATATGCTACAGTAAAGCATTTAGGGACTTGGACTCAAAAATGAAGGTCTTGCCTTTCTTCTTCCTTCAACATTCATGAATCATATCTCAAACACACGCTACAGATTAATCAGCAGCCATCCTGTAAAAAAAAAAGATTTCTCTTTGTTTATAAGCAGAAGCCGAGTCTGATATTCATTATTTATGAGCATACATTAGCATATACATTAAAATGTAGTAATGCGCTACAATAGCAGAGGTAACCTTTATACTATACAGCGACGCTGCAGAGCTGTCACATTGACCCTTCTCTTTATCTGGACCAGCAGTGATATATTGTTGAGTAGGAACGCTGAGAGGTTCATTTATAAACCGTAAGCTCTGTACATTAACATTATGGAATATATCAGCAGCGGCATGGATGCTGCTTGTTTGGGAAGCATAATTTAGTCTGCTGTTCATTTCTTAGATGCCATTGTATTGTGTTTCCTATGTGTAGAATTAGCCATCCACAGGTCAAGATGCAATGTAATGGCTGACAAATGGATTGCATATGTCAGTGGTCATTGTTGGAGACCACGTGTCTAAGGAAGTGTTTTCAAGTCAAATAATCCCAAGACTATGATGATAAACTATGCTACAATTTAAAAACACAATAACAGCAAAATACAAGGATATTACGAGAACCACTTAGACTCTGTTCAGGCTCCTTGATGGACACCACTGCAGAATCCGACACAACCCATTATAGATCCATGGGTCTGTCAGACACTGTTGATGTCTATAATGTAATGGAACGGACCCTTCGTTGTTTTCAATTTTTTTGTTCGCAGTACAGATCTCAGCACCAAGATCTCCATATGCGCATGCGCCACCCATTTTTTCGGAGTCCACGCATAGTAAACAGTGCGGGGGCTCTGGGCTTTCACAAAATATCGGCGGAGCCCCTGTACCACCGAACACCTGCAGCGCCACTCTTGCCTCCTCCAGCAGCAACCCTGGGACCCTGCTCCACTGCGGCCTCTACCACCGAACACCTGCAGCGTTGCACATCCAAACTCCCCTTTCTCCCAGTCTGGGTTCCGCAGCATCGCCCCACTCCTGCCTCCGCCAGCAGCGACCTTGGGACCCCATTTCACTGCAGCCACCACCCCTAGTAATCAATAAGACGCCTGGATTGTAAGAAACACCACCATTTTATTAAAAAAATGTTTTTTCTTATTTTTCTCATCAAAATTTGTGGTGCTTCTTATAATCCTGTGCGTCTTATAAACCACAAAATATGGTATAAGGTTCACACGTTGAAAATCTAGGGTGTAGAAGAACATACAGCTTTATCAAGCATTATCTGTGCATATGTAACATTACTGTGGGCGAATATTGCACTGCCTGGGCACACACTGTATAATAGCAGCAGAATCCAACATGCTTGTAGTTGTTTAAATGCTACATCTGAAATACTTTTACTATCCTTATTTAGTAAATAAATATTTATTTGGGTATACCCACTGACAAAGTACATTTTACTAAATAGATCTTAGAATAATAATAACTTCCACAATTGGATGTGTTTAATATTGTGCTTCTGTGCTGAGATAATATTATAAATGTGCCCCTGCTATATACTGTGTAATAGCTATGCAGGAACATGGTCTGATCATGCCACAGTCCCTGCCTGGGGGGAAGCATACGTCAATTATGATAAGTGAGTATACAGAAAAGCAGCAGGGGCCTTGCAGCTACTGCTTTCTGAAGTATCACATTTACTGCTGGAGTTAGCACATTTCCTTGATTGTTTTATCACAGGAGAGACTGTTTCTGTCAGATAACCAGCCCTCTGTGCTTATCATAAATCAAGTCAGTGATGTAGGCGATCTAGCAACCATTGAACATATATTTCACTTGATTTATGGTGAGCTCACAGGACTGGTGATGTGATAGAAACATTCACTCCTGTGATAAAACAGCCAGGGAAATGTGTTATTTTAGAAAGCAGCAGCTGTAAGCCCCTGCTGTTTCTTCTATATACTCACCGAGCATAATTGACCAATGCTACCTCCAAGGCCAGGAGCAGTGTTATGGTATTATGTGCCTATCATGGAGCAGTCATTACGCAGTACACAGCAGGGACACATTGATAAGATTATCTCAGCAAAGGCTCATTTTTTTAACACATCCAATAGTGGAACTCTTTATTATTTCAAGATCTATTAATGAAAATATACTTTGCTTGAAGGACAACTCGACAACCCATTTAATTAGAAGACTGTTTTGTGGCATGACACGTGATAGAGGTAGAATTCTAAGTAGTAAGGGTATGCTCACATGTACTGGTTTTGGTTGGCTTTTCCACTATGTAGTAGTTAGAATCAGGGCCGGATTAACGTAGGGGCTGATGGAGCTGCAGCTCCAGGCCCCTTGTTAGAGATAGGCCCATCCGCGGCCCAGCCGGCCGCGCCGATGTCTCGGCTGCCGGGCCGTGCTAGTGGTGATGACTCATGCTGCCGCCCGCTGCCCCGGCCGCTCAGCGCGCTGCTGTGTAAAATTAAAAAAATAAATAAATACTCACCTGCCTCCCTGATTGGCTGCGGCGGTAGCTCGGAGCTCCTCTGACGTCACCGCGCGCGTCCCGATGCCGGCGTCATGGCGTGGGATTTCCTCTGGTCTGGAGCGGCCTGAACGTCACTGTTACAGCGATCATGTGACACTGTGTCACATGATCTCTGTAAGAGGAAAGTGACACACCCCGGCCGGCGCAACGGAAGTGAGCTGGGCGTGAGGACTGGAGGAGGAGTCGTTACAGCGTGCGGAGTCCGTGTTTGGCCCCACCCCTTGCCCCGCCCCTTGCCCGCCCTTTCAGCTCCAGGCCCATCATGTTCTTAATCCGACCCTGGTTAGAATGAATTAGGTTTGGCATGAAAATGCAAGCAGAGAACAAATAACAGTACTACTATGAATAATTTCTTAAGCTATGCCTTTAAAAACAAAAAAAGGCTCCCTCCTGCCATTGATTATCACAAAATGAAATTGGCAGACAAGATGATCTAATTGTAAAAGATATATCTATCTGCATTAATATATTTTTTATTTTATTCTTGGGTGTTTATTTTGCTTTTCAAGTGCTAGACTGTTTTTCAAGTGCTGCTCTTGGAAATTAAATCATGCTGAGATCATAGCAAATACTGTATTTTGAAATCTTAAAAGCAACATTAAGATTTCAAAGCATAGTGGGTGTGAGGTACATTACTGAAAGTAACTTGCTCTGTTTGAAATGCAGTTTTCATGTATTCAATAATGTATGAAAATAATTCACTCTTACCAGAGGGGTGTGAATGAGTACAGTATACATGCCGAAAAAGAAGCACTCAGACTATAGTGTAGGATAAACTTGGCACTGGGATTATTGAACGGATCTACAATAAATGTAAAAGTATATATATGTGAGTATTTTTGTACATTGCATATTGAGCATGTACTTTATCACAGTATAATAGCAAGTCCTATGTCACCAGCGAATCAATCAGTTAGAGAAATAAAACCAATATTAAAGAAGTTTTCCCCTTTTGAGATTCTTGATCCCATAGGCCTGTGGATGTTGAAAATATCAAGTGTAGCAACACTCGACTTCCGCTGCTCCTGCAATGCCCCTGTGCTGCTGCTTCCGATGATTGCTTACAGTGACATCATGATTATGACGCAAGTGACCGCTGCAGTCAATCACTAGACTCAGTGGCTCTGTAGATTGCATGTAATCAATACAAGCAGCATTGGTAAGCCAGCAATGGAGCAGAGAAGTGTGAGTAGGAAGTCAAGATTAGAAGATCCACAGCAGGGCTAGTTTAGGGGAAGAGACAACCTACTGGATTAGTCTTGCCTCTTTAGCATTTGCTAAACTATTGAAGCTTACCAAGCACCTAAAATGTCTCATTAGATTAAGGAAATCTGTATCATACTGCTATAGCAGCAATTGGGTACAGTCAGGGGACCTGACAGGTTCACTTTAAAAACGCTTGGAGATTTCAGCTATGACAGCAGTACTGTTCAGCTCTAGACTATAATGCAGGCTGTGCCTTATGATCAATAAGCCTAGAAGGGTTTGTCCAGGTCTGTGATGACAGCATGCAATTGTAAGGAGAAGAAGCAAGCCAGACTTGTCTCATCCGTAACAGGCCCAGAACCGTCGGGTCTGTCACCTAAGTTACAGGGGGAGCACTTAGAGTAACAGGATGTTCCCTGTGCTCGAGAAAAGGGGCGTGGCTAAGCAGGCAGAAAATGCGCTCAGAAATTCAAACTGTGGAGGCGTGAACGCTGAGCGCGCGTCAGTCGTGTGAGGTAATTCCAGCTGTGAGGCGATGGGGAGGAGCTAAGAGGGGCCAGAGATGAGAGGATGCACTGACAGGAGCGGACTGACGGGGTCCCGCTGATACACCGCATGTACCACTGTCCCCGCTAACATCACTGTCCCCGCCTGCATCAAGGACCTTAACGAGACTGCGAACTCGGCCGACGACGCTGACACAACTGCCTCGACTGACAGTACTGACCGGGGAAGGCAAGGTCTGTGTGATGGATACCGGTGCTCAACGGTACAACTCAGCAGGCCGAACAGGCCACCGTGAACAGTTTCTGGAACGTGTCCCAGGCCCCGATAGTACAAGGATTCTCACCGCTGAGGGAAGAGTCTACCCCTCCGTCTTCCCTTCTTCTTCACTGCATCCATTGAATCCAGTGCCCATGCCAGAATCCCCGGGCAATCACCAAGATTGAAAAGAAGACACCGTCAGGACCACAAGAGGACATTCTCAACGCCAGAAGAGCTTCCCCATTTTCCACAGGACTGTAACAGATCCCCTTGTAGGTCATTCCAAGTGACCAGTTAAAGAGAGGGGCACATCTGTGACTGGAGCGCAAAGTGATAAGTGTATAATTTACATTATCTTCCCCTATTAGTTAAAACCCCCTTCGAAGTGTTCTTTGTATTAGGGAACAACTTTCCCCCTCATTTAAATATTTCACTGCGATGAGTAACCTCCTGTAAATTAAATCCCTTGTTAACCCTTGGTTTGCCTCTTGTCCGTTACTGCATCCAGTTACCTGCTCACACAGTCACTCTCTGTAACTGCAGACCTTTGAATACTCTCAATGCAGTCAGGATGATTCTCTGGTGCTGGTGCTGGGAGCAAACAGTCAAGTGGCGGCATTTATGTAGTATGCATACTCCTGGCCACCTTCCAACTAGACGTGTTTGACATTGAAAATGCAAGTGAATTGAACAATACAGCTCACGTCTAGTCGGAATGTTACTGAAAGTACGCACATTGAACATCGCTAGCTCCTGGTGTCAGTACAAGAGAATCCTGACAGCGCATGCTTTGCACACTGTGAGAATTCACAAGACTGAAGTCACATAGAGTAGCTACAGACTTTCATCACAAACCTGAATAACTCCTTTAAGCTACTCAAAGATTTATGTAAGAATGCGTAAATTTGTAAATTGCAAAAAGTTGTCATACACCTGTACAGCAGCAGAGAACTAATCCCAGGTAACTTTACTTGTGGTTATCAAACCAGATAAAGCTTCCTTGTGTTTGCACTGATACTGCCATGTAACCCCGTTAGCTTTTGCACCTTTCCTTTGATTCAACATTTTGCTGGAAAACACATTTCAATTAAGATTTTAAATGCTCGTTCACATGCTCTATAAATGCCATTTGTCTTTCTCAACCTTTCTTTAATCAAGTTTCCATCTCCTTGTGTACGCTTCTCTTATAATTAGTATTCAGACACTGAAATTGATAATTGGCTTGCACTCTAAAATGTTTTATGAATGCACATTGAGCGGGGAGGATAGATTTCCATATTTTTATGCTTATATTTGTAGGACACATTGTTTCTTTATGATATTACATTTCTCATTTAAATTGTCTGAGAAATCTGCTTTGTTTTCAGTATCTTTTATTGCGATGTGCATGTGTATTGTCTCAGACCGGTGTGTATTTATTTGCCATGGAGTCAGACTACAGTCATGCCTTATTGTTTTCAGTCTCTGGAGTTTCATTTATATGCTTCATGTGCACCCAAGTAGAAAGTTTTTTACCTAGTCCCATGCGAACAATCTCCAGATACAGAGATCTTTCACACAAATTGACACATGAGATAAATTATCTTTGTAGGTGCAGCGAAGAAAAAACACAGTTGAAGGGAGTTGAACAGTTCACATCTGCACTTTGTTACCGGCGAGGTCTGTGTATACCCTAAATAACATTAACGTTGGCCAGTTTATCGAATTGAACATGCCGGGGTAGAGTTCAAGAGTATTTTCCATTCCAAAGTCTCGTCACTAAAGAAGAGATAATTAAACGGGAATCTAATAAATGTATATGGCAAAGAAAACTCATAAGTTAACTGTGCTATAAAGACTTTTTTTAGGGTGTATTATGTAAATATTAGGACAGCGCTGGTAAAGCCAGAAATACACATTAGCTTGTGGTCCAATATAAATTAAAAATACACTTTTATCTATACCCTGTATTATGTCCACTGCAAACCCTGATGGGGAAAGGAATGAAGCAGACCTTTTGGTGTCATGTCCTGCACCCTCAGCCCCAACACAGGGCACCATGGTATACATCGTACCTGAATTGTTCCTTTAAGACACTCAATCCCACCAGGAACAAGTGCAGAAGCCACCATGATGGCTGGGATACACTGTGGTGATATTAAATCAACCTGAATAAAAACTGATGTGAAGAGCGCCATCGTGCACTACTCTGGTAACAATGCAGCAGCTGCCATGGTGGCCTCTGCTAGGTGCAAACTGCCACTCCTAGAGAGGAGGAAGGATGTAATAAATAATTGGTGTATATCTTGAGGGAATGAAAAGAACCTGCCACAAATGTAAATTCCAACATGGAAGAATGTTCAGAAGTTAAAAAAAAAATAAAATGGTGGTTCCCCTCACACACACTCTTATATATGCATACTCTCAGCCTGGGGTCATCTAGTGGGCTCGGCCTCACGCCATACACTTGTATTAAGCGAGGTCACACCACGTCAAGTGATGTGGCTGTCAAGTCGGAGTGGCCGACTAGAGGGCATAGCCTCACTCCGTACAAAAGTATGCAGCGAAGCCACGCACACTGAATGGGCTGGTTGGGAGTATGTATACATACCCTCTGATCCCGGCTCAGAAACCGACGAATCCTTGCTGATAACAGTGCTGTGGGATTCATCAGTGACTTTAGACTTATCGATTTGGACCGGACAACCCCTTCAACATTTTGTGCACTAACATGTAGTATATTGAGGTATCGCTTCTATTAAGACGATGAATTGATGGCTTCTGATGGCTGTCTCCATGGGAATGCATGCCTTTGTTGACATTTTCTTTTCTTATCTAAATGCATTCAATTGGGACTAAAAATAATTTTTGCAATTGGATTTCATTAAAAAATTTGCACCTTTTGATTCTTATAGCTCCTGTATTACCCTGTCTATTGCTGGCTGCAGGATGAGGTAATGGGGTATCTCCCCCACCTCATTGTAGATTGTAAGCTCTCACGAGCAGGGTCGGCTTATTTTGCTTTAATTATTGTATTGTTAACGTTGTTACCTATGACTTGTGTTTTGAAATTGTTAAACTGTAAAGCGCTGCGGAATATGTTGGCGCTATATAAATAAAGATTATTATTATTATTATTATTAACAGGGTTGACCACATTATCTTTATTTTATTAGATGTGTTAGGGACATGCATTTGTGGCACTTATTATTATATGGTAGAACAGGATCTCCTCCTGCTCTTGTGAGTGTAGCTTTCCTCACTGACTGCACAGCTCTCTAGTCCATAAAATGGCTGCTGGGGAGGAGCAATGACCAGATCTGTGGTGGAGGAGCAGGGATCAGACCTGTCCATCAGCCTTGTCCAATTTAAAACTTCACGTTTTTTCTATGAGAGGACACTGATGGACACGTCTGGTCACTGCTCCTCCAACAGCGGCCATTGTATGGACAGAAGTGTTGTACAGTCTGTGAGGAAAGCTGAACTGACAAGAGTAGGAGGAGAACCTGTAATAGTAAGTACCACAAAATCATGTCCTCAGCGCATCTGATAAAATAACGATAATGTAGCCGATCCCGTTACCTCATTCTGCAGCCAGCAATAGGCAGTGTAATATAGGAGCTATAGGAGGCAAATAATGCTAATTTTTATTGAAATTCAATTGCAAAAATTATTACTTAGCCCCAATTGCATGCATTTGAGCAGGGAAAAAATTGTTCACAGAGGTGGACAACCCTTTAATTATGTCCATAAAAACCTATCCTATGCAAGCTTTGAATAAATGGATAATTTAATTTGAAATTTTTTTTTGCAGGCAAATAAGTTCATTCTTCAAGAGTTATGGTCCGCATACACATTATAGGGACAGGGTCAGCAGTTTAATGTGTATGAACTACCAAACAACTGATTGTCGGGGAGATGTTGTTCAGGCATGTCCAATTTCAGAGTGCTGATCACTTTGTTTTCTAGAGATAAACTGTTGCCATGTACAGGAACACTTGACTCTGCATGGGAGCCAGGTGAGATAGCTGTTGGCCTGAACTGGCTTTAGGCTCCACTGAACTTTATCATTTATACTCTGCTGCAGTTCTGAACTCAAGTTTTGAAGATTCTGCATTATAAAGATGCAACAATGAACACTATTCATTCAAATATAAGTACTCCGAAAATAATATACTCTTCTTTTTGGATGTGGATGTATAAAAAGGTCTGCACACCTATATACAGAATGGTCTCTGTGGACCTACACTTTGGGTCTGCATAGTCATGAACGTTAATGATGAAAATGTCAGCACTTTTTAAGTTTGAGAAAATAAGATCAGTGTCTTACCCAAGAGAACTCCTTTAATAAAAAGTAAAAATTTTTCCCCAGAATTTGTTTTAGATTTTATATTGGTTCTGCTAAAATTTACGTGAGAGATCAGTGAAGGGCAAATGGCACAATAATCCTGGAACCCAAATTTTGGGAAAATGTCAAACTCTCTATGAACTGTGTCTTCTCAAGACGTAGATAAAGCCGAATACAGTGTTGGAGCAGTGAGCCGTCAGCACCAGATCTGATAGGCTTTCTAGAAGGTCGGTGGCATGTCCTCTGGGTGTAAATTACAGTAGATGAGTATAATGTTAGAGCAGGGATGTACTAGCTCTCTGCTCCACTATTCAGCCGCTGCTGTCTGAGACTCAGCAGGCGCAAAGACATCACTAGATTGTGCCTGTGTTTGGTTGTGATGTCTATTATTGCCATTATTTACCAAGTCCTCTAATATATATTCATCAAACATATTTTATTATACATATTTTACCAGGTTGCTAATATGATGTCTTCAATAACAATGTAAAATATGTGCTCTGTTACTTGAAACCACAATATTCTAGCATTTCATCTAGTTTTATGTTGCCTAAACATTAAACTTTACTGCAAATAAAAAGCAGTTTCTTTGTTCGATCTTGACAATATTACAGTTTGTGATCCACAAATCCCTTTGAATTTTCTCTTTCAGATAAAAATATTTTATGTGTTAAAATATAACCTGTGATTGGAAATGTTTTTTGTTCGCCTTAATGAGGATTAAAAATAGGCATAATCTTCCCATTCAATATACAGTGGTGGCCCAAAAGTATTGGCACCCCTGCAATTCTGTCAGATAATACTCAGGGTTTTTTCCTGGAAAATGATTGCAAACACAAATTCTTTGGTATTATTATCTTCATTTAATTTGTCTTCAATGAAAAAACACAAAAAGAATTGACCTAAAGTCAAATTGGATTTAATTCCACACCAAAACCTAAAAAAGGGGGTGGACAAAAGTATTGGCACTGTTTGAAAAATCATGTGATGCTTCTTTAATTCGTGTAATCACCCGCACCTTTTAACTTACCTGTGGCACCTAACAGGTGTTAGCAATAACTAAATGACACTTGCAGCCAGTTAACATGGATTAAAGTTGATCAACCTCTGTCCTGTGTCCTTGTGTGTACCACATTGAGCATGGAGAAAGAAAGAAGACCAAAGAACTGTCTGAGGACTTAAGAAACCAAATTGTGAGGGAAACATGAGCAATCTCAAGGCTACAAGTCCATCTCCAAAGACCTGAATGTTCCTGTGTCTTCCTTGCGCTAGTCCATCTAGAAGTTTAAAGCCCCTGGCACTGTGGCTAACCTCCCTAGATGTGGAAGGAAAAGAAAAAATTGAGAGAGATTTCAACGCAAGATTGTTTCGGATGGTGGATAAAGAACCCCGACTAACATCCAACAGTTCAAGCTGCCCTGCAGTCCGAGGGTACAACAGGGTCAACCCGTACTATCCGTCGGCGTCTGAATGAAAGGGGACTGTATGGTAGGATACCCAGGAAGACCCCACTTCTTACCCCGAGACTAAAAAGCCAGGCTGGAGTTTGCCAAAACTTACAGGCTATATTCACTAGTTTCCTAGATATTGCGTTGATCCAGGGAGCTAGTCTGATTGCCGTATTGGAGTCGGGAAGGAATTTTTTTCCCAATGTGTAGCTTACTGTTTGCCACTTTGTTTTTTTTTTTGCCTTCATCTGGATCAACATGTTAGGGCAGGTTAGTATAGGATATGGGTTGAACTAGATGGACTTAAGTCTTCCTTCAGCCGTAATAACTATGTTGCTAAGCTAAATAGTTTTGGAAGAATGTTCTCTGGTCAGATGAGACAAAAGTCAAGCTTTTTGGGAAAAATCATCAACATAGTGTACAGGAAAAAAAAAAGAGGCTTCAAAGAAAAGAACACGGTCCCTACAGTCAAACATGGCTGGAGGTTCCTGATATTTTGGGGTTGCTTTGCTGCCTCTGGCACTGGACTGCTTGACCGTGTGCATGGCATTATGAAGTCTGAAGACTGCCAACAAATTTGCAGCATAATGTAGGGCCCAGTGTGAGAAAGCTGGGTCTCCCTCAGAGGTCATGGGTCTTCCAGCAGGACAATGACCCAAAACACACTTACAAAAGCACTATAAAATGGTTTGAGAGAAAGCACTGGAGACTTCTAAGGTGGCAAGCAATGAGTCCAGACCTGAATCCCAAAGAACACCTGTGGAGAGATCTCAAAATGGCAGTTTGGAGAAGGCACCCTTCAAATATCAGGGACCTGGAGCAGTTTGCAAAGAAGAATG